>JAVTVJ010010697.1:405000-964193 GCA_034509425.1 Eopsaltria australis
GGGGTTCCTTGTCTTCTCCATCAGGGTGATCTCCTTTGCAGGCTCCCAAACCACACCAGTGCAGTGATGCAGCTCAGCCATAACTGGACAAACATCTGGAGAAAGGAGTCATTCTCCAACAAATATCTAGAGAAAGGAGTCATTCCCCAGACACCACTGAATATTTTGGTTCCATCTCCACGAACTACAAATAGGGGGTCCAGAGGGAGCGGCTGAGATGCAGACACTGATAGGTTGCTCACTCAGAAGGGTGAAATGATCTACTCTAGATCCCAGGATCTCATTATAAAAAGATAATTCCCAGTCCTCAGGTGATATAAATTGTCATACCCATGAAGACAGCACAATTTATGCCAGCTGAGCATCAGGCCCTCATGGGATTGAGTACCACCCTGACACTGAGTTTTTGCTATTTTTACCCAACTTAACTTCTGGCATATAAGGAATTAATCAGATTTGTGATCCAGAAATTCCTATGAAATTATCTAGATTTGATGTTCCTACATTCTTAAATTCGTCCAGTCAAAACTAAGGGCAAAGTGAAAAAGAAGAAGTTTAAAAAAACATTTCTTTAAATAACTTGGACACTTCCAGGGATGGGGCAGCCACAGCTTCTCTGGGCAACCTGTGCCAGGGCCCCTCCATCCTCACAGGGAAGAATTCCTTCCTAATATCCCATCTAAATTTCTTCTCTCTTAGTTTAAAACCATTCCCCATTGTCCTATTGCAATCTTCCCATGTAAAAAGTCTCCCCATCTCTTTTTATAAGTTCCTTTAGGCACTGGAAGGGGCTCTAAGGTCTCCCCAGAACCCTCTCTTTTCCAGGCTGGACACCCCCAGCTCTCCCAACCTGGCTCCAGAGCTGCTCCTGCCCCTGGAGCATCTTTATAGCCTCCTCTGGACTTGCTCCATCAGCTCCAGGTCTTTTCTGTGCTGAGGAGCCCAGACTGGGACACAGTGCTCCAGGTGGGGTCTCATAGCGGTGGAGTAGAGGGGAAGATCTTAAAATTATATATATCAGAGCTGAAGGAGCTGCAAACCTACACATACCAAATGTGTTCCCCATATGGAACCATTCCATCAGGGGACTCTCAAGCATCCTGCAATTATCCAGCATAAATCTCCATATGGATACACAGCAGCACAGGTAGGATTGCACACATAAACAAGGTGAGGTGTAGACAAATGGATGCTCTGAAGCATTAGAGATGCTCTCTAATTTCATTTCCCCTCTTCATGTGCCTGATGCTCCTGATTTAGATTCAAATCGTTTTCTGCAGGGGGTCTGTGCCTCACCCAGCACACTCAACACTGGTCCTTCCATCAGCAGCTCCTGGATATTCCTCTAAGTTTTAGCTGCATCACAGGTGCACCATCTGTGCTTGCACCATCTCCAGATCCTGCACTGCCTAAAACCCAATCATTTCTGCTTTTGTTTGCAGAGCTGAACCAAACCAAAACACCTAAACCAGGTGTTCTAGCTGGGAACAGTTTTTAACAGTACAGCCAAAACAGCTCAGCAAATTTGGCATGACTCAAGGGGCTTTGGGATAGAAAAGATCCAGAGGGAAGATCTCCCCAGCCTTGGAGACAGGGTAACAATGATGCTTGTAATGATGGTTCCCAAAAGTTCCCACTCTCAGGACTCTCACCTCAACCCACCTCTGATCCCAGGGCAGGAGATGTGGGCACAAGGGCTATGGGCTGGTCCTGCAACAGTTGGGATGAGCAGACTGGGAGCTGTGAGACCTTCCAAGGATTTACACACCTCACAGTATAGACAGTCACCCTTTCCCCATTCATCTCCTTGCATGACCCATTCTGTGTTCCCCTCCCACCTCTGTTGAGACATCCCTTATCCCACACAATCAGTGTGTTTGCCTCTCCATCCTGTGAGAAATGCTTTGGGTGTAGGAAATCCACGCTTCATTCTCATTATTCCAGGGCCAAACCACATCCCAGGCTGCCAAGCTGCCCTGGGAAGGAGGAATCCTCCTTCCTTCCTGAAGCCTTGGGCAGCACAAGCTCCAGACAAACTTCAGGACAAACCTTCTCTTCTCAGCACATCTGCAGAGGCATCTAACATGGCCAAAACCAGAGTTTGAAGGAGTTAAAAGTCCCAGGTCTGTCTCAAAGCCAAATTTCAAGTCCCTGTGAAAATAAAAATTAAGAAAGAAAGCACCAGAATTTCTCAACAATGTGGGTGTTGGATTTTTTTCCCTTTAAATACAAAACAATGCCTTTTCCCCATATCACACTCTTGGATCTGGTTAAACTCTGTTTCCCTCCTGCTTCCTCACACTCTCACATATTCATATACACAAAGCCCAGCCCGAGCCAACAGCCTGCAACTGAAAATTTCAGCCTGAACTGTTCTGTGTTGGCAAGGATTTAGCATTGGAAAAGAGAATCTTTTAATGGGAAATGTTTGGCAACCTGAATTGTAGGCACCACTGCCAGCTCCACCAATAATTATAGCATAGTTTAGGAATCATCTGTGTGCTAAAGAATATATTTAATGACAAGAGCATTTGCCAGTGATATTCAACTTCCAACCAACTAGGAGACAGCCATGGGATGCAGGAATGACCTTCACTGCCTGTGTGCCTCCAGACCTTCTGCCTGAGCCACAGGGAGCTGCTCCATGGGGTATTTTAGACAAGCCTCAAGGTTGCTTTGTTTCCCTTCCATCTCTAACCTGCCCCAGGCAGAGGGAGAACTTCATCTTATTTTATATATAAGGTTATGTCTTAGTCCCCATGGACAACCAGCCAGAAAGTCTCTTGAATCTTTTTGGAGCCTGCAATGGATTCAGAGAAGATAAACAACACACTCTCTCTCTGCTCCACAGCTTTCCAGTGGACCCAGGCAGCTTCAGACACAAAAAAATTTTCTGTGTGTGCACAGATTCCAACAGCTCCATCCAAACTTTGCTGCTTCCTGCACATGACAACCATTCTCTCACTGGAAGGCTCTGGCTGAGAGCTGAACCTGTCCCTGTCTGGCTCTTCACTGTTTTTCCAGCTGCCAGGTGTCTCATGGAGCACCAGACACTGGAGGCCAGCTCTGCTGATTCTGACGGTCCTGGTCCAAGGGGGTCTCCACCAGCCACCTCAGACACCTCAGCATGAAGACCACAGTGCACAGAGCCATGTGAGGCACTGAAGGCAGCTTGGAGATCTCACCACCTCGAGGAACCTCAATGAGGCAGCTGTAGATAAGATCTTGGGGAGAAATTCTTCCCTGTGAGGGAGATGAGGCCCTGGCACAGGGTGCCCAGAGAAGCTGTGGCTGTCCCTGGATCCCTGGAAGTGTCCAAGGCCAGGTTGGATGGGGCTTGAAGCACCCTGGGACAGTGGAAGGTGTCCCTGCCCATGGCAGAGTGTGGAAATGGATGAGCTTTAAGGTCTCTTCCAACCCAAATCATTCTGGGATTCTGTGAACCCCAAAGAGGAAAATGCCAAATAGTGAATATCTCCAAAGAATGAAACCCTCCCAGCCCTCTGTCCCTGTCCCAGCACCTTCCATTTGTCCTGGGCTCCCACCCCACAACCATTTTATTGGTCTCCATTGCTGTTGCTCCAGTTTGGCAGCATCTTTAGTACTGGGGTCCCCAAACTTCCCACAGTATTCCAGATATTGAAGAAATATCCCTTCTCTTGACCTACTGGTCATGGCAACATCCTGGGACCGACAGCTTTTGTGCCTTACAAGCTAAATTATGGCCAAGAGCCAGACCTGTATGTGAGGCCATCAGCCTCCAGGCAAGCCTAGAATACAACTCTATCCTACTCAAATTCCAAATTTTACCACTACATCACTGTTTAAAAAATAAATAAATAAAAAGAAAACCCGCCCAAACAAAGAGAAATAAAGTCTTTGATAACTGTGAAAACATTCATAACTAACTCACATTCAGAACACAGTGAATAGGAAATACTATGCTTTGAAAATCTTTATTTTTTTGAGATTAAAAAAATAGCTCCTCTACTCCTTCCCTGGTTAGAAACCAGCCCGGCAATAACAAAGTTTTACCATGGTTAACAATTCCCTATTCAAAATGGAGCTTTTCCTTTCAAAAGTTTCCTATTCTCACTTGAATTTGGCTTTTCCCTTGAGGCACGAGGATTCATATTCTTTCCAAAGGGTATTTATGCTGGGATTTAATCCTGTCCCTTGCCATTTGAGTGGCTGTTATAATTTAGACCAAGACAGAGCACCCTGCCCACCCAGCTCTGAGATGGCCCTGGCACAAGGGAGTGTGTTATGAGATGTCTGAAATCAAGTTATTATCTCTTCCATGAATTGAAACCCTCTCAGAGACAATGTTTTACAGATAAACCTTATTTCTAGGTTTCAGCTAATATTCTAATACTATTTTAAACCCAAACATTCTTAATTCTCCCTTTTCTTGTAGATATTAGCAACCCCTTTGTCCTTAATTCCACTTTAATAACATCCTTGTTTTAGAATTTCCATGGGGTTTAAATATTGTCTTTAGCATTTTAAGCCAATCTCCGGCACTTGCCAAAGTTTTACAGTTCCTGGCAAACCTCCTGGGAATCTTGGAGAGTGGGAAAGGAGGGTGTGATTCTCACTCCCCCATCCTCCCCATCCATCCCAGCTGGACACGGGTGTCCCATTGTCCAGCCCAGGGAAGTTTATGGCACCAGTTACAGAGGGGTTTTTTTTGGCCAATGCAGGAACTGGTGTGATTTGGACACAAATTGTCCAAGCCAACCTGCAACCACCTGTCCTGGCCATTTGGATTCCTGTGGAATTGTCCAGCTCAGAGGCTGGCAAAGGCAGCTCAGCAGGGAGGTGCAAGCAGAGCTTCTCTGTCTAGGTGCAGGTGCAGGGGACTGAGGGGTGGAGTCCTCTTTGAGGAGCACTGGGGAGGCTGGACCAGGATGTGGGAGGGCAAAGGAGGTGTCCAAATCACAGAATTCTTTAGGTTGGAAAAGATCTCCAGGATCAGAGTCCAACCATTCCCCCAGCACTGCCAGGGCCCCACTGCTCCATGTCCCCAAGTGCCACATCCACACGGCTTTTCAGTCCCTCCAGGGATGGGGACTCCACCATGGCCCTTGACAATGTTCCCAGGGACGTGTCATGGGATGCCCAGGAGAGGTCAGGGTGTGGACACATTTCAGAGGCAGGAATTTACTTCCTGGGAAGGGTGTGAGCATTTTTCCCTGCCTGTGGACCTGCAGGAGACACCTCTGCAAGGACCCAGAGGTGCCTTTTGGTACTCAGGTGAAGCCACTGTCACTGCAACTCAATTTCTTCATCTGTAATTAAGAGCCTCAAAGGTTCCAAGCCCCTTCCCACCTTCCTGGTGCCTGGGGATGTATCAGAGGTGTCAGAGCAGGACAAGACTCTCTGGAGCCTCCTGAGCCTGAAATGCAAGTTCCTGGTCCCCTTTTGCATGATGCTGTGATATGTTAATCAAACAAAAGCAGCCCCGGTTTTCAGGCTCACTTTAAAGTTAGTATCTCAGGAGCATTGCATTTAGGCTTAATAAAAGTTATGATATGTTGATTAAATACCAGCTGAGGGTTGACAGAGCACTTCCTGAGTTTTAGAGGGCTGCAGGCAATAAATTGAGTTGCCACCTAATTATTCTGGCTGACTGGGATCCCCACAATGGATCACAAGGCATATTTGTCACAATGCTGGGGAAGGAGGGCACTGGCCCTTTTAAACTTTAAATTTTTGGGCTCTGGGCTCAATCCCACTTCTGCCCAGGCCATAAAGCACAGAGACCTGCCTGCTCTGCCAGGTTCCCAGCAAATGCACTGCAGAGCCACCACATCTTGCACGAGTTCCCTGGGAGATTCACGCAGCCCATGAGTTTCCCTGAAGCCAAAAACAGGACAAATTTGAGCCCTGTGCATGATGGAGACCAGCGAGATGTGTGTGTCATCCACCAGCTTCATGAGAGGAGACAATAAACCTCCACTGCAGAGAACAGGTGGAGCAAACCTCTCCCAAAGGCCTAGCTCAAGGGTTGGGCAAGGATGAGCATCCCCACACACTGACATTGCACCCTTAACACAACCAGGAGCTCTCCGGGGATGTTCCGTAAAAGGAAAAGCCCATAATCAATCTGGATTATCAAAACAGCTTCCTGTGATCACTCACAATCCAAATCCATCTGCCTCAGACCCCGAGGAGAACATTTCTTCATGGGAAGGACCATGTTCAGCAGGGATAAGAAAACATCTTGGAATAAAACTTTAAGACACTGGAAACTGGCCCCAGGCACAACTCAGACTCACTCTTGCCATTGGTAAGTCATTTATTCTTTTAAGTCCAAACTTTCACCAATAAACCTGTTTCTATTCCTTAATATATTCACAGGATGTAATTCCTTAATATATTCAATGTCAGAGCTGGAGCTTTTCTGGATGTGCAGCCCCTGGGACAACACGGACCCAGCCTGTTATCCCTGTCATCAGGAGAACAATTTATCCTGGGCGTGCAAGGTGATAGAAAGAGCTCTTTAAACAGGGATACAAAGATTCTTCCTGAATGAACCAATCCTTTCTTTATTTGGATACAGCTGTAATCCACTCATTCCATGTAAGAAATCTGCTGCGCACTGGTGAGTGCCAACACCAGCTCTCAAAGTACTCAACAGTTTTTGCCTCTCAGTGGGGAATGTGCCTCCAGGCACGTGGATCCAGCCTCTTTTCCACACAGAGCAACCCTTTAATGTCCAGCAAGAGAGGACTCAGCATCCTGCTTGGGAAGCTTTTGGGGTCAGGTCATGACCAATGAACCAAGAGTTACAATGGGTCTGCTTCCATCTCTTTTATTCAGGGCTGGGAGCAGCGAGAGGGAAGAAGGGAATTGGTTTGGGTTTTTAACACCCTGCAATAACTTCTACATTCCACATGTCATTTCCAGATTCAGGTAAGTGGGAGTCTTTTATCCATGGACTGCTAAATCATTCCATTCCTAAAATGCTGGATTAAAACAATGCCACAAAATGCCATCCTGGAATCACACGTAACACTAGCCTGGATTTTCAAGTGCGCTCTAGCAAGGGTGAAAAGTGTAAGGTGATCCAGAGCTGGGTGTCAAGCTCTGCCACAATAGAATTCAAAATAATTGTGCTGTTGTTTGACAGGCAGTAAAATTCATGGTGGTCTATTAAATCAATGGCAATGTAATGTGGAACACTGCAGATTAAAAAGAAAAAAAAGGTAGAGTTCACAAAGGGAGGCCATTGGAAGGAATCCCTTTGGAGCTTCTAATAGGGTTGATTTGTGGCAGGAAAGGCTGATACATGCAAGACAGAATAGAGAGAATGGAAAACAAGACTGGGAGAGAGAAGCAGGAAGAGAAAAAGCAAAATAAATGTAATAGAGGAGATGAGTGAGGGGGAAATGGGAATGAAATAATTGTAAAGAAAGTACTAACAAGTTGTTATCATATATAGACACCTCATTCTTGGCACCTTTCACACCTTGTGCCTGTTTTGTCACAGCCAAGGGTTCCTTCTGCCAGCTCCTGGATACAACCTGCTCCAGGTGCCAGGAAGACCAATGGATTAAGGTCAGAAAGTGAAATCTGCTTTTATTATCTTCAGCTGAACTCATCTCAAAGGCAGGAAACCCCTCCAATTTTAGAAAAGGAACTTAAAACGCTTGTCTCAAAGCCAGGCTGAGGCACAGTGAGTGTTAAAGTGATGGAAGAGTGTGACTCCCCATGGCTGGATGCACCTTCTCCTGGCTGGAGAAAAGTTTCCAACCCTAATAACCAACCCCGGTGTTCACACTCTCAGGGCCAGCCAGGCATTACAGCCCACTTGTGTCATACCTGGTTTAAAATGCGACAGGGGCATCTTGTACCTGGGAATCCTGGTGGGTCTGGGATCTGGGAAATCCTTTTGCATTAAATCACAGTGGCTTCATGAGATTTTCCTTCCCGGTTCCAGGGAAGCAGCTGTGCCAAAGGTGTTTGTGAAGAAGAGTGTGGGTTTGTGCTTCACCTGGAGTGAGTGGGAGCCAAGCCTGGAGAAGGATGTGCTGCCCATGAAGGTTGTGGAGTTTCAGCTCCCAAGTGGAGCAGTAGAAGGATTTCCACTTCCTTCAGACACTTGGAGCGTGTTCCATGGCAGTGGCTGAACAAGAGGGAACCTTTCAGAGAGCCCTTTGGTTGTGAATTAAGAGGCAAACAGTCCTGAGGGATTCAGGAGAGGCTGCTCCAGCAGTTGATTGCTCTCACTGTCAGCATCTTATTTTCCTTGGGAATTTATCACACTTCAGCCCAGTGAAGTGCTCCTGTTAGGAGCTCTCTGTTCTGGGAGTTCAGTGGGAAGTGCTGGGTCTATTAGAGCAAAGATGCCTCCAGTACCAGGTGCAGGTGTTGACATTGAGATACCACAGTCAAATTACCCTCTAGAGCTTCCTTTTGGTCTCCTGGCTCCGTCTCATTTGCAGGTGTTTGCTGAACCCACAGCTTTTGAGGCATTTATGCCCCCTCACAGTGTGTGAAAACCACATCTGGGTCCTGCCTCCCAACAAGGATCATCCCAGTTCCTTTAGGGGGGATAATGTCCCTCATTTGCTCCAAATCACTCTGCCAGGTGTCACAAACCCCTCCGTGCCTGGGGACAGCAAAATGAAGGACACAAGAAATCCCCTCAAATTCAAAAATCCCTTCAAATTCACTACCTTCTTTTAGAAAGATATATCTAAATTATAACCATCAGTGCTTCCTAATCTCTGTTGGTATTTGATCTTGCCTTTGATGGTATTGAAAAGTAGATTGTTTGCTTCGGGTCATTTTGGATCAGTCAATACATTTTACCAATTCATACAGCCTAGATGAATTCTATAAACCCATTTTTTCCTCTCCAACCATAAAGGCCCACAGCAGTAACCCAGCAGGTCCCAGACTTCCCATTCAAATATTTTCTCTTTCTCTAAATTACAAGGTGATTTCACCAAGCAGGTTTTTAGGGGACACCTTTTTTTCCCCATAGCAATGTTTCCTTTTTGTTAAAAATTCCATGCAGGAATATGAAAAGGCTTTGAGGTATAATTTGGATTGATCTCACTGGCCCCTTCCAGCCCATACATTGCCAGTATGAGAACACTGTAAATGCTTTGCATCTCTGTTGATGGCAACAATCTTTGTCTTGTCAAATAAAACTGAGATCCTTTCAGCCTTCACTTAAGCTCTGCTGAAAGCTGGAACACTTGGTTTAGTGAAGTTCTCAACAGTTCAAATTCTCCTCTAATTCTGCCTCAGAACAAGCTCCACCCTTGTTGAGGTAAATCCTCAACCAAAAACAGCTTCTCTACATTTTCCCTGGTGTACTAAAAATAATTGGTGTTTCATTTTGTCCTTAGCCCCTGAAATCCCACTCTCTGTTTCCTTGTGATTTAACTGAACAGCACCAACTCCACAGTCACTTCTTTTCCCTCTCAATTCACCAAGTACCTCCAGAACATCCCACTCTGTCATTCCTGCTTGGAACATCCCACTCCCACTTATCATTCCCACTTATCCAAGACTCTTCATCTCAAGGGTCATCTGAAGGGTGTTTTGGTCTCAGAGTTCACACACTTGACACAAACTGTGCCAGCTCTCACATTTCCCTTGGTCAGAGAGAATCCAGAATCTGACATCATAGAATAAACCTCATCACGTGGTAATTACAGAATCATTTAGGAATTAGTGAATTCCACCGTGGTTCCTGATGGGATACAGCACCACTGCTGGGAGCACTGGGAGAGATGAGGGAGAAGAGAAGGAAACATCTCACTCCTGACACAGCGGAGCCAAGAGCAACCAAGGCTTTGGGTCATGTCCCCAGAATAAAAATTGAGAAATAATTATAAATCCCACTCAGTTTTTAATAATCACAGCAAAATGAAAATCCTTCCTTCCCCACCACAGAATCACTGAGGTTGGAAAAGACTTCCAAGACCATTGATCCCACCTGTGACTGATCCCCACCTTGTCACCAGCCCAGAGCACTGAGTGCCACATCCAGGCATTCCTTGGACACCTCCAGGATTGGAGACTCCACCATTCCCTGGGCAGCCCCTTCCAATGCCTGATGAGCTTTTCCATGCAGAAATTCCTTCTGATGTGGGGCCTTAACCCAGAAGACTGGGACAACCAAGGTTTTTTAGACTTTCAGCACATGTCCTCCAAAGAAACACAGTTTCATTTTGATGGTTATATCCCATTATTTCTAAGAAAATTTGATTTGCAGGACTTTCTTTTAGACTTCTACTGAAAGCAAGCACCATACTTCAAATCTATATGGCCCTTTGACTGAATTCCCTGCAGATGAACCTTAAATCCTGCCAAAATTATAATTAACTTTCCTGTGGGGACACGTCCAAACAGGTCTCAACACAGAAGATGCTTTGTCCTTCCACAAACCTCCTGCCCATAGGTTTAAAAAAATCAGGATTCCTATCAAATCCACACTCTGCTTCTGCCCAAGGCCTCTCAGGGTTTGATGGTTCATTCAACCATGAATTCACTTCTTCACCCCTTATTTCTTTTCATTCTGAAGGACAAAGCTCAAAGCTCTTCAGGTGAGTTTCTTTGTTTTTACAAATGTGCAAGGCTTGTTATATAAAAATTTACGTGAGACTCAACATTACTCCCAAATAGACATATTTGGAATAAATACACCTGAATACTTTATCTAACTGCTGCTATAACCTTTGACCACCAAGGAAAATGGAAACCTGGAGTTTCCCACTTGTCAAAAAAAATTTAGGAGCAGTTCAAGGAAGGAGTTTTTTCTCCTGCAATTGTTCAATCAGGACATCATGGGCAAGAAAATAAAGCTGGGTATTTAAAAAAAGATGTCAAATACTTCTAGGATTAATAAATAGATGTAGAATGAGGATTTGCCTGTTTTGTAGTCTTGAAAATCAGTGGGATAACCCACGTGGCAAAGTGTACAGGATATGTATGGATCAAGGTATTAGAGATACCCAGATAGGAAGCAAACAGCTCTGGTAACTGAGTCACTGTGTGAGGAGTCACTTGGGATTAGGTATTAGGACTGTGCTGTGTCACCCCTGACTAAAGCAGCAGTGTAACTATCCAAGGAATTTTGAAGAGACTTAACACTGTGGATTATAAAGTACTTCTACTTTTGTCTCTCTCTTTTTTTTTTTTTATAAATGCATTTTCAGGCGTGGTTAATTATATCATGTTTAAAAGTCTGCCAAGTCTTGAAGTTACATTGCACAACCAAAAAAATGAGGAGTTTAGCAAATGAATGTGCTGTCCTTTGGATCCCACTGCAAAGGATTCCTTTGGTTTGAACAGAGCTGTTGTCAGCTGAGAATCTGTCACTCGCTGGCAGTGTCCTTTCACCACCTATAAAACACAATTCATACAATAAACCCAGGTATTGCAGTGGTAATTAAAATCCAAAAGCAATTAGCCTTTTGTTTATTTCACTTGGGAATCTGACTAAAACCTAAATGAGAAAACCAAAATTAAAAAAAAAAAAAAGTCTCCAGCTTAGGCATAGTCCCAGATGCCTGAGTGATGTCCTAATTAAGCTGTATTACAGCATCACAACATGAGCCTGCCCAGGTTTGGATGTATAGATGTACGTGTGTGTGCACTTCATTATGTGCTGCACAGCCCTGACAGCCTCAACAACTCATTCCCACCTTCCCAGCAAGAGGCAAGTGAGGATTGAAGCACCAGAGGGGAAAAAAACCAACCAAGTAACCCGCCTGAGGCTTTCCTAGGAGGACTGGGGAATGTGCACGTTCATCTGTGAGAATGCAAAGGCTCTGGAAGCTCCTCTTGGGGGAGATTCCTGTAGGATTGCAGGGGTTGAGGTTAGAGGCACCCAGGCTGTGCAGAATGAGGGCATGATGTGTCTGAGCCCACACAACCTTCATCAATTGCCAGAGGGTCTCTCACTGCCTGGGATTTGTCCCTCCTGTCCTACAAAGGGAGGCACAAAATCCTCTCTTCAGACCCTCAGAAGTGACCCTATCAATGAAATTTTCATCCTAGAATGGTTTGGGTTGGAAGGGGCCTTAAAGCCCATCCAGTCCCACCCCCTGCCATGAGCAGGGACACCTTCCACTGTCCCAGGTTGCTCCAAGCCCCGTCCAACCTGACCTTGGACACTTCCAGGGCTCCAGGGGCAGCCACAGCTTCTCTGGGAAAACTGTGCCAGGGTCTCCCCACCCTCACAGGGAAGTGAGCTCAACAGTCCTTGGACATCATCATGTGGATGAGCTCCAGTATTTTGGAGTCTACTCCCACACAGTGTTGGTTTCACCCTTCCAGACCCCTTTAAAGTTGGAGCAGATCAGGCTCTTGGCAGGAGTTGGAGACATCCAGGATTAGGTTCTGGCCGTGGGTGCAAGTCCTAAATGGAAACAAGACAGCAGAAGGGCTGTTTTCCTTCTGCAGCTGTGCAGAAGTACCGGCCTGGAAGCAGAAAAAAGGGAAAATAATTATTTCTGAAGGACACCAGGCCTAAAAACCCCGCTGGAAATGCTGTACCCAGCCTCAGACTAAATAATACATCGATGACATCAACTGCTTGACTGTGGAATTCAAAGTCACACACAGGAATTGTCCTATGCATAAAAATAACACCCAGCCTCTTCCCTGTGCATTATTAATATCAACCCCCCTGATTTGCATAACTGCATCGTCCACACGTGTGTGTCCACAAATTCTCCTGCAAATGTCTCCAGGAAAATTGCAGGATCAGTGTTTGCTGTCAGACTTGAGTGAGGAGCAGCACCCAACTCCAGCAGTCAGAAGAGGAATAAAACTGGGGGTTATTGACCCCAACAGAAGCATTCAGGGTTTATATTTGTTTTTGCAACGCCATTTAAATAGTTAAACTGCAGATAATAAGTCACAAGTAAAGGGAACACTTTCAGCTTTACGTCATTCTTTCAGGACTTTCACAGAGGACAAGCAAGGAGGGCACCAGTGATAAACCAGTTGTCCCTATGGGAGGGGTGGGAATTTCTCAGTCCTTCCTGTTGTGGCTGGGAAAAAAAGGGAGAGGGACAAAGCATTGGATGTGGGCAGCTGGGGAGAGTTGGACTCACCTGATTAACCCCCCAAACAGCCACTAGTGATGCTTTTTAAGGAGCTGCCTCCCCACACAGCAGTTTGGTGACAGATTTTTGTGTGCTGGATCTTCCCAACCCCATGGGAGAACGCTCCCAGCCCAGTGCCACGGGTGCCACGCTGGTGACTCCTCCAACACTCCCCTTGGGTGTCACTTTGCAGGGCAGACACTGCTGGCCAAAGCACATTGTGTCACCAGCTTGAAGCCACTCTCAGATGCCCCAGGCAGGGGTTTTGGCCCTCGTGCTCCAGCTTTTTCCATTGCCCACCACCCTCTGCCTGTGGCAGGCATCCAAAACTGGCAGCAGCATTCCAGAGGGGGAGCGTCCGTCTGGCTTTTCTGAGAGGGCTTTAATCTGTTCAGATGCTTTCCAAGAAGTCTTCAGCAGCCCAGACAAGCTTGACTACATGATTTTTCTAGGTGTGCCCCAGTTGAAATTCCCACTTCCAGGCCTTCTTCCCTCTCTGAGGGCACTGAAGGAGCCTTCCTCATAACTCGATTCTCGTGTGATTATGTCGATGCTCATAATTTGTGCTGAAACCAATCAAT
Source organism: Eopsaltria australis (assembly GCA_034509425.1). Taxonomy (NCBI): domain Eukaryota; kingdom Metazoa; phylum Chordata; class Aves; order Passeriformes; family Petroicidae; genus Eopsaltria; species Eopsaltria australis. The sequence goes on from JAVTVJ010010697.1 coordinate 418,658, forward strand.
TCTTTGTCCTGTTTGTTAAATCCCACCTGACACATCCTTCCACCTCTTTCCCTGCCTTCTTCCCGAGTTGCCCTTGAGCAGAGAGGTTTGGGATGCAGAAGCCAGCCCAGCTCTGAGCAGGACACCCACGTACAGCCCCACAGAAGTCCCTTGCACCCTGAATTATTTCATGGCTGGTATTAAACAAGTCTCAATCTCCATGTAGTACCATCCAACGAGAAAAAATAAAGGTATTTTCCCTGCAAGGCCAGAGATTCTGTGTTTTCCCTGCCTCTCCTCAATGACCAATCCCACTTCTCTAATGCTGGGAGCATTTCAAGGCACGGGAGAAGCCACCAGCCATAACAAGAGCATGCCTGGTGCAGCTTCCCCACCTCCCAGCCAGCTGGGAGCCCATGCAGCAGCTAAGCCCTATCCAGGGGTTTATGTGGAGCCTTTGTGCTTCATTTAGCTCACAGCAAACCTCCCAAAGGACATTTTCAGGGAGTAAATGCACCGGGAGGTTCGTGTTTGCAGTTCCATGAAGGCCAGTCTCAGGGATCTCACAGAACTATCTGCTGCTCCCCATCCACAGCTTTATTTTCACGCCCCCTAAAATGTAAAAAAATTACCATGAGCTTCCACCACCCATGAAAGAGTTAATCCAAATCACCTGGCTGTGAGCAAAAAATTCCACCAAACTCCAAAAAGATCCCAGACATTACTGCAGCTTTTCCCTTTTCTGTTTCCTCCATCTTCCTCCACCTCCAAAACATTCATTTTGCTCTTCTCTTTGATGGAAGAACGAGCTCAAGCTGAGAAAGGGATAAAATAAACCCAAATAAAAAAAAAATAAAGAAAATAAAAATAAATCCATAACAAACCCCTCTCAAATACTCACCCTTCAAAAGGATAAAATGGTTTCAATTTTGGGCTGCCTCGTTCACTTCCCTCCCCCCCTCCCTCCCTAGGTGTATATCCATATCTGTAGATTTAGAGAGGGGTTTTTTTTTTTGGTATTATTATTTAGTTAATATGAATTACAGGCCTCAAGCTGCCTCCCCTCTAAACCCAAAATGAAGCAGCTCTCTTTTTTCTCTCTCTTTTTTTTTTTTTTTTTCCCCTCTTCTTTCCCCCTCACCAACACGATTTACATTCTCAATGTAATGTATTAAAAAGTTGACAGGGCCGAAAGGATTCACATGATGTCGGCTAAGAAACCCAATTTCCATGATGAATTGCCCGGAGCCCCTGAATCACAAACCATTTTTTCCGCTGCTCAGAAGTTGATTTTTTTTTTTTTTAAATCTTCTTAAAGCTTCTCTCCTAATCTTCGGCTAGAAGAGATGGGTGAAAGGATTTTTTTTTCTAAACTAAGGAAAGTATTAGCATCTTGGTTGTTGTGCATCAAATTTGAAAATGCAAGGTTAGTAATATTTCAAATCGGCTACGGTCCAAGCCACTTGATAAGTGTGTGCTTGCTGTCTCTGCCTGGCTCTCCCCCCTTCCCAAGTTTCTCTTGGCAGGAGCTCGGCGCTACGGCAGCGGCCGCGAGCGCGAGTGCGCGCCGGGCGTGGGCTGGGGAGCTGGGAAGGGGCTGCCACCACCCCCACTCCACCTCTCCTTCCTCTTCTTTTCCACGACTTCCAGCACGGGAGACCCATCCCCGTGATCTGAGACACGGCAAATCAAGCAGCACCCAAAAAAAAAAACCAGCCAAACGCGCCTAATGGGGTTTTGGTTTCGGAAGCGAGCGCTGAGCTCTTGGCTGGGTGCTGGGATTGAATCCCGTGCTGGAGCAGTGTGTCCTGCAGGCACGCTGCTGTGAATATTTGTTTTTAAATGAACTCCTTCCCTCCACGGAGTTCCGGGGGAAAAAAAAAAAAAAAAAACCTGCAGAGAGGAAACGAGTCATTTTGCCCACTCTAATGAGCTATCCAGCCATTCCCAACAGCAAGGTCTTTAATGAGATTTCCCCTCCCTGCTCCCTGCCTTCCCCAGCATATGAAAAACAGGAGGTGATCAAGGATTGACTGTGTGGATGAAGGGAAGGACGGTTTCTTCCCTCAGTGCTGCTGCGTCCAAACTGCAGCGTTCCCGTCTCCATCATTTCTAGAGTGCTCCTGATGCTTCCCCAGGCAGGAGGAAAAACTTGGCAGCCAGAGGATGGAAATGCTGCCCAAATGCTTGAGGCTCTCAGGAAATGGCTCACACCCCTCGTGCCTGATCCAAACCCCTGGAAGATGAAGCAGCACAAACATTAAGGACTCCCAGCAGCAAGTTCTGCATACAAAGAGTGGGGTCAGGGATAGGGCTGGCACAGCAAGGCTTTTCCAGGGAATGCATTGCATTTTCCCCTTTATGGTCCAAGATAAAAGGGATTTGAGGGACACTCAGAATACTGTTGGGATCTAGAAGAGGCCATCCCCTCCTGCCTGGCTTAGCAGAACAGCAGCTCACAAAGGTAGCCCAGGAATTGATCCAGAAGACCCAGCAGAGATCTGGGATGACCATCCAGGGCCACCAGACCCATGAGCTTAAATACACACAAAGGAACATGTCCTGCTCTCCACTGTCAATCTGCTCCCTTCCTAGAGTCTCCTTGCTTCAGCAGAGATCCCAAATTCCCCAGCCTTTGGGATACAAAGGTGTTGTAAACCTGCTCCTGCAGTGCTGTCTCACTTTGGCCACAGCTCTCCACACCTTCCTCCCTCTGCATTCTCAACCTCTTTTAGCTCTTCCCCTACATGCCTAAAGGCAGGGAGTCATTTGTATCCATCATTTTGCATACAAATTTCTCCCCCTGTGGAATAAAAAACACTTCTGCTCTGCCAGAAAAGAAGCTGTCTCAAATGCCAGGTTTTTCTTGCTGTGAGTGGTTCTGTTATGGTGTTTTTGGCAGGGAGGTGCTGGAATGGCGTGAGTCTCACGACCTTGGTAGAGCTGCCACACGAGCCCCCACTACCTCTGGGTCACAATTAGTCTTTCTCAGAACTGATTGCACCAGCCTATTTTATTTCTACTCATAAAATCCCTCCGTGGTCACCTCCAAGTTGGGATCAGCTCTGGGAGCAAAGCCAGAATCTCAGGCTGTGGCCATCAGTGCACAGACACCTCAGGGCATCAGAGATTTGCTACAGGTACTGGAAACAAGTCTGAGGATGTGAGCCCACAGTGACCTCTGGGATCCATCTGCAGTCGAGCAGGAGGGACTGGAATCAACGACCTTGGAGACCTCCGCTCATCACATGGGACCTGTGAGTCGAGGAGCTGCAGAGGGAATGTGCAGCCAGCCCTGCATGCCAAGGACACGGCCTCAGACCCTGCAGGTCCTTATCAGCTCTCCTCCCACTTGCCCTGTGGATTTACTTTCCAAGGTGCTCCTCTCCTTTCAAATACCCACCTTCTTCAAGAGGAAAAACATCTCCTTTTCTCCCAAATCCAGCCTCTATTTCAGCACCTATTTCCACCCTCCAGCATGCAAATGCCTGAGTTTTGGAGGTTGATTCCTAGAGGATGTTGACAAGACTCTGGGCTGAGGCATGCTCAAGCAAGCCCAGTTTTCTTTGCCAGAGCCAATGGTTGGACTCTATGATCTTAGAGGGGTTTTCCAATCCCTGTGGGTCTGTGTCTGCTGGTCTCATGCAGAGCTGTAGGATCTGTGCCCAACAATTGGCTCAACCTCTTTCCCTGCTGCCAGCGATGCAGGGAAGCCATCCTGAGGATTAGGTCCCAAAGATAACCCTGATATTCCTTTCTTCCAGAAGTTGGTTTTAATGCACAACTGCCCAGGTGTTGGGACGTTTTAAACTCAAGAGTGTCATGAGCAATTCCAGCCCTTACAGGTTTAGGAAAAGACAGGAATTCAGCAGCCAGGCTTAGGAACTGATCAAGCTGAGCTCCACTCGTGCAATCATGACACTTCCCTGGATTTAGCTCCAGGAACATGTTTATGAAGCAGCAGCAGGAGAGCAATGACCCCCTAAGCATCTCCAGGAGTTAATCCAGTCTCCTCGGGCTGATGAAGGCCCCCTCCTGTGCCCTGAGCTCTCAATCCTGCACGGTTCTGCCTCACAGAGGGTTTGGGAGAGACTCCACATCCCACTGCTCCCTCCTGCTGCCAGCACAGAGCTCACAGCCACCCCCACACCCAGAGAAGGATGAAGGAGCTGATGCACATCACACCAAGGTGATGCAGAGACTGAGAGGACTGTCAGGACACCTAGAGAAGGTGAGGAGCATCACCTGTGATTGCTGGAGCATGGCAGACCCCATGCACTGAAAGCATTTAATTGTGAGTCAAGAGACCTGTGTAACTTTGGGAGTTTTCCTGTGTATTCCAAGGGTTTGAGCAAATTATAACAGGCAAAAAAAGCCCAGAGAACTGATTCAAATGAAGTCACCAAAACTCCAGTTCTAGCAGGGAGAAACAGGGAAGTGTTTTTCTTAAATGTAGTGTGTACTGCCATCTTTCAGGGAAATTGTGCCTCCCAATTATCCCAAGAGCCAAGCAGGTAAATGCACATTCCCAGCACCCTGACAACCTACAGAACCTTTTCATGGCTAAAACATATTCTGTGATTTTTATTATTTGCCTGCTCTGCAGTCACCAAATCCACAGAAACTCTTAAAAAACAGCACATCATTCCCTTCATCCTTCTCCAGACAGCACCACAGAACTCAAACGTCCTCTGTTCCCCAGGGGATGTCACCACAGGTATCACATTTTGCATGATGCAGTCACAAAAATCAGCTGGATCATGAAAGCATGAATGAAGCCATGTCCATGGGAGAAGTCAGGTCACTCCATGTTTTAAACTAAATAAGAGATACCTGGATTGGATATCAGGAAGGAATTCCTCCCTGTGAAGGTGGTGAGGCTCTGGCACAGGGAGCCCAGAGAAGCTGTGGCTGCCCCATCCCTGGAAGTGCCCAAGGCCTCACCCAGGTTGGAGAGGGCTTGGAGCAGCCTGGGATAGTGGAAGGTGTCCCTGCCCATGGCAGGAGGTGGAATGGAATGGGATGATTTTTAAGGTCCCTTCCAACCCAAGCCATTCCACAATCTTATGGTTGGATGTCCAACTCAGAATTTGCTTTACACCCAAGCTTTAAGTCTAGTTCCTTTCAGAGTGTGCCCCAACTGGATTACCTTTTTGATCCCTGAATTTCAAAGTAGTGGAAAGCCATTAGGTTGACCATCAGCAAGTCACACACAGCAGGGTCATTCCAATGAGGTCGCATCTGTCCCACAAAGCAGGAGGCTCCACTGCTGTCCAAGGTGGGATGAGCTGAGAGCCAAGGACAATCCCAGCACAAGCAGTGCCCTCACCAGGCATGGCACAGCCCCTCAGCACTACAGAGGCCACTCAGTGCTGGCAATGGGCTCCACCAGCAGCCCCTGCCACAATGAGGGGCTGGATGAGTCCAAGGTCCATCCCAAGAGGTCCCTCAAAAGATTGGGCAAAGACAACCTACACACAGCGTAACGTTCCAGAGCTATTCAGGAGAAAGGCAAGACTGGAGACAAGCACACTTGCAGCAGGGCCTACACCAGGAGCAAGCAGCCAGGTCTGGGCTTAACTGGAGTTCCTGAGCCCATGGGCAGCTGGGTGTGTTTCTGGGGCAGGGTTCCAGGTGAACCTGCTCAGGGCAGTCCAGAGGCATCAGCACACTCAGGGCTCTGGCTTTGCCCCAGGGCTGTTCACAGTACCAGGGCTGGCTCCCTTTTAAACAGCTTCTAAATCTATGAAAATGCTCAGAGGGCATTGAAAACTCTGTATTTCGTATGAAAAACACACCTGGGCACTGAGAAGTTGGAAGATGGTCCTGCCTCAAAGTGTGGCACAGAAATGCCTCATCCTTCCCAGGAGCCCAGGATCCCTCCCCAGCTTCTTGCCCTCATTCCCGTGAAGGACAGAAAGACAAGGGAGGAGGATGCTTCGCAGCTCAACCTCAGGCTGCTGGGGCACAACCATGAGCCTCAGGCTCCTGTCCAGCCGTGCTGGTCGGGCAGAGCTCCGCGGGTGCTCCGGGACCGCAGGCAGCTGCCGGTGACTGCAAAGACAGCAGCAGCCTCCAGTGGCCAGCTGGCAAACAACACCAGCGTGGCAGTGTGGCCAGCGTTCCACACAAACGCCAGCGTGGCCTCATGGCCAATGTCCCATGGGCAGCACCAGTGCGATTTCATCCCCCGTGTCCCATGGCCAACACCACTGTGGCCTTGTGTGCCATGTCTTATGGCCAAGGCCAGCGTGGTTTCATCCTCAGTGTCCCACTGCCAGCACCACTGTGGCCTCATGTCCAATGTCCCATGGCCAACACCAGTGTGGCCTCATGCCTGATGTCCCACAGCCATCGCCATCACGGTCTCATGTCCAGCATCCCATGAAAATGCCAATGTGGCCTCGTGACCCACAGCCAACATCAGTGTGGCCTCACACATGGCATCACACAGCAAACACCAGTGTGCTTTCATCCCCAGTGTCCCATGGCCAACACCCCTGGGGCCTTGTGTCCAATGTCCCACAGCCAGCACCAGTGTGGCCTTATGGCCAGCGTGGTTTCATCCTCTGCCCCACAGCCAACACCAACAGGGTCTTGTGTCCAGTTGTCTCACAGCAAAGACCGGTGTGGCCTCACACCCAACACCCATGTCCAAGGTCCCATGGCCAACACCAGTGTGACCTTGTGTCCAGTGTCCTATGGCCAAGGCCAGCGTGGTTTCATCCTCAGTGTCCCACTGCCAGCACCAATGTCCCATGGCCAACGCCAGTGTGGCCTCATGCCTGATGTCCCACAGCCGTCGCCATCACAATGAAAATGAATGAATCCCATGAAAATGCCAATGTGGCCTCGTGACCCACAGCCAACATCAGTGTGGCTTCACACGTGGCATCACACAGCAGACACCAGTGTGCTTTCATCCCCAGTGTCCCACAGCGAATTCCAGTTTGGCCTCACATCCAATGCCCCAAGCCCACTGTCAGTGCGGCCTCGTGTCCAGCATTCCCTGGAGAACACCGGCAGGGCCCCATTGCTGACATCCCACGGCAAACACCAACTCAGCCTGGCACCCCAAGTCCCATGGCAAACACGAGTGTGGCTGTGCACCCTGTGTCCTCCACGTGGCCTGTCCCCACCATCCCTGCCGTCACATCCAAGCCCACAGGGGCTCACAGTTTGCCCAAAGCCAGAGCCAGAGCCAAGGCAAAGCCAATCATTCAGTCATGGAATCAAGGTTGGAAAAGCCTCTGAAGTCATTGTGTCCAACTGTTCCTTCAGCACTGTCAAAGCCACCACTGACCCGTGTCCCCAAGTGCCACATCCACACAGCTTTTAAATCCTTCCAGGGATGGGAACTCCACCACTGCCCTGCGCAGCTGTGGCAGGGCTGGACAGCACTTCTGGTGATGAATTTTTCCCAGCTAACCAGTCCAAACCTCCACTCATGCAACCTGAGGTCTTTTCCTCTTGTCCTGTCACTTTTTTTCTGGGAGAAGAGACCAACACCCCAGTGAAACCTTTTTTACCAAAAAGGCAGCTTTTGATGATGAAAGATGACTCCCAGTCCTCAGTGCCACTGTGTCACCAGTGATCTCATGACATGGCTGTGCCTGCTCCAGGTCTCCAGGTCCTCACCCTGATTTTCCTTCTCTGCCGCACAGGGAACATCTTGCAGAGGAGGAGCCCACCCAGGTGCCTGGACAAGCTGCAAAAGAGGAGTGGATGAGCTGTTTTGTTGTTGTCTGCTTTCCCTGAGTCCTTTGAAATAATCACAAACACAGCAATTATTGCAAAGATAAAATGCCAAGGATTACAGAATCCTCACAGGCAAAGCTCCCCATCAATTAACTAAACCAAGACTTGCTGTAAAATATAATCCACTACAAGCAGCCACAGCAAGAGAGAATTAAAAAAAAATTTTTAAAAGGCACAACGAATAAATATTTGTGGAAGAAACAGATGGGAAGGAGAGAGGAGAGATCAGTATCATTTTGGATGGTTGGATGTCACATGCAAGCACCAAAAATATCTCAGTGTGGAGCAAGCCAAGGTACAGTGTGAGGTTCCAGATGTAACTGAGGGACTCAGGGGTGTCATGAGCTTCAGGGTAACAGACACAAAACAGAGGGTTTTTAAAAGTGGTGCATAAAATTGGGTTTTTCAGTCCAGTTTAGGGACACAGAGCTGGAATAACTCTCTGGGATCATCAAGTCCGTGGTGTTTTATCCTCTCCTCACTCCCTGTGTCAGTGCAAACCTCGCTCCTCTCCGGGGAGGGCTGAGTCTGGGGGAAGGTGCAGGGGCTCCTCCCCAGCCCCCCTACTCTGCCATCAGGAACTGATTACTGCAGCCAGCTGAGGTTTCTCCCAGTTCAGCCCCATTTCTCCCAGGATCATCATCCCCTTGGAACCAAATGTGCTGCCAACCACTCCAGTGCAGCTCCATCTGGGAGCAGAGGAAGCAGCACCCAGACCTGCAGCAACCACAGGCTGAGTGATTAATTACAATTTTAATTAAGCTTTTGCCTTGTAACTCTAGTTGGGAATCAAATATCAAGGTCGTGGAATCACAGAATCATGGAATGGTTTGGGTTGGAAGGGACAGTAGAGCCCATCTCATCCCACCCCCTGACACGGGCAGGGACACCTTCCACTATCCCTGGTTGCTCCAAGCCCCATCCAACCTGTCCTGGAACACTCCCAGGGGGAGGTGAAGCGAACACGTGTCCTTCTGGGGACAGAAAACCAGCAAAACCAGCACAGCTGGCAGCGGTGGGCACTGGTGAGCACCACGAGGCTTTGGAGACACGTCCACCAAAAGCTGTGGGCTCCCATGATTGCACCTGTGTGGAATCCAGCTGGGGTGGGTGTGCCACACAGCCTTAGCACCAGATTGGCACCTGGAATAAGGATAACTGGCCCATGTGTGACCAGATTTGGGGTTATGGCTCTGATGATCCTCTCATTTCTCTTTCTCCTCTGTTTCTCTGTCCTCTGCCAGATGCTGCACCACGTGTGCTTTCTTCCTACACCCATGCACAGCACTGAGCGCAAAAACCCTCAGTACTGGGAGAACTGGGAGAGCCTTGGGCTCTCCAGCCAGGGTCAGCCACATCCCAAACCTCCTCCCCTGCTTTGTCTTCCTTTGGATACCCCAAACTGTGCTGCTGCAGCAGAGACAAGCCATAAGAGACAATCAAAAAAGATGAATAAAAAGTTGGAAACGCTCTTAAATGACAGCTCAGTCTGGAAATGTGAGTCTTCTGTTTGTTTTTCTTTGTAGCCTGCCCTGAATATCCCTGCTAATTTTCTGACTATTGCTGGAGTGTACAGAAGAATTGCTGATGACACATTTTCCTAACACACGAATTACACAAAAGGAGATTATATTTTAGCCTCTTTTAGAGACTATAAAATCAGATTCATCCTAACGAAACAGCAAATAAAAAGGGGTTTCCCTTTTCTTCCTCAATCTCTTGGCATTTTTCCTCCTGTGGTTTTATTCCTTTCCTTCCCCCCTCCTTTTTCTCCCCCGTTATCTGTGTTTCCTGCTCATTCCAACTTGATGACATGTTGCTGGGACAACTAAGTCTGGTAACCTTCTTAACTTTGCCATTGTTACTGCCTGGAGTGTATTTAGGAGGAGTGTTTTAATTTCTTTTCGAATGCGCAGCGCCTGCCCCGTCGGAAGATATTAGAAATGGGAAAGGGAGGAGGGGGGAAGCTTTTCTTCTCTAAATGTCTGCTATTCAAATCACCTCTTTTTTTATTTCCTTTAAACCCATCATTTGTATGCTGTAGGTCGCTACTTTAAAACCCCGGCTCGCTGTTGCTGAAAGGATCACCCGTATAATGATGTCATCCATATTCAGCTGGAATCTTGGCTCCGTCGGAGCCCAGCGCTTCCCTCCTCTCCTGCTGCAAGCTCAGCCGCGGGCTCCCCTTGGATCCGCGCTCACCCCGAACTCCCCAGTGGGAATCAGCGCGCTCGGATGCGGATCCGGGAGGAAGGGGGTACACCAGGCACGTGGAAAGAGGCTGTGATGTACAGATGATAGAGCAGGGAGCAGTAAAAACACCTGGATTGGGGACTGTTCTGGTGGAAGGTCCTTCCTCGTGGTCAATCCACACAGGAGAGCCACTTGCTGTCACCTACACCGCAGGAGAGAGAGCTGGGAGTGTTCACCTGGAGAAGGGAAGGCTCCAAGGACACCTGAGAGCCCCTTCCAGTGCCTAAAGGGTCTCAAGGAGAGCTGGAGAGGGATATTGGACAAGGGCCTGGAGTGACAGGACAGGGGGAATGGCTTCTCACTGACAAATGGCAGGGTTAGTTGGGATATTGGGAAGGAATTCCTGGCTGTTAGGGTAGAATCTTGGCTCCGCCGGAGCCCAGCGCTTCCCTCCTCTCCCGCTTCAAGCTCAGCCGCGGGCTCCCCACGGCTCCGCGCTCACCCCGAACTCCCCAGTGGGAATCAGCGCGCTCGGATGTGGATCTGGGAGGTAGGGAGTACATCAGGCATGTGGAAAGATGCTGTGATGTACAGATGATAGAGCAGGGAGCAGTAAAAACACCTGGATTGGGGACTGTTCTGGTGGAAGGTCCTTCCTCGCGGTCAGTCCACACAGGAGAGCCACTTGCTGTCACCTACACCGCAGGAGAGAGCTGGGGGTGTTCACCTGGACAAGGGAAGGCTCCAAGGACACCTGAGAGCCCCTTCCAGTGCCTAAAGGGTCTCAAGGAGAGCTGGAGAGGGATACTGGACAAGGGCCTGCAGTGACAGGACAGGGGGAATGGCTTCTCACTGACAAATGGCAGGGTTAGTTGGGATATTGGGAAGGAATTCCTGGCTGTTAGGGTGGAATCTTGGCTCCGCTGGAGCCCAGTGCTTCCCTCCTCTCCCGCTTCAAGCTCAGCCGCGGGCTCCCCACGGCTCCGCGCTCACCCCGAACTCCCCAGTGGGAATCAGCACGCTCGGATGCGGATCCGGGAGGAAGGGGGTACACCAGGCATGTGGAAAGACGCTGTGATGTACAGATTATAGAGCAGGGAGCAGTAAAAACACCTGGACTGGGGACTGTTCTGGTGGAAGTTCCTTCCTCGTGGTCAGCCCACACAGGAGGACCACTTGCTGTCACCTACACCGCAGGAGAGAGCTGGGGGTGTTCACCTGGAGAAGAGAAGGCTCCAAGGACACCTGAGAGCCCCTTCCAGGGCCTAAAGGGACTCCAGGAGAGCTGGAGAGGGATACTGAACAAGGGCCTGCAGTGACAGGACAGGGAATGGCTTCACACTGACAAATGGCAGGGTTAGATGGGATCTTGGGAAGGAATTCCTGGCTGTTAGAGTGGAGAGACCCTGGAAAAGGTTGCCCAGGGAAGCTGTGGCTGCTCCATCCCTGGGAGTGTCCAAGGTCGGGTTAGACAGGGCTTGGAGCAACCTGGGACAGTGGAAGGTGTCCCTGCCCATGGCAGGACATGGAATGGGATAAGTTTTTAGGTCCTAACCCAAACCATTCTGGGATTCTATGACCAGGTCTGTCCTGGCTGTCCCAGCCTGGGAACAGCCAGGTTTCACACATGGAACAATATCTCACGCCCACCTGGATGCCCCCCGCCCACTCCAGCTTGTCTTTATTAAAATCCTAATTGTACACATGTCATGCACAAAATCCCCCAGCCCCTTCCATGTCAGCCCTGATGTTTCCCTGACACACTCATTGTACCTGGATCAATGCTCTGTTAGCAACTAATTGATCTTTTATTAACATATAATAACTTGCTTATTAAATAGAAATTAAAGACTTAATTGCGACACTTAATCTCGAGTGACTCAGTATATCACCCTCATAAGCATAATGTATAATTTAATTAATTGACAGGGCTGATAATAGCATGTCATCTGTCACCAGTTCTCCTGACCTGGGAGCTGGCTGCAGCCCGAGGTGTTTGCCACGGATGCAAATACGGGGCTCTCCCTGGAATGGTGCCATGGGATTTGGGATATTCTGGCTCAATACGCCCGGCACAGACACCTGCAGGTCATCCCCACCCTACCAAAATGCACTCAGAGAATGTGGCCACTGGCCAGGATCATGAATCCATTCTGAAGTTTATCTGTGGAGAAGGAGAAGGCTGATGGGATGGACCAGCTCATCCCAGTGCTCCCCAGTTCTGCAAGAGGAGGATGTAAGGACATGGTTGTGCTGCCCCTCTCCTCCCTCCAAGCAGAGATTTGTCTCCAAAACCAGGATTCAGGCAGCATCCCCCAAAGTGGGGAGGTGGCCCCACATTCCTTAGACCAGCCAAACTGGGATTTATTTTCCCACTGGTCACTATTCCTTCTGTGCCAGCTAAAATTTGGGTCCATGCACCATTTTTCACAGCCAGGCACTTACATCCTTCTCCCCCTTCCCCATCACCGTCTCCCAGCAATAAAGAATTTCATTTCAAAAACTGAAAGATTTAATTTAAAAATACAAAATGGCAAAGGGAGGGTTTTTTAAATAAAAAAATAAAGGTAAAGAGATGATGGTTGGAACAAAATGTTCTAGAAGAAAGCTGTTCCCTTGGGGTTTCTTTTCTTTAAGCTTTGCATATTACAATTTGAAATTTTTGTAAAGAGATCCCCATTTTATATTCACACTGGTAGCCTGAATTTAAATATCTCTCTCACCTGAGATTAATACAGGCTTCACCCTGAATTACTTCCCAGCTCTGAAGTACAGCTCTGGAGAGCTCAACTCTCCACAAATTCACTTCTCTTTTAGAAGCATAAAAGCTTATGAAATATATGAAATATTAAAATAGCATGTGTGCCGGGGCAGAGAGGGGGAAGGGAAGGCTGGGTCAGTGCAGGGGGGCTCCTTTGATATGAAAACACACTTTTCCCTCAAATGAAACCACAGATCTGTTAGCTCAGGACAAGAGCCCCATTAAACACTGGAAGCAAGGATTTCAGCCCACAGAATGATGCTTTTCTTTATTTTATTTAATTGTTAAGCCCTGCAATCTACATTGTGTGGGACAGAAACCATCATTCCCCTCTGCAATAGAAAATATCAAGTTTCTCTGGAGCAAAACAAACTATTCCCTGCAAACCCGGTTATAAACAAAGTTGTAAATGCCGGCTCCTTGTCAGGCCAACTCAATAATAACCAAATCCACCTGATGGGGGGAAAATACCTTGTTTAGATGCTGAGCACCCATTAGCTGATTGCCAGAGAAATCCAGCAGTTTATGTAAGGATTTAACCCCTGAGGAGCTGCCAGGCTGGTGGGGGAGGCTGGCTGGCACAGCAGCAGGGGGAGCAGGGCAGGGGGACATCCCAGTGACCCCACATGGGTCACATCTCCTCCTGGGTTGTAGCATTCCCTGTCTGCTTATCCTGGTTTTACTGGCTGGAGGGTGTTGGTGCTGTGAAAACCAGCCCCTGCTCACCCTGGGTTTGCTCTCATCCTCTGCATCTACAAAGAAATCAACTCCATCAAATTTGGAGTGAGATGACCTTTAAAGTCCCTTCTAACACAAACCATTCCACAAAAATTGAGCTGTTTTCTTCTCAAACACCTGCTGGTCCCTGGTAGCCCCTTGCACTGTCCCTATCTCTCTTTTTCCCCTCCTTGGTGTTTTTCCATGTCCTTTCCTCCCTGGCTGCCCAAAGCAGGAGCTCTGTCCCCATCTGTTAGGGAGGACAGGAGCCAAGACAGGTAGGGTGACGCAAGGTGGGACCTCCTGGACACCCAACCCTGCTCAAATAAATTCCCAGGAGCTGGAAGCCCTACAAATCCCTGTTTGCTCATGGGCCATGAGTGGAAGATCATGGAATCAGAGTCATGGAATGGTTTGGGTTGGGAGGAATTTAAACTTCATCCAGTTCTATCCCCTGCCATGGGCAGGGACACCTTCCACTGTCCCAGGTTGCTCCAAGCCCCATCCAACCTGGCCTTGGGCACTTCCAGGGATGGGGCAGCCACAGCTTTCCTGGCAGCTTCTCTGTGCATTTGCAGTGAGCACCAAGCCCAGGAAATGGTGGCCCGTCTGCAGCTTGGGACATCCTGGATGTCCCCAAGGCAAATGTGGTGGCTGCCAAAATCAACTGGACAGACACAGCTTGGGAGATGTCACGATGCCGACACAATGTTTGCTCTTGATAGGATGAAAAGAAATAATTTCAAGCCGAATCAGGGGAGGTTCAGGTTGGATATTGGGAAAGGTTCTTTGTGGAAAGGGCTGCCCAGCCCTGGCACAGCTGCCCAGGGCAGTGGTGGAGTCACCATCCCTGGAAGGATTTAAAAGCCACATAGCTGTGGCATTTGGGGACATGGGTTAAAGGTGGCCTGGGCAGTGCTGGGGGAGCAGCTGGACTCAGTGATCTTAGTGGCCTTTCCCAAGCTAAACCTTTCCATGATTCCATGATTCTACCGTGGTTTCTCTTCGCTGCAGCATCTCCCAGGTGCCCGAAGATCCGTGTGTGCTGTTCCTTGGGAAGGTCCCCAGTGCTGCGGCAGAACGACTTCAGTGCAGCTGCTCCATTCTGCCAGCTGCAATAAATTCCTTTGCTGGCTCTGCTCGTCTGAATCAAATATAGTTTATTTCATTTTAAGAAGTCCTTTTTCTTTTTTTTTTTTTTTTTTTTCATTTCAGGAAAATGAATGTTAGAGCCAGATAAGAAACTATAGTCTGCTTTCAAGAAGGTTACAAGAAAACTGCATCTTGCATTACTAATCCTTTATCTTTCATGTTAACAAAAAGATTACTGACATATTTTTGAATGAAAGAAAATAAAATAGCAAACGCATCTAAAGAACTGTGTAACTTTCATGCAACACACAAATCGGTTGTTAAACGGGGCAAAAAAAAGGAGGAGAATGAAGGGAAAATTCATAATACATTTCCCTTTGTAAAGTGAGCAAATCAACTTTCTATAATAAGAGAAAACTAGTGGAGGACTAGAAGATGCTCCTTTCATGAGCAGAAAACCATGCTATTTTTGCCAGAGGCTGGATTCAGGGAGCAGAGGAGGAAATCTCTCTTGCCCAGGTTTTCCAGGGAGGGGATTTGGAGGTGCCAGCCCTGGCAGAGCCGTCCTGCTGCATCCCACAGCCCCAGCTCTGGCTCCAAAGAGCTGTGGATCTGCCCAAACTCAGAGGGAGGGGGAACATGTCCCACCACAGGGACATGTCCAGGACAGACAGCCGTCACAGAGAGCCTGGATGGTGGCAGACAGAGCTTGCAGCAACCCGGCCTAGTGCAAGGTGCCCCTGCCCATGGAATGACACGAGCTTGAAGGTCCCTCCCAACCCAAACCATTCTGGCATTCCGTGATTCCATGATCTCTGTCCCTCCGCACCAAATCCACCCGGGAGGAGCTCTCCGGTGCTTGTCTCCCAAACCTCCCTGGAAATCCTAGCCCTGATCCTCAGCCCTGCTTTTCCAGAAGAAAACATCTCCCTGCCTTGGCACAGAGTGCTTCATTAGGAAACCCATAATTGAATTCCCTGACCATTCAGTTCTAAAACCCCTTTGATCGAGAATTAGTTAATTACATTGGGCCCGGTCTATTCCTTGTCACAAATTTCGCCCATGTCCCCCAGATATGCGGCGGCAGGATCCGCTCCGCATTGTGTCCTTTGAAACGCATTTAGGAGCCTTTGAAGCTCTCCCCCCTTAATGACGCATTGTTCCTTAATAAGTTGCCTGTAACGTTTCCCCATTAGGAAATAGCTGTCTGCGGCTCACTTGGGCTTCAATGAGGAATAATAATCCAAATGTAATTGATAATGTTGGAGAATAAATGGGGAGAGGCGCTACCTGGGGAACGGCTGGAGCGGGGCGCAGGGGGAGAGCGGGGTCCCCGCAGCCTCCCCGCCACCGCCCGACCTTGGGCGCGCTCGCCCCGCCAGAAAATCCGTTTGACTTTGAGACAGGGGCTCGATCAGGACTCACGGAGCCTGATAAGAGCCGGGCAGATCACAGGTGGGGAGTGTGGGCAGCCGGCCCTGCCCCCAGCACGCTGGCTCGCTGGGAAGGTGAGAGGAGATAAGGAGCATCTGGAAGCGTGGCAGGAGAGGAGGCAGATCGGGAGATAACGCCGAGATGGGGAGATCGCGCCGCGCTCGTCTCGGCAAGGACGGGTTTAATGAGGCGGGTGGGGGGCTCCGCAGAGGAAGGTGGGGACGACCCTTCCTTCTTCTCCTCCTCTAAGACCAGTTGTGCTCTCTCCAAGCAGCAGCAGCAGCTCGGTAAAAAGCCTACGCTAGACTCCCCAAAAAACATCCTTTTTTCCTGAGGTCGCACCCCGCAGCAGCAGCACCGTGGTGGGGCTCTGCCCAAATAACCCCCCCGGCTGCTTCCTGGGGTGTCCGGCCCTCCCTCCCTGCATCCAGGCAGGACCCTGCCTGTTCCCCGCCGCCTGCAGCTCCCAGCCACAGGGATTTCAGCCTTCTTTTTGAAATAATTGTTGTTTTCCCCCAAAAAAGACGAGGTCTCCGGAGGGAATCTGCCAGGAGAGACTTCCCCGCTGTGTCTCTGCAGGTGCCCTGTCCCGGCGGTGAGGGCAGCTGTAGGATCACGCTCCCGCCATGGAAAGCTTTCCTTGTTAAACATCCCTGTGTGACTCCAAAGAGTTCGGACCAAAAAAAAAAGCTTTAAAACCATAGGGAGGTGACCTGGATATGTAGGAAATCCAGCTGGGAATACCTGCCGAGCCAGGCAGGAGCGTGCAGGGAGCAGGAGAGGAGGCTCCTGCCCAAGCTCTGTCCCAGCAGGAAGGTGGAAAGGGATGCTATTCCCAACCCTTCCCTGCTGCTTCCCCCACAGCCTGCCGTGGTTTTCCCTCTGCACGGAGGAAGGGAGCCCGTGGGCAGTGCCAGCCCCAGCCCAGCACATCCCTCCTGCCAGGGCTCAGGCAGAACCCAAAGAAGGCTCCAGGCACGCGTGGAATTTGATTTACAAGAGACCCAGAAACTGAGCTGGGCTCAGCCACACAATTACCAAGGTGGAATATAATCGGGGCTGGGGATTCTCAGAGCCTTTCCTCCCAGTATCATCCACTGGAGGTGCTCAGCCATGCAGTGCTTTTCGTAAAAAATGACCTAAAATCCAGAAAGTTTAAACAAAAAAGTTAAATATTTCCCTTTCCCTCTCCATCCAACGCCAAACCCAACCCCGATGCTTAGGAAAGCATCGGTTTGCTTTGACTTCTACCAAAATAACCTTGAATTGCTGTTTTGCTCCGACCTCCTCCAGCACCCCCCAGCCCTGCATCCCCCCAGCCCTGCTCCCTGCGCAGCGCTCCGGGCGCACATTCCCCGCTCCTGCACATCCCTTTGCCTGCACATCCCTCTGCCTGTTCATCCTCCCGCACATCCCTCCGCTTCCAGGCCGCTCTGCCTTGGAATCGGCTCCTGTCGCACATCCCTCGCAAGGTCTCGTCTCTTCCATTTGCTTCTATTGCCCTCTGCTGGGCTCTGGCAGAGGCAAGGACGGCGCCCTGGGAAATGCCCTCTCCCTCTTCCTCTTCCTCTCCTCTCCTGCCCTCTCCTCTGCAATTCTAGGGGATCTCAGAGCCCCATTTGGGGTGCCAGCGTCCCTCAAGCCCACACACACCTCCTGGAGAGGCAGCTCCCTCCCACAGCACCGCTCACACGCCCACGGACGCCGCCAGCCCGGCACCTCCGGGTGACAGGACGTGTGTGACAGTGGCCAGACACTGATGGAGTCTCCAGAACATCTGTGTGTGAGAGGTACAAACCAGCTCCAAAGCTCCCCGCTCAGATTTGGGCCAGAATTTCCCCACAGGCTCAGGGCAGGATGGAAAGAGCATCCTGAAACCACAGCTCAGACAGGGCCAACAGGGAACACACAGGGTGGGTCACGTACAAAACAGAGGGAAAATCAGCTCCTGGGAAGTGTTTTTGCCAAAACCAAAGTGGGGGCTGCAGTCACTGGGGAGGACCTTCAGACTGCCCGGGCAGGGGTTGAGGTGGAGGCTGAATCCCTGATTCAGGGACTTGGGATTCAGTGAGGAGATGGTGGGAAATGCAGGATCTGGAGTGGCAGGGCTCCAGGGGAAGCAGGTGGTAATGAAGTGCTGCCCTGAGCTACAGAATCATGGAAGCACAGAATCATAAACCAGAGAATCATGGAATCATAGAACCACCGAATCGTAGAATCGTGGAATTGTGAAATCACAGAATCATAGAATTATTTAGGTTGGAAAAGTCCCATAAGATCACCAACCATTCCCCCAGCACCACCAAGCCCACCCCTAAACCGTAAATCAAGACCTAAAATCAAGGAAGTTTAAACAATAGGATTAAACATCTCCTCTTTTTTCTCCATCCAACCCCAAAAGCATTAATTTTGGAGTTTTTGTTTTTCTTTAACTCCTACCAAAGTAGCCTTGAATTGCACCTTTTGAGCCCTCCCAGGGATGGGAGGGAAGGGACAGTGACTCTCATTCGCGAGTGGTCTTTGCTGGCAGAACAAAGGTGCATCAAGGTGCTGATACCTCGAAACCAAGGAGCATCAGCCACACCAAGGGAAGACCCACAAAGTCCCAAGGACCTCGGGAAGAGGAGGGAAAATGGGAGCCTGGGCTGGTTGTGTCACACCAGTGTGGTGGCTGTGTCCCCCTGTCAGGGCTCAGGAGCAATTTGGTGGGGGCAGAGCTGAGTTTGAGTGTCCCACTGGGGCTGTGCAGCAAATTCCAGGCCAGGTCCCACAGATGTGCTGCTCCATGGCAGTGACATCCCTGCCCCACACTGGACCACCACCAGCCAGCTCAGGAAAGGAGTGAATTGGCAGCATTCAGAGGAATATTCTTCATTTCCAAGCATATCATTTCTGTCCTCCAGCAAAATAACCCTCCCTCAGCTTTTGAGCAGCTTTTGCATTTCATCAGGCTAAACCCAAGGTGGAAAAGGGAAGAAACTGGAGACCATTTGCCTTGGAGAACTGGGGAGATTTCAGCAGCAGAGGTGCTGCAGGGGCAGATTGAGGCTCCCCTGTCTGCCCCCAGAGCTGGAGGGAAGGGATGAGCCAGCAAGGACCAGTCAAGGACCAGTCAAGGAGCAGGAGAAAGGACCGGGATGTGCTGGGATCCACTGGAATGATCAGCTGACAGGGATGTTCTTTCCTCCTTCAACACATTGCCACCTCCCACCATTGCCCCATCCCATCCAGACCTGCTTTTCCCAGCAGCTGGACAAACATTTTGGAGGAGAGTGGCACAGGAAGGAAAAGAGGGAAAATTTACAGCAGGTCCTTGGGCATCAAGGGGATGGAAATGAAGGTGACTTCAAGATTTCCAAGCCAGCCGGTGCCCCTTGGTCACAGCCAGAGCTGGGAGGGCTGAGGAGGAGGGACAGACAGACAGACACCTGCCTGGAGGTCTCTGCTTCCACAAATCCTCACACACTCACCGGATTACGGATAATGGAGGAGAGGAATGCCTTACACCAATTAATTCCCAAAGTGTAATTAACATCTGGGCCTGCTCCATGTGATCCCCAGCTGCTAATGAAGCATGGCACCGCTTTAATTCCGGCTACGCCGCACCATCTCCTCATTAAATCAAGGAGCAGGTTCCATCACATTTCCCTTAGAGGGAAAAAGGGAAAGAGAGAGAAATGGAGCAGGATTTGTCTCAATGAAATATGATAGATTAGAGTTTGCCGGATAAAGAAAGTAGGGATGGGGGGAGGGCACGGAATGGGAAATTTTGTAGGTGTGTGCACACGGGCATGTGGATATTCTCTCTCCCCATGACCTCCCTACACCCCATCCATCAGCCTGGGGTTGGCTTATTGCAAGCAGCAGAGCCTTTGCTCGTGTCTAACAGGCCCACCGGACACAATCTGCATGCCAATTACTGGAGCAGACCCCCTGATACTGGGAAATGGAAATTAGCTGTCAAGGAAAAACCGGCATCAGCAGGGCTGGGCTTGGATTGCTGCGCTCCCCGCTCATCTCCACAGGCACCCTGCTCCGTGTGGCAAGGGGAAAAGGGAAAAAGTCATCTGGAATAACAATAAAATAAAAAATAATGATTAAAAAACCCACCCAAGTAGCAGCTCATTGTTATTTGTGTCGGTTGCAAATGTTGAGGACACAACATTCACCCAAGGGCAAGAGCCTGGAGGACGAGGAGAAGGGGGAAAGACTTGGGGTAATTGGGTTTTAGAAGTGGGGAGATCAGTGCTGAAAGGGAAGGACATGGGAAAATGTTACCTTAAGGGCAAACCAGATCCAGGTCTGACTCCTCCAATGCTCTGGGGTGGAGCAGCAGCCCCAGGGCTGGAGCATCCCAAACTCACCCAGTACAGGGAATGTGGGATGGAAACAGGGGGACATTCCCCAAAATCTGAGTAGAAATGCACTGAGTGGAGCTTGCCTACCTACAGGACATTTTCCATCCACAACAGGGACAGCAACAGGCTCACTGCCAAAAAACCAGGAGCCAGGCTGTGCTCAAGCTGCTGCCCTCGGACAGCTTTGCCAAGAGCCAGGGTGAAAAGGGGAGCTGGAGCTGGGGAATGGTTGGTCCTGGAGAAATATTATGGGGAGAAATACAGTGAAACCTAAGGGTGTTGCTGGATCATCTGCATCCTGCTGGTCTGTGATGGAGAGGAGTGGAGGAGGGATGGAAGTGGGTGAAGATGCATCATCCTTCACAGGGAAGGGCTGGAATGGGGCAGGGGGCTAAGGGAGAGGGGTGAAAACAGGAGGAGGAGGAAGAGGGGGAAGAAGGAGGAGGAAGAGGAGGAAGGAGGAGGAGGAAGAAGAGGAAGGCGACTCTTCAGCTCATCTTTGCGCTGGGGGAAGTCCAGGGGGCTGGAGCTGCCCCCCCTGGAAGCTCCTCCCCATTCCCCACTCGCAGCAGCTTTCCCGGGAGCTGGCAGCCCCGTGGCTTGACGATCACCGCTTCCCCTGGCTCCCTGCTCCGTAATAACCTCATACATCAACGGGAAGAGACTGCGGAGCAGGGCTGCGAGGGCTCTGCTTCCACATCCAGCGTCATTGTCCCACAGCCCCTCGGCTCCGTGAGCACAGGCTGCAGGTCCCCGCGGCTCCCGGGGGAAGAGTGCTCAGCCATCAGTTATTCCCGCCCGGGAGGCTGTGCTGGGGACCTGCCTCTCACCTGGCAGCAGCGGGCAAAATGGGATGTCCCTGGTGGCAAACTGGGCTAACTGGGAGCCCCCTCTGCTCCCTGCACATCTCAGGTGTCCAGGGAGCTCTTGCCGCCCTGCAGGATCACACAGCAGCCGGCTCCCGGAGGCGCTCACTGCCTCTATCCCACATCCAGCCTGCTCTCCCGCTTCCAGCTCCCACTTTAAGGAGCTGAATCCCTTGGCTCACACCTACAGGGGACATCCTGTGCCTGACACACTGGGCTGCCGGGGTCCCCAGCATTCCCCATGGGGATTATGGCTGTCCCCCTCCTGCTCCGTCTGGGATCTCCATTTTTTCCCAGTCCTGTTGTCCCGTGCATCACGAGAAGGACAAACTCCTCTAGTACCAGGACAGCTGCTGCCTGCTCAGGGTCTGCAGGAGGACACGGGGCACTGATGGAAACCTCACCCCTTCTCCCAAACCACCACGGAGCGGCAACAGAGCACGCAGGGACTCCCCAGGGACATGACACCCAAAGCCCACCACTTAAAGCTGGAATCCAGGGATGTGCGGTGCCACTGCACAAGCCCCAGCATGGGGATGGCGTTTTCCTAAAGGAGCAGTGGGACAGAGGGCAGGGGACGGGGAAGGGGATGACAATAACGCAGCTGGGACTGGCGGGGGGTGTTTTACTCAGAGAAGGCTCCGCCCCACCCCAGCTCCCCCGAAGCACGAAAACCCGCACGCAATAACCGGGAATAAGCAGGACAAGGCGGAGCTGAGCGACTCAAGTTGCTTTATTGGGGGGGTGTGGCAGCCCGGTCACGGGGCTGGTCACTCGGAGATGCTGCGGAAGGACTGGACGGCGGGGCTGGCCGCGCCCCACTCCACGGGCTTGCGGTACTCCCCCTTGGGCAGCACGTACTGCCGGCCCCGGTAGTTGGGATGCTCGTAGAACACCCAGACGCCCTCCAGCACCCTGCAGGCGTGCACCTCACGCATGTGCCACTCCTCCATGATGGAGGGGCAGTCTTCGGTGGCTTCGAACATCTGCCCGCCAAAATCTCCCTTCTCGAACACCTGGATGTGGCCTCGGCCTCCACTTGGCTAGAAAAAAAATTTTAAAAAGGGAGAGAAAAATCATAGAGTCGTGGAATGGTTTGGGTTGGGAGGGATTTAGAGATCATCCAGGTCCACCTCCCACTATCCCAGTTTTCTCCAAGCCCCATCCAGCCTGGCCTTGGACACTTCCAAGGGTGGGGCAGCCACATCTCTGAGTGACTTCACTGACAACCAGAGCATCGGGTGGAGGCTCTGACATGACCCAGCTCTGACATGAGGGCAGAGTCTGAGCACAGCCAGACTCAAATCAGGTACCAACCACTCCCAGCACACCAGGACAGGGCTGAAATCTCACATCAGCCCCCAAAAGCACAGGGAGAAGCGGCTGAGGTAAATTGCAACACAGCAGCATGCGCAAAGAGAGGGTACAGAAGAACCGAGCTGGAGCAGAGCAGCCCCAGCTCAAAGCCCACCGTGGTCTCTCCATGGGGTGGAAGGCAGGGATAAGCCCGAGTCAGCAGTGCCGGGCTCGCTATCCCGGGCGGGCTGGAGCCTCTCAGCTGCTCCACGTGAGCATCAGAGAGCCAAACCCCCTCCAGTCCCCGCTCCTCCGGGTGGAGAGGAGTTTAATGAGCTGCTGACCCCGGCGGGGCTGTGTTGCTGCCGAGGCAGCGGCGGTTCCCACCGGGATTGGAAGCGCTCCTCGCCCCAAGGCACCGCGGCAGCTTTTAATCTGCAGCTGCCTGGACACCTCTTCCCCTGCCTCCCCAGCCCCAGCCGAGCTCTGCGGGGTCTCGGGGTCTCCCCAGGGCAGGAGGGAAAGCCAGGTACCAGGTGGATGTGCAGGATAAGGCTCCCACATTTCATCCCGGTGGAGGAAGCTGTGCTGCTCTTACGTGTTTTGGCACGTGTCTTAAGACAGATCAGTGCTCTGAAAGGGCTGGAAACCCTTCCCTGCCCCGTGCAAAGGAGTTTAGACCGAGCTCAAAGCCAGAACAGGCTCAGAGGGGCGTTAGGCTCCCAGGTAGAAAAGCAAAACCTGTTCTCAGCTGTGAGGTCTGCTGTGGGAATCCACGGCCGTGCTCCAAGTCAGCAACCCATGGATCACCAGTGTCTGCCCCACGACTGGCACAACCTCGGCAGCAGCAGCAATCCCCACTTCATCCACAATCCCAGTTTTAAAGGATGCTCCTCCCCGTAGGCTTCCCAAAAGGGAGTCCTGGCTTGCTAGAGAGGAAACTGCCCCTCATCCCAAATGTTCCTGCAAAACCCACATCCCCCTGTCCTTGAGCCTGTTGGATCAGTTGCTTACACACCAGGGAAAAGGCAAAAAGCAAACTTTGGAGCAGCTTGCCTGGACACTGAAACCCCTAAAGGAGCACGCTGATGAAAACTGCACTGCTGTTCCTATGGAAACTCAGCCACACTCGAAGGGATCTGCCTTTTCCCACTGCAATCCAGACTGGGAGAGATTCACCTTCTCCCCACACCAAACACCTTGCTACTCCCAGAGCAGGACTGTGGCAGCAAATCCCCTTGCAGCCACCCCCTCTGCGGTTCCCCAGGGGAGATGGGCACCCTGTTCCCCCCATGTGAAACCCTTCCGTGACGGGTGTAAATGAAGCATCCCCAGGAAGGGGTGACACCTACGATCTGGATGTACTTGCAGGAGCCCAGGCGGTCGTTGAGGCCCATCCAGTGGTGGTAGTCGGGGTACTCCCCGTGGGTCAGCACGTACATGTTCCCAGCATAGTTGGGCCTCTCGTAGGCCACCCAGGTGCCTCCATCCACGCGGATGGAGTTGCAGCGGCTCAGGTAGGTGTGGAAGTCGGGGCAGTCGCTGTCGCACTCGTAGTAACGGCCCAGGAAGTTCTTGTCTTCATAGAAGGTGACCTGAAATGAGCAGAGGGGGGAGAGTGGGGAGGTTCCTCATCTGGCGCATGTCTCCATATTCCAGCCACGTCATGGCAGGAAATGTCTGAAAGCAGAGCCCTGGAGATATCAGAAGTCATCAAGCCCAGCCACGGAACGGGACCAGCTGCAGTCAATTCACCTGTCTGGCCCCAATGCCTCCAGCTGCCACCACTGTTCTGCCCTTCCCAGACCCTTCTCCTGTCCCAGTTCTGTCCCTTGGAGACGTCTCTGTCCTTTTTCCAGCAGAACACTATCAAAACAATTCCCTCCCACCTTCTCTATATCAGGAGTTACTAAATTATGACCGGGGAGCTGTGAGAAGTCAATGGAATTTACAGAGCAGATTTCTGGGGACATGGGTGGGTCTGGCAGCACTGGGTTAGCAGCTGGGCTTGATGCCTTTAGAGGGCTTTTCCAGCCTGAACAATTCCATTATTTCCTTTATATTAGCTTGCCAGGTGTTTGCAATGACATCTTTACTGATAAGGGGCTGGAGAAGTCTCTTTCCTCCCAAACTGTGTCCTCCAGCCCATTCTTGTTCCCGCTTGAACAACCCAAAACTTCCTTTCTCAAAACTCACTGCCCAAAGCTGGACATCACACAAGCTTTGCCCACGCCAGGAGAAACTAAGGGAGCATTCCATGGGCATGGTGGGCAGCAGTTTGATGGATATCCAAGGATTGTGTTTGCAGCTGGCTTGTTCTGCTTGCAGCTTGTTCTGATTGTTCTGCTTTGGTTGCTGCAAGTTCACAAAAGCTCTGACAAATTCACGATCCATCCCCACATTTCTTTCCCAAGAGCAGCTCTACAGCCAGGCTGCTGACCTCAAAGCACTTTATCCTCCTTGATCACAGCCTGGCTTGGAGTGATCTTGGGAGCTGATGAGCAAATCCCATTCCTTCCACCAGAGGCATCACCCACCCAGCCAGCCCTGGGGAGGAGACCCAGTTTTCCTCAAAAATCCTTTCATGGAAGTATTTCCAAGCCCTGGACCAGAGCAGTCCTTTCTCCAGCCCCATTTTTAGATCCTCCCAGGTGACATTTACTCATCAAGCGTTGCTCTTCTCCAAGAGGATTCCCAAACCATCACATCTGTCTTGACTACATCCCTTGCTTGCTCAGGACACCAGATGCTCTAGAGAGAATCTTTCTGGCCACACCCAACACACAATCAATTCCACAATCAATTTTCCCCATGTTTTTTCCATAGTTTGAGTATTAAACTCACCACCTGTTGTACTTCACCTACAGTGCTTTGGCTACTGGTATCTATGTAACCTCCCTGCTCTTAAAAAATCATCCACTGTCACTGTTTCAACCCAAATCCAGGACAACTCGCTCACTTTTTATTTTTCATCATTTGTTTTGTGCTAAAAATTAAATTAGCTGGAGTTTTCCTGGGGCTAGTTGGTCAGTGTGTCCCACCGGCCTGAGAAAGGATCTGGGGATTCGGACTGATCATGCCAGAGGATTCAATCTGTTGATTTTGTGGCCTGTTACTGGACATTTATTAGGATAATGCTATTTTCCTCTTTATTTCAGTGACTGATCTGCCATCATGAAGGAGCTGGTGCACACAAAACAACCTGTCCCCCAACATCCTGAGCAAAGTTTTCCCATCTCCATGCAATACAGAGCTGGAAATCACTCCAGCCTTTCCAGCAGTGAATGAAGGCTGTGAAAGGAGAGCACTGAAATGCCCAATTCCTGGTTTCCCACTCTTGGGCAGTTCACCATGCTGGTCAGATCTTCCTGGCCACAACCCATTGCCTTTCCCAGATCCTGCTTCTGGTCATCGTCCCTAAAGGTATCACCCAAAAAATCTGCCAGCCTGACTTTCAGAGGCAGCACTGAAAGCTCTGCTCACTGAGTTCGGCAGTCATGCACCACCAGCCACTCTCTTCTTGAAGCCAGTGGTCAAGGAAGCCACAGAATCCCTGGAAAACCCTCTGCAGGGATTCATCTCTTCCCAGCTCAGCATTATTCTCTGCTGGGATGGCTGATCCCTCTTTCCCACATCTATCCCCAAGCTCTGATCCTGTCCCGCTCCTGTCCATGCAGTGAGTGTCCAACAGGGTTGATGATGAACTCTGCCCAGTGTGGATCTGCTCTCTGGGCAGAGGGATCCCTGGAAGTGTTCAAGAGCAGGTTGGATGGGGCTTGGAGCAACCTGAGATAGTGGAAGGTGTTCCTGCTCATGGAAGGGGCTGGAGCTGGATGGGTTTTAAGATCCTTTCCAAGCCAAACCATTCCAGGTTTCAGTGATGTTCCTTCCCCACCCAGCCTAACACAACCAAATTGGAGCCTGACAAAGCTACTCAATGTTTCCAGAGGGGCATTTTCCCTGTACCTGTAAAACCACAAAGCCAAAGAAATCCAAAGGCACATTAAGGATGTGGTTGTTCCTACAGAACTGTGTCCAACCAAAGTGCTGCTCCTTGGTTTCATCTCAAAATTTAAGGGATCCTGCCCGCCCATTCTCCGGCACAGCCCTTCAAACCCTGAGCTCCTTTCAGACCTTCGCTTCCCCACTTTCCTGCATGGATTCAGGGCACCAACAGAGCAGGCTGATGTTTTCACCCCTAGAATGATTACAGGTGAACTACAGGTTCCAGTTCCAGATTTGCAGTGTTTTCTCCCCTCTCACTCGCAGGGAAACCGCCTTCCTTCAGCCAAACCCTGTCGGGGCTCTGCTCCCAGCACTCCCCTGTTAACCTCTCCCTGCCCAGACCTTGCCTTTTGGGGGTTACCAGGCACAAACCACATTTGCCAGAGCAGATCTTCCTTGCGGGAATGTAAAACTCTCGCTTTAGTCATCTCGCCTGAGTTACCACGTATTCCCTTTCAACAGCAGCTTAGCTAGAAGAAAATCCATTAAAAATACCCAGTAGTGCCTCCTCTGTCAGCAGTGATCCCTTTCCAGGGCAGATCACTCACCGGGGTTGTGAGAAATGGTGTTTAATTCCCTACTTTGCCCTTTCCTTCTCCCTGGAATGTGCTAAGCAAGAGCACAGCATAGAGAAATAGGAGATAACTCCTCCTGGCCATCTTGCTGCCCCTCAGCAGCACATACTCCATGAATTCCCTGTGGTGCATTCCTAAGGGGACACAGCTTCCAGCAGGGGAAAGGCAGAATGTGCTCACGGCTTTCCAAGCTGACAGGAGACTCGAGGATGGAGCAGTTGCAATTGCCCTGCACCTTTTTTAAGCACTGGTATGGAAAGTTTGCACCCCTGGGATCCGGGAGCCACCGGCACACCCTCCTCAGATTCCCAGACCAACAGCCCAACCAAAGGACATGGAAAAGCCAAGTCTGGATCTTCCACGGCATTGTCCAGTGCCTCCAAACCCACTGTGCTTCCAAACCCCCTTGAGTCCTACAGCCTCCATGGGCTAAAAAGAATCCAGCCCAAAAGCAAAACTCAGATGAAGCTCTTCCCATTGCCTCCTAACAGTGTTTGACATTCCATAGGGGACACTGGCCCAAATCCTCGCCCTCCTTTCCTTTCCCAGCTGTTTCTCCCTGCCCAGTCCGAGCCTCGGTACAAGTTCTGTGGGACCAGCCAGCTCAGCTGTGCTAAACCCAAGCGTGAGGATCTGCATCCTCACCTGAGATGTCACTCCAGCTGAAGCTGAGCTTCCCAACCTACCTCCTCCTCCAATTCCAGTTCATCCCTGCCGATGGCACCGAGTCCCAAGGCCGGTGTGCATCCCCAGGGAACGCTGTTCCCTTCGGTGCCATGGCCATCGTCCAGGGGTCCTTCTGTCACAGCACACCCTCTGCTCCACCGTGGAACAGGGATGTGGCAGCTCCACCGGTGCTGGGAGTCAGCCTCTCCCAAGGCTCCAAGGAAACCTTCCATGAGACTCCGCTCTGCAAGCGCAGTGATTCCCGACTGGCACAGCCCCCTCCACCCCCAATTTAAAAGGCATCAGATCCTGCTGATTTGGAATCATTTCAAAATGCCCCCTTCACCAGTCACTGCGCTTGAACTCCATCCTCTGGCAGAGCCACACCTAGAGTTAACCAGCCAAAATTCGGGAAAATACTTGGGAGGGTTCAGCTCCAGCTCCCCTCCACATGAGGAGGGATTTCAAGCATCTCCCCCTGCCCACATGCTGACAGAGGGGGAAGCTGTCAGCAGAACAAAAGAAAACAAAGTTTCTCCACAATTCGTCCCTGCTAAATTCTGCACTTTTAGCCAAAATCACTGCAAATAAACTTACCTTGGTTCCAGCTCTGGACATTTTCCGTTCCAGCCAAGCTCCCCTGTGCCGGAGGAACGTCAGCAGCTGTTACAAACAGCCAGGATCCGAGGTGCCCTTTTTATAACGGGCTTGTTTTAAACCAGACAGCCGCTTTGTCATGAGAATAGGATCCAAAAATTGAGTCAGTGATTCTGAGGCTATAGCCGATTTCCAGAAAAGCAAACAGGATTATGGAATAAAGGAAGGCTTCGCCATCCTCCCTTTGTTACCATTTGCTGAGTCAGAACACCAAAACTCTGCCAAATGCACTCAAAACACGCAGCCCCCTGCCAAGTCCGGGAGGACGGGGGGGTAATTTGGCTGCTCCCTCCCTTCCAAGCTTGTTAAACAAGAAGGAATCCTCGTTGGCTCTTGGAGACCCACCCCATTTGTAAGGAGGGCACACGGTATTTATCAGGGAACGTTCCAGTGCAGTGAAGGATGCAGTGAAGGAACGATAAACAAGTGCTCAGAGCAGACACCAGAGGCTTGCAAAGACCAGCTCTGCATTGAAAGCTCTCAGTGGAAACATCTGTGCAGCAAAGAGGCTGCAGATTTTCCTGGGACACCCTCAGCTGGAGCCACACTGCTCCAAACACCTCCTGACACAGAGGGAAAGAAGGATGTGTGGCCACCTCCCCGCCCCCACGAAGTGAGTGATTGCACACATCAGACCATGCCCAGATTTGTGATTGTCCCTGCGAGTGTCACAAGCTCAACCCCAAGCTTTCAGCCCAGCACCTGAGGTTGGAGCAGAGGATCCTTCCCTTGGGCCACGCTCCTGCCCTCGGAGCGGGGAGGCCGAGGATCGCTGGCTTCCACAGCCACCCCCCCGCCAGGGCATTATGAAAAACCACCTCTGCAGCTATTCAGTGCCCCAGCCCAAAGGCTTAGCGAGACAAAGGGACACGAATTTGGCACAGCAGCGCCCGAAACACGCAGCCCCTCTTTCAAATCTGTCAGGACAAGCACTCTCGCAACAGCAGCTCTGTAAATGCAGGCAGATGGGAGAGCCCGAGGCACACACGCTCAGCAGCTGCTCCTCTTCCCATTTTAGGAGCCTTGAATCACCCAGAGCTGTTGCTCTCACTGAGACCACTTGGATTGATTTAGTTTTGAATTCCTGAAGATCAGAGTTCTAGCACAAGCTGGGCTCTATCAGCAGGTTCACAGCTCAAAGCTGTGCTCGCTTCGCACATCCCTCCTTTAGAGGTTGGTTAAATACAATGAACTCATCTTCAATAAATAGAATAAACATAATAAACTCACCTCACCTGCCTGCCTGGGAGCCAAGGGAGACCTTCAGATGAATTCTGAGGCTGTGCACTCCAGAGCACTGTGCCTTCCCCTCGCCCTCAGCTTGGATAGCTCTTCCCAAGGCACCACCAGCTGCTGCCTCCACTCATCCATGCAATGCCTTTGCCTATTTTTCAAGCTTATTTAGGTGCTCAGCTATGAGCACATGTCCCCAAAACACATCCCACCAGCACATGAGAATGGTGCTTATTCAGGCTGATAATCTTTATGAAAATTATGAGAGACTGGAATAGGGCTTGTACCAAAACCTCGTGCCAGGGCAGCCTTCAAAACCCGCAGCTCCACAGCTGAAGCTTACAGGAGCTGTACTTTCAGCATGGCAGGACTTACATTCTTTTTTCTGCCCCACTTTCCTCATAAATTAGCACTTTCTCTCTCTGACAGGTTCACATTTCATCCCAACTGTACAGGTAAAACCCCTTCCCCAGGAAGATGCCAGGCTTATCCAACAACTCTGGTTTATTGTCATTCGTCAAAACAATGCAACCATATACAAAAATTAATCTTCACAAAAGTGCCATCTTCATATAAAAAAAACGCTGCTGGATTTCATTCATAAAAAAAATTTAAACATTTGTTTTTCACATTTATAGAAACAGCACACAGCTGGTTTGTACCATGAGGATGCAGGTGATGCCCAAGGGCCTGCATCCAGCTTTGTCCCAGGAAACCTGGTGTGCTGGATACCTGCTCACCATGGACACTAACTGCAACAAGGCACCCTTCATCTTCCTCCGGTGCCAGGCACCTTTCAGTCACCAACAGGATGGCTACAGCACATTCCTGGGAAGGCAGCTGTGCTCAGGAATCCTAAAGACAGCTGGGCAGTCCAATCCACACCAGGGCTTAGTGTAGGATCCAGTGGGTGCAGGTGGGATGGCCACAAAGTCTTGATGAGAACTGGGCTGAGTGGATCACTGCCTGTTCCCAGAGCTCTGGAACAAAAGAAAAGGAGCCAATTTTACTTCTAACACCAGCAAAGAAAAAGGAAATCAAAGGCTAAATCAAAAATAAAACAGCTTCCTAATGGGTTGAAACATGCCATGGCAGTAGAGCACGATAAGGGCAGGTCTCCAGCTCCTAAACCACTTCTGCTTGGGAAGAGTAACTGAGAATTACCCAAAGTCTCACTGAAGGAACTGCCCAAAGTCTCACTGAAGGAACTGCCCAAAGTCTCACTGAAGGAACTGCCCAAAGCCTCACTGAAGGAACTGCCCAAAGTCTCACTGAAGGAACTGCCCAAAGTCTCACTCAATTCTCTTTGGCAACAAGTGAGATGGGCAGACATCAATACACAGAGTTTCTTTGAAAGAGCAGCTATTCCAATCAGTTTTAGATCACATTATGTGCAATGTGCCCCTCTGCCTTTATAGATGCCTCCAACAAATCAAACTTGACAATAAGGCAGTGCTGAGGACACAGATTTCAGCTGAAAAGGGGTTTTGACAGGAAAATAAGAACTAAACCCAAATGCCAGGCTCTTGGGAGAACATTCACTCAACAGACTCCTGTTTTTCCTACCTCTGCCTTGGCTGTGCACACGAACACGGGACAATTCTTGGGGGGAGAGAAGAAGCAAGAGAAGGAGGCCTTTTACTCACCTCCCTTTCCTTCTGCTGCCCAGGAATGTTATCCTGCCCAGGAATGTTATCCTGCTGCCTGCTTGGAGCCTGTGGCAGGAGGGACCAGGCTGTCCAGCTGCTGCCTGTTCCCCGTCTGAACCAGCCACTCGTAGAATTTGTTCTCTACCAACGCCTGGAACTGTTTCCTCTGATCCCTGAAACAGAAACATCAGCAGGGAAGCATGCAAAAATCACATTAATTTACAGTATTATACTTCTACCACATCTTCACTATCCAAACAAGCCTCCAGATGTATTAGGAAGAGCCAGGCTTGGTTCCTGAACCGTGCAGAGGCAACCAGAGGAGGTTTTTACCAAGTGAGTGTCATGATAATGAATCCCCAAAGCAGAACCTGGTGGAGTTGGAGAAGTCATACAAAATTCCCCATCCCACCATCACAACCACCCTGCTCCAGGGCTGCCTCCACTTTCCCCACAGAGAACAGATGAAAAATTGTCTGGAAAAGGGAGAAAACTAAGATTAGCACCCAGTGCTCAAGCACTAGGGGCACGAAATTCTCTTCTGACAGCACCTGAGAGGATGGAGATCAGGGGAAAAAAATACACCTATAAACACTTGTCACATCATTCCCACTGCTTATTATGAACTTCTGGGGTGTTTTTGGCAAGCCCAGCAGTAACAGGGTGGGCTGCTCAGCTCAGGCTAACTGGCACTGCTCAGATGCCCAAAAGCATCTCCAGAAAGTACCCCAGCCCTCTGGGATCAGCTCACATCTGAAATTTCTTAAGCCAAAGGTGGCACAGGTGTTGAGAAGCTCCTGATGGACTTTTTCAAGGAGTTTACACAATTTCACAACAAAACATGAATATTTTTCAATATTCTGGAGATTTTATGTGGGTTTGATTTGAACCCATTCCTAATTTGATGTGCTGACCCCATTCTGTACTGGGAAAAGCAGGAAACCAGCTTCAGAGGAGACCATGAAGGTGATCAGAGGGATGGAGCACCCCTCATCTAAGGAAAGGCTGAGAGATTTGGAATTGTTCAGCCTGGAGAAGAGAAGCTTCAGGGTGACCTAATTGTGGCCTTCCAGTGCCTGAAGGAGCTGCAAGAAAGATGGAGAGAGAATACTGACAAGAGCCTGAAGTGACAGCAGAAGGAGGAATGGCTTCCCAGTGCCAGAGAGCAGGATCAGATGGGATATTGGAAGGAATTCCTCCCTGTGAGGGTGGGGAGGCCCTGGCACAGGTTGCCCAGAGAAGCTGTGCCTGCCCCAGGATCCCTGGAAGTGTCCAAGGCCAGGATGGATGGGGTTTGGTGCAGCCTGGGATAGTGGAAGGTGTCCCTGCCCATGCCAGGG
Organism: Eopsaltria australis; assembly: GCA_034509425.1. Taxonomy (NCBI): domain Eukaryota; kingdom Metazoa; phylum Chordata; class Aves; order Passeriformes; family Petroicidae; genus Eopsaltria; species Eopsaltria australis. The sequence continues at coordinate 451,237 of JAVTVJ010010697.1, forward strand.
GGTGGAATCTGGCTGGGTTTTCAAGGTCCCTTCCAGTCCAGCTCGTTCTACTCAGTTTTGTCCCACTCAGCCTCACAGAGGTTCCATGCATCCACATCCTTTTTTCAAGTAAAGGCTGCTGTCTCTATGTTCTCTTCCACTTGAGCCATTCCCCAAAAAGCAGGGTTCTGAGACACCACCTAACCCAAATTCCTCCCCAGTGAACACAAAGGCAGCCACTTCTTTCTTCCCTTGTGGATTTATCTTCTCCAAGAGCTTTTTCTCTGCCTTGATCTGCTGCTGACCCTGAAAGACTTTCTGTCTGATACGCTCGGAAAATGAATAAACAGGATTTTATGCTTTTGCAAGTTGTTCCTCAAGCTGTCTTCTTGGTCCTGTCTTACGGGGGTTTTACTTTCAGCCTGGCAGGATTTACATTCTTTTTTTTGCCCCACTTTCCTCAATCAGACAACTTCAACTTCTTGAAAGATGTCTTCTTATTTCTAACACTCTCTTTCACCTCCCCGCTCGAGCACAGCAGCTTTTTTCTTTCTACAAGCCTGATATCCTGTTTGCTCTAAGCTTCCTACTTGTCTCCCTTCTTGCTTCCCTGCCTGCAGGAGACAACAGACATTTTCCACTGTCAGCTGCCCAGTTTCTTTTCAACAAGCTTCTAAACCAGAGTTTCCCCCCTTTTACGGAATAAGCAGCGAGCTCCTGCCTCCTGTGACTGCGGCAGACGATGGCAGATCTGAGCACATCAACCCTATTTCCTCCCACTTCTTTCACAGGAAGGTTCTGACAGGCCAAACACCTTCCCAAAACTGTGGTGGGAAGCAGCAGCCCTGAGGGAACAACAGCAGGAGCAGGAAGCACCATGGATGAGGCTGACAGACACAACTCCAGCACCAGGGCTGAAGTCTCTTCCCTCTCTGCTGCTCCTGAAGACTCAGGGCTGGGAGTTGTGAAGGTTTTCTGTCCCCTCCTCTGGGTCACGACTGCTCTGCCACTCTCCTCCTGGGGCAAAATCCTGCCCTGGAATCCTTTCCCTCTCCCAGTCCAGAGCTTTTTCAAACCGCACTTTCTCTGCTCAGCAAAGAGGCACCTGGATTGCAGAAAGGAACATGGGAAGCACAGGGAGCTCCTCCTGGAGGAGCCATCAAATGAGCTGGAACTCCTCAGCCTGGTACAATGGGAAGCCTTGACAGGAATGCTTTCCTATTCCATGTTTCCCACAGGATAAATTCCTCCAAGATCAGTACACCCTTACCAGCCATCAACTGACACAGACCAGAAAGAAAATCTCCCCAGTTTAAGCATGGTTTAGGGAACAAAACTTGTTCTCAACAAGTCTTTACAGATGGATGTTTGAAATGGGGTTTTATCCCCATTCTGTGCTTGAAAGGAGGCTGGGCAGAGGATTCCATGTGATCCTGCCCACAAGGTGATCTGCTGCAATGATCCACATGCACATTCCCAGCTCACCTCAACAAGGGCTGGGACATTCATTTAAGGCTTCAATTCCATGGTGAAGGTTGGGCTAAGAGGGACCCCAGGCAGCTCAGGGTGCACACCCAGCCCTGGCCCAATCCACTGCCAGGATCCACCTCAGCAATATCTGGGAATGCTTTTCCTGGAGTCTCACAAGCTCGGAAAATGCAATCATGAGAAAGCATCTCCTTTGGAGCAGCATGGGCAAGGGAGAGGATTCTCCTCCTTCACTCCTCTTGGTGAGGCCCCACCTGCAGAGCTGCCTCCAGCTCTGGGATACCCAGCATAACAAGGATGTGCTGCTGTTGGAATCCAGAGGAGGCCGTGGAGGAGTTCCAGGGGCTGGAGCCCCTCTGCTCTGAAGCCAGGCTGGGAGAGCTGGGGAAGTTCACCTGGAGAAGAGAAGGCTCTGGGGAGACCCCAGAGCCTCTTCCAGGGCCTAAAGGGGCTCCAAGAAAGCTGGAGAGGGACTTGGGACAAGGGATGGAGGGACAGGACAAGGGGGAATACTCTCACTGCCAGAGAGTATGGTTAGATGGGATTTTGGGAAGAAATTCTTCCCTGTGAGGGAGGTGAGGCCCTGGCAAAGGTTGCCCAGAGCAGCTGTGACTGCCCCAGGATCCCTGGAAGTGTCCAAGGCCAGGTTGGACAGGGCTTGGAGTTACCTGGGATAGTGGAAGGTGTCCCATGGCAGGGGGTGGAACAGGATGAGCTTTAAGGCTCCTTCCAACCCAAAGCATTTTGGGATTCTACAACTCTAAGTTATGCCTGTGAGCATTACTTTTCCTACTTTATCAAGCAGAATCCCAGGACTGCTAATTACTAATGCTCTAGGACTGGTCTGCAAGACATGGCTCGCACAACCCAAGCCATCCTTCAAGGATTTCTGTGGAACCCCATCAAACAACCCTCAGTGGCCAAGCTCTGCCCTCCCTGAGGGCTCTCACCTGGTCAGCCCTGCCTCCTTCACCATGCGCTGCCACACCTGGACCTTCTGCTCCCGCTGCCTCAGAGCCTCCTGGTACTCCTGGGGAAGCCCCCCTGGGGTCTCTGTGGTGTCTCCTTCCATCTCAAAGGGAATCACAAAGGTGTAGAAGTCCGAGGGGGGCAGGAGCCGGAAGACGCTCGTGTCACCGCTGTCCCTGCACACCAGCATGGGGCTGTCCCAGTAGTTTGGCAGAGTGGCCAAGCCCACCTGAGCCATGTGGTCTTCCAGCATGGGATAATGGGTGTGGAAAGGGGCAAAGCTGACTGCCTGGTTCCCTGAGAGGATGAGGGGCTGCGTGGGTGTCAGAGTGTGGAAGGTACAGCCGGTGGTGGACGAAAGGGACAAGCGATGGCAAACCACGATGACCTTGATGTTGTCACAGCTCTGGACGTGGACTGAGGTCTCCACGGGGCCCAGGACAAAGGTGCTGTTCCTGCACTTCTCAATGGTCACGGATCTGCCAGAGCAATACAGAACCATTAAGGTTGGAGGGAACCTCCACCTAGTCCAAGGCAGGGTCACCTGCAGCAGGTGACACAGGAACGTGTCCAGGTGGGTTTGGAATGTCTCCAGAGAGAGAGACTCCATGTCCTCCCTGGGCAGCTGTTCCAGGACTCTGCCACCTCCAATGGAAGGAAGTTCTTCCTCACGTTGAGGTGAAACTTGTTGTGTGTCAGCTTGTGGCCATTGCTCCTTGTCCTGTCACTGGCACCTCTGAACAGAGCCTGGCATCACCCTTGGCACCCCCTGGAGATCTCTGTATGGATTGATGGGATCCCCTCTGTCTTGTCCTCTCCAGACTAACCAGGCCCAGCTCCCTCAGCCTTTCCTTGCCAGGGAGATGCTCCAGTCCCTTCACCATCTCCATACCCTCCACTGGACCCTCTCAGGAGCTCCTTGTCTCTCCTGAGGAACCCAGAGCTGGACACAGCACCCCAGATGTGCCTCACAGAGCTGAGCAGAGTGGGGAGGATCCCTCCTTGACCTACTGGGAATGCTCCTCCTAACGCCCTCAGGACACACTCATGATCACCAGGAGCCCAGCTGTGTCCCAGGAGAAGCCAAACTCACCGCAGAGGGGAGAGGAGGTAAATGAAGGACTCGTTGCAGCGATGAATTCTGACGTGAGCCCCCACCAGAGTGTCCGAGCTCTTGGCCAGGGTCTGCCTGTACACCTGGCTCATGATCACCATGGGGGACACCTCTGGCACCACCCGGGCACTGCAGGCAATCTTGGCTCTCCTGGTTGTTCCTTCCACTGCAAAACAAAGCCCGTGAAAGTTCTGGGTGCAGCAATCCCTCAGGAAGATAATCAGCCCCGAAGCTCAAGGATGGTACATCCCACACCACCCCTGATGCCTCCTGGGCAGGTCAGCAGCACGAGGCACCAGAAATTTCAGAAACTGAGAGGCACTGAAGGATCAAAACCATTCAAGATTACTGAGGAACAGCCAAAGCCCCCCACCAGCCCCGAGCGAGGAATCTCCTGTTACACAAGCCTGCTCCTGAACACAAGACTCAGCTTAGCAGGAAAATCCTGAGAGCAAGTTTGAAGTAGGAATTGTGTGTTTTAAAAAGGGAAATGCTCCCTCTAGGACACAATCCTTAAGGCCTTCCCCATCCTCCCTAACCCACAGCCCCCTCTTGGGAAAAAAGACATTGAGTTAAATTCCCTGTCCTAAGGGGGAAAGTGCCTTGGCTCCACTGCCATGTCCCTACAGGAGAGGGGCTGGATTGGAGAAAAGGAAACCTAGACCAGGTCCCACCCCTGGTCAGCAACAGGAGCTGAGTTCCCATTTCTGGGTTTTTTTTCCCCTAGACTTTATTCCTACTGTTTATCTAGATTTATTTTCCTGTATTTCTAAATTTATTTCTTATTTTCTACATTTCTATTTCCAAAATTTCTCTACACTTTTGTATTTCTATTTCTGTGTAATTCTACATTTCCATATATTTCTTCATCGATTTTTCCATATTCCTACTTGCCACATTTTTGTACATTTATGTTTTGCCCACGTATTCCTATTCCCACATATCCCAATTCCCCCCCATCCCAATTCCCTCCCCCCATCCCAGTTCCCTCCCCACATCCCAGTTCCCTCCCCACATCCCAGTTCCCTCCCCACATCCCAGTTCCCTCCCCACATCCCAGTTCCCTCCCCACATCCCAATTCCCTCCCCCACATCCCAATTCCCTCCCCCACATCCCAATTCCCCCCCCACATATCCCCCATATTTCTGTCATTTTAAGAGCAGCTTCCCAGCAGTTTTTCCCACCTTGCTGTGCCCAGGCCAGCTTCTTCCCAGCCTTGAGGCAGACAGTCATTCCCAGGGGATTGGCAGTGAGGGAGGAGCGCAGCCAGCTCTCCAGCTTGGGCAGGGAGAAGGCTCTGGACACCTTGGAATATCCATTGTGGCCCTGGCAGGGCTGCCTGAGGGCCAGCTCGTGCAGGGGCCTGACAGTGCCCGAGTTGCTGACGGTGCCTTCCAGCAGGAAGCTGAGGGCACACACGGCTTCCAAGGACACCAGGCTGCTGCAGCTGGAGTGGGAAGAGGCTGAGAGCTGCTCTGGCTCCAGCAGCAGCTCCAACATATCCAGGAGGTGGCTCTGCACAAAGGCAAGGTGCTCCTGGTCGTTCCAGTTCTGGGGGAAGGCAGGAAAACACACAATGGGGTGAGTTGTCCAAGCTGAGAAACTCCGTGGATATCATGGACACAAATCCTTGCTTAGGATCCTTCTAAAAGAAGGAAACCCACTGCTCATTCCTGCTCACTCCTGCTGCTCTGCTCTTCTGCACCTGGAATGAAACCACCCCCAAAAAACTCAAAATAAAACACTTCATTCCAACTCAAGTACTGAATATTTCCTCCTGGAGAGCAGCACGAATCCAACACAAATCCAGGCTGCTGCTGCTGGCATTCCAAGGGAGGAAACAAATCAATAACTGACACTCAAGGTCTTGGAGCTGCTCCACTGGGAAATCCCTGCAGCTGGGCCAGGATTCAGTGCTGCTTTCCAGGATAAAAAGCAGAGGGTCATTTTCTCCACAAAACCCTCTGAAAGAATCCTTATTGCAAATTCTAAAGGGCTCCAGCCCAAAAAAAAAAGCAGGAGACTGGAATTCTGGCAGAGCTTAACAAAGCTGAGTTTTGCTGAAGGAACACCCGGCCATGATTACACCTTGTCCTCACCACCTGTGTTCAATATTTCAGGAAAAAGTTAAAATTACTCCTATTTTTAATGATTCCAGCTTGCCCCAAGCTGCATTTCACCAGCTCACCCTGCTCACAGCAGCACATCCGTGCCAGAATTCCAGAGGTTTGCAAACTGCAACCCACTCTCCCACACAGAGCTGCCCACAGGACACATCCAACTCAATCCTTCCGGAATACCTGGCACTATTGGAAAAGGAAACAGCATTTCCACGGGGGTGAGCTACGGCTGAACAACCAAATCCCCTCTCAGAAACAGAACCTGAACACCCTGGGATCCAAAACTCCACGCTGGATCATGGGAAAAGCACCATGAGCATAAGGAGAGCTTCACTAATAAAGCAAAGAGGCTGCTGCTTCTTGAAAGGAGACTTGTCAGGACTCTCAGGGAATATTCAGTCGGCTTTGGACTCCAGGGAAGTCTCACGGAAGACTTTAAAAAACCTTTTTATAAACTGCAGGGATCACACCAATTTCACTTCGTTTACTGTGGAACAGGAATTCTGCAGCTGGACCCTTGCTCACACTTTGCCACAGGTGAAACCCTCCCAGGCACAAGCCAGCCCCTTTCCAGGAGCCCCTTCAAGGGGCGGAATCCCACAGGCACGAGTACCTTATTCCCACCGGCCGATTTCCCCGTCAGGCTGGGAGACTTGGTCCTGGGGCTGGGCCACTCGTCCCCGAGCAGCGACCTCCGCAGGGACACCTTGTGGAGCTGCTGCACGTACAGGAAGAGCAGGAACTGCAGAGTGTCCACGGAGAGCTGCAGAGCACGGGAGAGACAGAGCAGAGTCAGGCTGGGCCGGGCTCAGGCTCCCCTTCAGGCCGGCTCCGGGCTCCCCCCGCCTTAGGCCGGCGCCGGGCCCTTGCCTTGCTCCGTTCCTGCTCCAGCTCCTCGGCGCTGGCGCAGGCCGCCACAGCCTCGGCCCAGCGCAGCCGGAGCGGCGGGGCCGGCCCGAGGAGGCCGCGGAAGAGCTCGAAGTAAAGCCAGGCGATCTCGCGGCTCAGCTGCAGCTTCCCGCAGGCGATGTGCCGCCAGCAGGGCCAGCGCAGCCGCGGGAAGCAGCCCTGGTCGGCCCGGGCGCGGGCGTAGGCGGCCGCCTTGCGCAGGTAGTGCGGGGTGAGGCGGGCGGGCGGCGGCGCGGGCAGCGCTCCCACCAGGAACGGCTCCGTGCGCACCCACAGCCGCACCGGCGCCGCCATCGCCGCCGCCACTTCCGGCTTCCGCCGCCAGCACCATAGAGACGGCCCTTCCCTCCCGGCCGGGAGCCGCCGCCCATTGGCTGGGACCGCCAGCGCCAGGGCGGGAACAAGCAGTGAGCTCACTGATTGGCTGGTCGGAAGGAAGTCACACTGGAGGGCTAGCGAGGAGTGGCCCGCGCTCTCGGCGGCGACGCTCCGGCAGGCGATTGGCCGGCGGCGGTGAAGTGTGAGCAGCCCATTGGCTGGCGGAGAGCGGCGGCGCGCTCCCATTGGCTGGCGGGGAACACCCCGCGCTCCCATTGGCTGTCGGCGGCCGCCGGGGCTGGGGCGCTGCGGAGCCGCCCGGACGCGCCGCTCCCGCCGCTCCCCCTCAGCCGGCAGGGCCGGGCCCGCCATGGCCCCCGCCTGGATCGGCCGCCTGTGCCTGCTCCTGCTCTGCCTCTGCGGGGAGGCCGCCGCGGGGTGAGTGCGCCGGGCCGCGCCCGCGGGCCTGGGGTATCCGCCTCAGCGCCGGGCCTTCCCCTGCTCAGGGTCGGCGGCCGCGGCGCTGACGGACCCCGCTCCCTTCCCCTCAGCGCTTTCCTCTCTCCTGTTTCCCCTCACTTCTTTCCCCTCTCCCCCTTCCCTCCCCGTCTCTCTCCCATTCCCCTCTCCCTCCCTCTCCCATCCCCGCTCTCCTTCACCCTCTCCCCGCTCCCCTCTCCCTCCCCTCACCTTCTCTCTCCCCCCACGGCAGGAGAGATTTCTACAAGATCCTGGGGGTGTCCCGCGGCGCCTCCATCAAGGACATCAAGAAGGCCTATCGCAAACTGGCGCTGCAGCTGCATCCCGACAGGAACCCCGACGACCCCCGGGCGCAGGAGAAGTTCCAGGACCTGGGCGCTGCCTACGAGGTGAGGCCGGGAGCCGGGAATGTCCTCGCCGGGCTGGGAAGGGTGGATGGGGCTCGTGGTAAAACAGGCTGGAGTTTGCCCATTGAGACTCGTGAGGATTCATCCTGTAACACTCAGTGTTACGGGAAAGGAGGTGTGTAGGGGATTTAAAGGCTCTTCCATAAGGTGCAGCTGCAAACCGTCCTTCCCCTGTTACCGTGTCAAATTCTGTCTTCCCCCTGGTAATATATTGAGTTCTATCACACACCTGTTATTAGCACAGAATCTCAGGATGGTTTACGTTGGAAGGGATTTAAAGATGATCTAGTTCCATCCCTGTGCTGTGGGCAGGGACATCTTCCACATCAAATTTCCTTCCTTCTTTTCCTTCCTTCCTTTCCTTTCCTTTCCTTTCCTTTCCTTTCCTTTCCTTTCCTTTCCTTTCCTTTCCTTTCCTTTATCACTACACCAAACTCCATCCTGCCCCTGTTAACACGTCCAATGCCTGATGCTCTCCCAAATGAAAAACAAAGGTATAGAGGATACCAGGTTGCTTGGAGAGCTGCTCCTGCCAGAGGACAATCCTCAGCTCTCTTAGCCAGGAGGAAGCCAAGGCACCAGCTTAAAGTTCTTTGGAATTTATGACCAGTTCCTCAAGGGAGGAGTGGAGGTGCAGCAGCTCCAGGTGTGCACGGGGCCTGGCTGGGATGGGTCTGAGCTGATGGGATGTGAAAGGAGCTGGCCTTGGTTTTGGAGGATATTAAGTGAGAAAAGTAATTGTGGGTCACAGGAGGATTCCTGTTATTCCATGGTAATGCTGTGGCATGCAAAGGGTCCATGACACTGATAGCACAGTGCATTAAATAAATCAAATATAGATTATTTCATTGCCCAAAGGCCTGAAGTCAGAGCCTGCTTTCCTTGGTACACACATAGTGATGGGATGCAGGCTGTTCCTTCCATGGTTTTTTTTGTCCTTTTTGTCCTCCTTCTGTCACTGTTGGACTCCATCTGCTCCTGCTCCCCCTTGTGCAGCAGGGAGACCCTGAGGAGGATGGTGCTGAAAAATTCCATTGGCAAAAATTCCTAGCAGTGGCTTGCTCTTTGGGTGGGAGGTTGGGGTCCTTTGGGAAGAATGCAGCTGCAGGGGAAAGGGTTTGTAGCCTGACTCCTGCTTCCATCCCTGGTGCCCCTCAGATATGCAAATATTTCTCAAATGAGGAAGTGAGGAATTTATTTCTCTGTGTTGAGAAAGGAAACTGTTCACTCTAGTTTTGTCTCAGAGCTGGGACCCCTTTTTAGTTCAGACTTAAATAAACTGGCTTAATTATCACAGGGAAAACGAATATGAAGAATTTTTTTTGTGGATAAAAGTAATTCCCTATCATTTGCAGCACCTCAGGATCGATGCATGTGGAGCTGTGAGCTTGGTGCTGCTTCTGTGAGCTGGGATCTTGTTGGCACTTTCTGCTGGGGAAGGATTTCTCTGCCTCTTCCTCCAGTTCCAGTTGATTTAAACCTTTGCCAGCAGTTGAGATTCTTTCTTTTTAAAAGCTGGGTGGAAAAGATGGTTGTAAAATCAAATCAGAAATCTGGTATTGATGTGTGTGGGGTTTGGAGGAAGCTTTTGATGCCCTCCCTGCAAAGTCTTTATCTGTGTTTAGCCAGGACAGTTTGAAAATCCTTCTGCTGAATTAGCTGGGGGATACAGTGAGCTGATTTGGGCAAAAAGGAACCAGAATTGGGTGTCCCTTATAAAGCAGAATTTTCCTGGCCACAAAGCCTCTTAACAGCACTGCTGCTCAGAGTCTGGGTGGCTGATTATGGCAAAGCTTTCCCAAAAAATTGAGGGGAAAGTAGGTTAATGAACCTGCTCAGTCTCTTCGTTTCCACAGGCTCAGTGATTCCAGCCCGGAGCTGCGTGGACTGAATTCAGCTGTGTCAATTAGGAAGGAGACTGATCCCAGGAGAGGGAGCTGAGACTCTTCTACAAAGAGTCATGAGTCTCAGGATGGATTTGGGAGGAGTTTCCATGGGAATCTCAAGTGGCAGAGGGAGCACTGAGCCGTTACCTACAGGGTGAAAGTAGTGAAGTCACTGCTGATTTTTTTTCCCTGTTGCTAGCATTTGTCAATGATTGAAATTCCACTGAATCTCAGGATGGTTTGGGTTGGAAGGACCTTAAAGCTCATCCAGTGCCACCTCCTGCCATGAACAGGATACTTTCCACTATCCCAGGTTGCTCCAAGCCCCGTCCAACCTTGCCTTGGACACTCCCAGGGACGGGGCAGCCACAGCTTCTCCAAACACCCCAAATTCAGGCTGGTTTTCATCTTTTAGCTGCTTCTCCATCTGTTGAGCTGCTTCTCCCTCTGTTCCCACTCCTGTCCAGCCTTCTGAAAGCCAACCTGGCAATTCTGGCCTTTCCAAGTATTATCAATGGGGGGAGGAAGGGCAAGGAAGACTAAATGTGACCAGAGACTTCTGGATCTCTGGGACAGGAAAGAGCAAAGATCAAAACCTAGGAAATAAAATGGGTGCTTTACAGCCTTAAAAGTCATGGAGTGACTTCTAAGTCAAGAGACACAGGGGTGGTGGTATGTGATTATTCGTTTCAGCATGTCCTGCTTTGTAGGATTTGAGTTATTCCTTCTGATTCTTTTTTAATATTTAAGATAAACTCCATGTTTGCATTTTTCATGTTGCTCCTGCGTTTTAACGAATGAAATGTGCTTATTATGGGCTTAACTTTTCTAGGCAGCACAGCAAGCAGGGCTCCTGTGAAAAGTGCCAGGGGCCCTCAGAGCCTTGTCCAACACCTCCCCTCAGCTCCAGGTGAAAGCCTTTCCTCCATCCCTGCCTTTTCCAGGTGCTGTCAGACGAGGAGAAGAGGAAGCAGTACGATGCCTATGGAGAGGAGGGCCTGAAGGATGGGCACCAGAGCTCCCACGGAGACATCTTCTCCCAGTAAGGAGGTTTAACCCCTGTGGGCTGTCCTGCAGCTGCTGCTCTGATTCTGTGGTGCTCAAGCACCCCCCTTGATGGGATTTTTACCTGGCCCAGGGGTCACTGATGTGTGAGTTGAGAATTTGAAGAAATACACTCCTTGTTGCAAGCAGGAATCAGTAGAGACTTCTCACATGGGCACCTCTGGGCTCTGTGGGTGATTTTTCACATGCAACACCTGCTTCAAACACGTGGGAACTTTCTCAGGTTATCTGTGTACAGGATTGGGGTTTAACCTGTTGTCACACATCACTTTGGGAACACTTTTCCTTCTGCAAAGCAATGCTGTGGTTACTTGCACAGCACCTGTAGAATTTGGAGCATTTAAAACCAAAGGCACTGGCACATTGCTTGGACAGAACCTGATTTGGATGAATTTCCTAAAATAATTCCAGAAGTTGCTCAGCTCCTGTAATCCTGGGTGAGGACTTGCACTGCTGCTCTGCTCTGCTCTGCTCTGCTCTGCTCTGAGGGACAATATGCAGGATTTCTAAGGAGATTTCCTCATCCCTCTTGTCCTCAAACTCCTGAAAACCAACCTGCTAGCAGTGACTTGCAGTGCTACTCAGAGTTTACACCATGTGGTGGTGGCAGCTGAGCAGCAGTGCAGCGTGCAGAGGTCAGATTTCGAGTGCTCTGCTCCAAATTTTGTTCTCTTTAGTGCAGAAAACTCTTCCAAAGCAGCTGCTTTGTTCTGCAGGGGCAAAAAGAGGTTCCTGGATTTACTCTGGAGCTTTAGGACTGTGAGGAGGCAGTTCTTTAGTGGAGGTAGAAGCATTTGCCCAGAATTCCTTCCTGACCTAATCAATGTGCTTAACTCCAGCTTCTTTGGGGACTTTGGATTCATGTTTGGGGGAAACCCTCGCCAGCAAGACAGGAATATCCCCCGAGGAAGTGACATCATCGTGGACCTGGAGGTCACACTGGAGGAGGTGTATTCAGGAAACTTTGTAGAAGTAAGTTCACTTTTCTCAGCGTTTCCAGGTGTTCCCAGGTTTGAGGTGCCTGAACAGAGCTCAGAGTATCTTCTCCCAAAAATTAGAGCTGAAATAGGTGCTTCCTTTCTGTGTCTGCCAGTGGAGGATGTTGTGGTGCTATTTCCTGTCGTTAACTGAAGAAACCACAGGTTTATTCACCTTTTGCATCTGGCAGTGTCTCCATAAAGAGTGATAATGCTGATTTCTTGGCTGTCAGTCACCAGCTCAGCTTGATTAGTGCAGCAGCCCAGTTGGAAGAGGTGTAAATTGTCCCTCTAGAATTTCAGGATATCTGAGGAGCTGTTCATAAGCTTCAAATTCACTTTGCAATTCTTGCAAAACCACACTGAGGATTTTTCAGTCTTCTTTTATGGCTAAACGTGTCACTGCAAGTTCCCAGATTATATACCTGAGGAGAGTATGTGGAAAATTGTTATCTTCTTTTAAACAAGCTCCATCTCTGGTGCTGACAATCCCTCTTGTCTGCTTGTTGGCTTTCCATTGGCTGATTCTGTGTTGTGGCTGTTGGGGAAACTCCAGATCCTTATCCCACACAACGGGGAAATTCAGTGTCATAACCAAAGTGTGGGGTGTTCCATCCCAGTGTTACCTTTCCTGTGTGGAAAAGGAAATAGAATAGCAACAGTGGTGCCAGAGAGAGCTTTTCTGGTGTTTAATGTGTGATCACAAGGTGAAAACTCGTCAGTGTTTCCCTGAGGCCACATTTGGAGCTACTGTGGCTTCACCACACAACAACGTGTCCCTGTCCATGGCATGGGGCTGAAATTAGATGATCTTTAAGGTCCCTTCCAACCCAAACTATTCTCTGTTCAGAGAAATCCAGAGCCTTGTGGAGACACAGGAACGGTGGCATCAACCTCTCCCTCTTCCCTGCAGGTTGTCAGGAACAAACCAGTGGCAAGACAGGCACCTGGCAAACGGAAATGCAACTGCAGGCAGGAGATGAGAACCACCCAGCTGGGGCCTGGGCGCTTCCAGATGACTCAGGAAGTTGTTTGTGATGAATGTCCCAACGTCAAGTGAGTTTGGTGCTCTTTTCCTGCTCCACGGAATCACAAATCCCGTGATTTCATGCAGTGATGTAGGGATGTTTATTCCAAAACCCACCGCTAGGTGGGGGAAGGTGCCTGTGTTCCTGGGGAGAACCGGGGACTTTGGGACGGCTCTCATTTTCAGGGAGCCACTCTTTATTCTTTATTCTTATCTGTTGGATGTAGAGCTCCCCAATTTTCTCTTCCAGCCTTTTATCCCTTGCATAGGAAGGGAGTTCCACAGCTAAATCTGAATGGGAAGCACCCAGCTGGGAACAGCTGGGTATAGAATGCCATGCTGTAGTCACAGCCCCTGATGCTGACTGTGTATTTGGGAGCTTTTAAATTCACCTTCTCTACTGCCTGAGTCTCAGCTCTCCAAAAAGACAGCTCTGACCCTCTAGGTTTAGATGTGAGCAAGCAGAGCGTGTGTGAACTTGTGGGGGTGTTCTCCTTACCCCATTAACACAAACTAAAAGTTGAGATGAAGTTGAAATAAATAAATGAAGTTGAAAACTAAGTGCTGGGTTGCTCTTCCCGTTTTCAGGCTGGTGAATGAGGAGCGGACGCTGGAAGTGGAGATAGAGCCAGGGGTGAGGGATGGCATGGAATATCCCTTCATTGGGGAAGGTGAGTGTGTGCTCAGCTCTGAGCTGCTCTTCTTCCATGGTTCTCCATGGCCCTGGCAGTGCCCAAGCCCCCCATGGGGTTGGAAGTGCTGTGTCCTCTGCATGTGCTGAAATCCAGGAGCGTGTTCCTAAGTGTGGGTAACACAGTTCCACTCCCTTAGCTGGGAGTGGGGACATGCACAAAACCAGCTCTAAATCTGATGTTTCACATAACACTGGAGCAGGAGCATCTGTTCCAGGCTTGAGCCTGTGAAGGATCCCCTCTGCCCAAGGAGATGAAGCCCTTCAGTGACTAAAGGACATCATTAACATGCAGACAGATCTTGCAGAACAGCAGAGATGTGACCTTGCTGAAGCAACACTCAGAAAGCCCTAAGCTCTTTCTGTTTGAGCAGAGTTTTGGTCATCTAAACATCAATTAGTTGCTTTTTTTTTTTTCCTTTGACTTGTGAGCTGCAAGTCTGTAATACCCTGCTGGTCTCTCCACTTGTTCCTGACTACTTGCTTTAAACAAAGCTTTTCTTTCTCCTCCACAGGTGAGCCCCACGTGGATGGGGAGCCAGGAGATTTGCGCTTCCGAATAAAAGTTCTGAAGTAAGTCTGTGGCCTAGTTAGGCTCTTCCTTGGCCAGATGGAGCTTGCCTTTCAGCAGGGCAGGTGCAGGCCTGGCACTCAGGGCTGTGCAGGATGCTCAACCCTCGTGGTGCTGGAGGAGCTGGTATTTGATCCTGTTAGAAGTGGAATTATCTCAGGTTTTTTTTGGCTTGAATTCACCATGTGTGATTCAGATCAAATATCTCCTTTTTCCTAGCACAAAATCTCCCTGTTGTAAGGAAATGCACTACTAAGAGAATTGCTGTGTGAGTCAGGACTTCTTGCCACACCTCAAATAGAAAAGGCACTTATCAGTGCATATCTTACACAGGAAAATGAGGCTAAATTTGATTCATTCCTCACTTCCCTTCCTATTTCTGACTTCTCCAAACTCCCAGATGGAAGGAAAGAAGCTCAAGGACCTGTTTCCCCTCTGGGGAAGGAGAAAAGTTCAATGGCTCTTATTTCCACAGGCACCCAGTGTTTGAAAGGAGAGGAGATGACTTGTACACAAACGTGACAATCTCGCTGGTCGAGGCACTGACAGGCTTTGAGATGGATATTGCCCACTTGGATGGACACAAGGTGAGGCCCAGGGTGTTGTGTGCATCCCAAATTCACCTGCAGCTCTGTGCTGAGGCTTGGCTTGCTTAGGGTTTGGTTAGCTACAGTATTCCCTCTGCTGGAGGATTCCAGGCCAATTCCCACAGAGCCAAAATGAGCTCTCCGCAAGGGATGCACAGCGTATGTCACTTCCAGGCTGTCCCTGCAGTGGGTGGTGTTAGTTCTGGCATGTGTCCAGTAAAACTGCGTGGACCCATTGGATATCACTGGTTTTGGCAAGGAATCAATGCCAGTTGGAGCTTTCCAGTGGGTTGGAAAGAGTGTTGGAGTATTGGGGTGCACACACAGAACATGGACTGTGCAGGGAGGTGGTGGAGTCCCCATCCCTGGAGGTGTCCAAGGAACATCTGGATGTGGCCCTCGGTGCTCTGTTCTGATTTGAGAAGGTGGGGATCAGTCATGGCTTGGACTCAATGATCCTGGAAGTCTTTCCCAACCTCAGTGATCCCTGTAACACTAACAATGTTCTAAAATTCCTTTCCTTGCCAGGTTCACATTGCCCGGGATAAAACCACAAAACCCGGCGCCAAGCTGTGGAAGAAGGGGGAAGGGCTTCCAAACTTCGATAACAACAACATCAAAGGCTCCCTAATAATCACCTTCGATGTGGAGTTCCCCAAGGAGCAGCTGACGCCCGAGCAGCGGGAAGGTGAGTGTCCAGAGCCCAGCTGACCCTGGCACAGCTCATCCAGGGGCTGGAGCAGTCAGGAGGGGCTGTCCTGTCCCTGTGCCCCTTGTCCAACATTACACAGTTGGCTGATGGCCTGTGATTAACTCCCACTTCCTTGGAAGCGAGGGAGCTCGGCTGCTGCGGTTGTGGCTGAGGTTGGGATGTGCTGCTGCTGCTGGAATGCAGCTCTTGGCAAGTTTGCAGGTACTTTGTTTTGGAGCTGTGCATCTGTCTGACCCCACAGCCTTGCTGGGTTCAGCCTCTGTCTGCTTTGCCTTGGCTGGAATGGGATCACAAAGGGTTTTCCAGCCCCTCCTGCTCGTTTCTTGAAGGCAAAGCTTGTGGAAATCCCTCTGCTGCTGAGGGTAAGGAGTTTCACACCACATCAGGAGAGGGGTTGTTCCTCCCCACAGCTCCTTCCACCCTACTCGCTCTAGGACAGATCTGCTGCTCAGCTCCAGTGCTCAGATGGAAACCTGATGAGCTATGCAGGAATCCTAAAATTGCCAGGAGGGTAAATCTTTAAATCCTGTACTCCTAGGAGGGAATTCTTTGCTCCAGCAGCCTCTGTGGTTCTGCTGCTCTGCATCAAGAGTAGGAATCGAGGGCCTCATCCTCTGCCATGGGACAAAGATATTCCTGGCATGTACCAGTGCAGCTCTTCAGGAAATCCCCGTCCCCAGAACTTCTTCCAGGGCTTCTTCTGAAGTGGATTCACTTCTTTTAGTGGATTTCCTGGACTCCTCAAGTTTGTAGTGGGAGGCCAAGCCCTGGGTGGGTTCTGTTCCACCCTTGGCACTTGCTGCTGCCTTGGCCATGCTGTGCCAGCTGCCATGTGCAGTCCAGTTGGTGGCTGCAGCTCCAGGTGTCCTGAGGCTCTTCCTGCAGCTGTTTGGGCTGGGAGGTCTGTGCCTCTGGGCTGGATTTAGAGTGATCCTGGTCCATGGTTTTATCCCTATGCTTTCCCTCTTGTTCCAAGAATGTTTGCAGGGCACGATGACCACTGTGAAGTCTCAGTCCAGGCTCTGCTGCCCTTCCAGAAGCTTCATCAGGCAACAGCAGCTCTGAAACAGATGTGAGGTTATTCCAGCTGTTGCTCTTGGCAGTTTAGAGGACACTGGGCAAGGAGCAGTGATAGTTTTTAACAGAATTGCTCACACACCTCTACGGAAATCCGGGAACAGAGAGATGATGGCACTGGCATGGGTGTGTTCAGGCACAGGCCCTTGGGTGTTTCTCTCCCTCCTAAAGCAATTCCACATTTCCCAGGGGAAGGTGACTGGGTAGGCAGTCAGATGCCTTTCTGTGTGCTGGGTATCTCCAAACATCCGTGATTTCAGGAGGTTTATGAGGGAATAGGTCCATCCCTCTGTGTGTGGCAGCAGTTCAGTGTACACATTCAATGGAAAACTGTAGGCTTCAGAATTCAAAACATCCCTTTTTTCCTTATTGTTGGCAGTGGTCCTCATTTCTTATCTCCTGACCACATGTCCAGCTCCTGGGGCTGTCAGAAGATACTCTGGCTCAGAGAGCACCACCCTGAGCTTTGGAGTCACAGAAATAATATCCCTTCTTTCCTGCAATGGGAACTGATCGCTGCTGGTCAGAGCTGCCTCTCCCTCTGTGCTGTAACCTGGCACTTCTTGTTGGTATTAGCAAGGTTTCAAAGGAAAAATTTACTTCAGGCTCCAGTGAAAAGTGCCTGAAGTGCAGTAGCACCAATTGTTAGGATTCCTGGTTGGAATTCCTGATTAAACCTCGGGTATGTGTTGAAATATCCTGTGCACTACTGAGGGTGCCCTTCAGGCCAGCAGGCAGCTGCCAGAGGTGTGGGAGCTGCTCGGAAATGAGGTGTGGGATAGTGTTAATCCCACTTTTTCCAGTTTTCCTGGAGCACACCTTTCTCCAGCTACAACCTTCCTTTCTAAGAGCCTGGAGCCACATCCTTTCACCCACCAGCCGGGAAGTGACTTGGAGCCTCCTCTGGGAGAGGAAGTGAATTTGCCTTGGAGAATGATCTGTTCCTAATAATGAGCAGCTCCTGGACAGGGGTTCCCTTTGTCCTGGTGTTCCTGAAAAGAGTTCAGGAATCTCTGGCCATCAGGCAAGGAGCATGAGAAGTTCTTGCCTGGCAGAGAGGCGTCCTGCTTCCAGTTACTGCTTCCAGAATAGTATTCCAGTATTTGAACACAGCTACTGTGACCCTCCTGCATCCCATCACTGGTTTTCAAGGACAGTAGAATGTGTAGCCAGAAAGGTTTAAGGATAGACAAGCAGGACAAGGGTTGCAAGGAGACAAACTGTCTTTTAGCAGGATTTCCTGAAGGATTTGCATGCCTGAAAGGTTGGAATTTTCTTCTGTACAAGTAAATTGGTTGGTTTCATTACTGATAGTCAATCTAAACCTCCCCTGAAGCAATTTGAGGCCATTTCCTCTCATCCTGTCCCTTGTTCCCGTGAGCAGAGCCTGACCCCCACCTGGCTGCCCCTTCCTGTCAGGGAGTTGTGCAGAGCCAGAAGTTGTGCAGAGTCCCCCCTGAGCCTCCTTTTCTCCAGGCTGAGCCCCTTTCCCAGCTCCCTCAGCCTCTCCTGGTGCTCCAGCCCCTTCCCCAGCTCTGTTCCCTTCTCTGGACACACTCCAGCCCCTCAGTGACCTTCTTTTAGTGAAGGTTATTTGAAAATTACCCACAGTGCCGGGAGTTTCCCTCTGTTTTGGGTCTTATTTTGGGCTCCGTGGTTTTTGAGGCTGCTCTGAGCCGTGTCCTGAGGGGCCCCAGGGCAGTGAGTGACCAGGCTGAGTTAATCAGAGGGGACTCCCTCTGTAATCTCTGGAAAAACAGTGACACATCCACCCTTGCCACTCTGCTTCCTCCGCTCCGTGTGGACTTGCCCTTTAAGCAGCAGTGGAGACCTGCCAGCCCTTGCCTGCCGTGCCGACCCCAGGAGATGAGCTATTATGGATTTAAGGGCTGACTCACTCTTTTAGCCTGTTCGGTAAGAATTTCATACCAACAGATCCTTGAACTGCCAGTTCCTTGGAATGTTCGGTGTGCAGGATTTCAGGAACGGGGAAGAAATGTCTGAAAAGTCATCCTGACTTTTCTTTGCTGTGCTCTGTGTGTGATGTTCTCCCTTCCCTTGCAGGTCTCAAGCAGCTGTTGAAGCAAGGATCAGTGCAGAAGGTCTACAATGGATTGCAGGGATATTGATGTGTGGAAAATTTGGACTTCCCTGGAAATGCAAAGTCAGATTTGTTTGAGGTCTTTTCTCCTGCCCACTGTAGAAGGGGGAAGAGGGAGGGGGGCAACGGTTGAGGTTTAGCTCATCTTTGATTTGTAAATTATGGAAGTGCTCAGAGTTTGGGGAAATACTTTTTCAGGACATAACTGGTGCTGCCTATCATGTTCCACGTCCTGGAACAACAGATTCCTTGAGCAGGAAAACATAGGTGGGGAAAGGAGTTTTAAATTCCACACAGATTGGAATTTCTGGTTTTTAAATATATTTTGATGTGACTTTTCTTGGCCATCTCAACATATTTTCGTAGCTGCTCCTGCTTTTTACGTCCTTTGTGTAAATTTCTTCCAAATTCCTGTTGTTTTGGGGTGATATTTTTAATCTCAGCCCTTCCTCCCCTTCCCCTCTGAGTCCAGAGTGTCCAGAGTCTGGTTTTGGGGCAGGAATACTGGTGCTGTTGGGAGTCCACTGGGCTGTGTTAGGCATCACAATTGGTTGGGAAAAGAGTCTCTCAAGGCCTCTGTGGGCTCTCTTAGCTACCAAGTCCCAAAAGTCAACGCTTGGCTTGAGATTTGAAGTTGCACCAGTTCAACAAAGACTCCTTGGTTATGGTGGAATTTGGGAATGGCTCCTCATGGCCTTGGTTGTCCCTCATTGCCCCCACATGGAACCAGTCTGGAAAAGCTCCCTCCCCTCCTGCGCTCTGTCCTCTGTGAGGACGGGTGAGGCTGATGGGAATAAAGTGTTTGTTGGAGTTGGAATGGCAAAACGTCCCTGGTGATGTGTTTCTGGGACAGACCTGGGCTTCCTGTGCCGGACAGCAACAGAAATCATGGGATCAGTAAGGCTGGGAAAGCCCTCTGAGGTCGAGTCCAACCATTCCCTCAGCATTGCAAAGGCCACCACTGCCCCACGTCCCCAAGTGCCACATCCACACGTCTGCTAAACCCCTCCAGGTATGGGGACTCCACCACTGCCCTGGGCAGCTGTGCCAGGGCTTGACCACCCTTTTAGGGAAGGAATTTTCTGTCCTATCTGATCAAAACCCTCCCTTGGAGCAACTGGAGGCCGTTTCCTGTCCTGTCACTTGTTCCCTGGGAGAAGAGCCTAACCCCACCCGGCTCCACACTCCTTCCAGTTCCTTCAGGGATCTTGGGCGCTGTAAAGTGGGATCCTTCCAGCTTCTCCCTACCCCATTCCCTGTTTGGGAAGTGGCTGGGCTCTGGTTTTCCTCCAGGGAAGTGTTTGCTGGGGAGCAGCAGATGCAGCCTCAAGGCGGTTTTGTTTTCGGTTTATTCCTTCCTTGGGAGCAGGAAGCAGCTCGAGGTGGGCACAGCCCCTGTGTCCATGCTGCCCTTGGTGCAGCAAGTCCCACCCACCCCTGCAGCTCCAGTGGGAGTGACGCAGGGGAAGCAGCAGCCCTGGGAAGATTTCCTGTTGGATCCTGTGTGCATTTGCCTTGGCAGAGCACAGCGGGGGCTTGGGGAGCAGCTGAGACAAACCCACAGTGCCAAACCCTTGTTGTCTGCTCCTCCTCAGAATCCGTAAGGGTAAAGGGGTAACCCCAGCTGAGGCTGCTTCCTCTGCCCATGGTGCCCAGTCTTTTCCAGGTGCTGCCTCTGCTTCCTCTTAGTTCAAGTTTCTAGGAAATCTCAGATTTCAAAGAAGTTCCTTCCCATATCCCTGTGCATGGAACTGTTTCCTGTTATTCCAGACCCTTGCAACCCTGCTCACCTGTAGCAATAAACCCAAAAAGCCAGGATTTCACCGCTAAGCTCCAAGTTCTCCCCCAGGGGAAGGTGTAACCTCTCCTACCTGCACCCCCAGCAGCAGCAGCAGCCAGCAGGTTTATTTTAGGCCTGAGTGCTTGTTCCCACTGCTGCTTTTCCTTTCCCTGCTAATTCCTTTCCTTCCTGTGGTTTGTTTTTATTGCATTGTGGGGCCAGACTCTTTGGAGAACACAACAATGGCTGCAGAGCCCTGGCTTGAACACCAGCGAGGAGAAAAACAGGAAAAAAAGCCCCAAATTCCAATCAAGCATCCCTGCTTCCTTCCACCCTTTCCCCCCTGCCGTGGGGTGTGTTCAGAGCCAACATCCAACGCCTTTCCCACCTCCAGACAAAGCTTCCAGGGCTTCCATGCTTTTGCCCAGCAGCAACAGCAGTGCTTGCTCAAACATTCCCACTGGTTTTGGGCAACTCACGCTGTGGTTTTTGTAGGATCATGGGGAAATATTTGTGCCCCAAGGACTGGGAGTGCAGAGGGTGCTCAGTGTCCATGACATCCTCTGTCCCCTTCTCCAGTGACATGGAGAAGGGTGGGAGCAACTCATGGCACACTTGGACTCCTTTATCCATAGAAATTCTTCCCATGAGGTTTAGGTGTTCACACCTTGGTCTGGCACCAAACAAGGATCCTGACTGTGAACCTCCAGGCTGGGAATTCTGGAATGCACAGCTTGAATTTCCAGTCCTTTCTAAGCAACACCATTCCCAAACTGGAACAAATAAACCCAAATTTCCTGGACTTCTTTTAACCTAAATCCATGGAACGGTGAGGATTGTGAGGGTTCTGATGTTGTTCAGTTCTTCTAGGAAGACACTTGTCCTTGGAATGCACTTCCAGAAGTCTGTGCTGCTTTGGGAAGGCCTGGCTGAAACAGGGTCCTGGTTTATTCCTGAAAGGAATGGTTTTCAGCACCTCCAGGGGCTGTGTGTGTTCTTTCAAGGCCTCACCACAGGCTGGCTTTTAGATGTCATCACCTCCATGAGAGCTGTGTTCCCACCCTTTGGCTGGATGCCTCCCATCCCAGGGGAGGGGAAGGAGCAGATGGGATGAGGATTCCATAGCAGGTTGTTGATGGGAGGGAATACAGGGCTCAGATCCATGTTTCCATCATGCCCTGCAGCCTTGCCTGTGTCTTCTGTCCCTCCACAGCCTGGGCTGGCTGCACCTAGAACCACATTCTCCATCCTGGATGAAGTTTTGGGGCTGCTCCAAGGAGTTTCAGCCCTTAGTAAGTGGGATTTTGGGAGCAGGGCTTTGCTCCCAATGGCTTCAGTCACACTGAAGGCTGTTCCCAAGTTTGGGAAGTGGATGGAATTGTTCCCAGTCATTTTTCCAAGGTAACTTCTCTGCGCAGTGCAAACAAACGGGTTTTTCCAAAGAAAAATCTTATTTATTCATGTCCCTGTCTGAACCTTTCTGCTCCAGGGCTGGGCAGTGGAGGAAGAAGGCAGAAGGAGCTGGTGCCAGGAGAAGTTTGCTCTGAGGACACGTGGGTTTGGAGTGGGAGCCTCTGGCTGGGAAGGGAAGGTGAAGCGATGATTCCTTACTGGAATCCTTACAGTGATTCCCAGCTTGCAGCCCCCATCCCTGCTCCTCTGCACTGCAGGAGCTGGTGGAGCAGCCTGCCTTGCTCCAGAGCAGTCCCCAGGGAGAGGGCAGCTCTCTGGGGCAGGGCAGAGGTGTGGGATGGGTGGTACCTGCTGCCTTCATCCCGCCTGCCGTATCCCTGCTCCTGGCCTGCAGCCAGCTGTCTCCTCCTGTTTCCTCCAGCTGACCTGGGAGGTGAGCAGGAAGGGAAGAGGGCAGCGAGAGTGCCTCCTCACCCATCAGCCCTGTGAGGAGGGACTGGCCAGCACAGCCCTTCCCTGTGCTGGGAGACTTCTCCAGGGAGCCGCTCGCTTCCATGTGGGAGAAGGAGGCTCTTAGGAAGCAAAACCCAGCCCCAGTTCCAAGGAAAAGCAGATCCCCTCACACCAGTGCAGCCCCTGGGGTTAACAAGGGTGTCCCAAAGCCAGGAATTAAAACATCTGGAGCTGTGACACTGTGACCTCCGGGAATTTGGAAGGACGGGGTTTGTTTAGGCCTGAAAAGCCACAATGACAGCAGTGCAGGCTCCAAGTGCGTAAGAGGTGTTTACAGGGATAACCCTGCTTCTTCCAGATGGATCCCATCAGCCCCACTTTTCCCTCCCCCTCCCTCCCACCCCAGCAGGCACCAGAGCCCATCACTGGTTTTGGGCAGCTCCTGGAGCCATCCTGCCCTTTGGAGCATGGCAGCTCCCAAAGGACACGGATGGGGATGCCGACCTTGCAGAGGGAGCTGATGTCCAGAAGGGAATGGGGTGACCTGCCCACCCTATCCAAGTTCCCCATGGGATGGGGGTGAAGGGAAGAGCTGATTCCTGGCACATGGGCACTGCCTCACTGGAACAAGGATCAAGGCTTGGGCGTCTTATCTGAGCCCTTATCCAAGACAGCGACAGCGGAGTGGGCTGATGGAAACCATGCATGGAAAATAAAGCCTTGCCCGGAAATCCCTGCGGATAACCAGGATGGGTCACTCTGGGAGATGGTGGAAGCTGCCAGAGGTTTCCATGTGGGTTCATTCACCCTCCTGCAGAACCCAGAAATTCCCAGAGAAAATGAAAACCACCCCTCACTGATGGGATACGCGCTGGCGCCTGTCCTGAGCTGGGATCCGGGATGGAAGAGCAGCCAAATTTGGGAAGGGATGAGCCCTGCATGTGGCTGCCTGGAAGCTGGTCCATGTTGGAGCAGGGGCAGAACAGAAGCCCAGCTCCCAGTTCTGGGACAGCCAGGCCACTGTCCCCAGCTGCCACATTCAGCCAGGCCTTGGTGGTCTCACCATGAGGCACCTGAGGGTTTTGGGGTGAGGAAGAGAAATGTTGGGGCAACAAATAGTGATGTTTGGGGTGAGGAAGAGAAATTTTGGGGCTATAATGTTTTGGAGGTGATTGCCACCATAACCCCTCTGCTGTTGGTTACCACCTCCAGGTCACACACTGGTGCTGGTCACTGCCAGGGAGGTGCCTTGGGATGGAGGTGCCAGGTTTGGGTGTGTTGCCCATGGATACTGATGGAGATCAGGCTGTTCCTTGGGGTCCTGCACTTTTGGGGGATCCCCACTGCCCCAGCCCTTCATGGAAACTCAAGAGCAGCAGCAGTCAGCTCCGTTCTAGAGTGTTCTCCAGACACACACAGGAGGCTGAGGGGCAGGAAAAAGGCTTTTCCAGAGCTGCTTGAGGTGGAGAAGCTCAGACTTGCTCATCTGTCCAAAAGATGACACATTTCTGGAGCAAAAAGCAAAACAAGCTCTGCTGTTCCAGGCCTCCCCCCAGTGTTTGCTGCCTGGGTCTGTCCTGGGTGCCATCCCCGCTCCATCGCAGCCCTGGGGATCCCACAGCATCCACACTCAGCCATCCCAGCTGGAGCAAGGAGCTGCAGCCCAGGGAGGGGGGACTGGGAATGGGAATCTCTTGGGGACCACAGTGCCACATCTGCCAGTAGCAGAGATGCCCCGAATCCAAAACCCAAAGCAGAGCTGTTTGTCCTGGCTGGAAGGGATTGAATCCCTCTGTGGGGAGCAAATGCAGCACGTGTGACCTTGGGCACTGCCCTGGTGTCCCTGGATGCCGGTGGCAGGGACACGGAGCACTCAGCCACAGCACAGCTCCTGCCAAGGGCGCTGCTCCGGGGGCCGAGCGATGACGTTCCCGTGCCTCATCCGTGTTGTTTTGGATTCTCCGACCTCTCAGAGCCCGCCAAGGGTGGGGAGCCCCTGCCCCAGGAGCCCAGGGGAGGCAGGGGCTGCTCCAGGGGTGGCTGGTGGCCAGGGTGATGAGAAGTGGGCTTTGGAGACCTCCTCCTCCATCCTGCCATGAGGAAACCCCTAAGGTCATCTCCCCATCCCTTCTGTCCCTCTTTTCCCATCTTCCCTCATCCCACCCTGTCTTGCTTGCAGGGTGTTTAGAAAGGAAAGAGCTGGAAGCTAATCCAGGAAAGCCTCTCTCCTGTGCTGTCCCCAGCCAGCTCCTGGCTCATCCCCAACCCTTCCTGCTGCCGGAGCAGTGGAGATGAGCAGGAGAGCTCAAAATCCCCTTTTGGGTGAAAGGGAAATGTGGCCAAGAGTTTCTTATCAGTGCAATCGAAGTTTAAACAGTCAAAGAGGAGCTTTTAGCTCAGATTTGGATTGTGGAGAAGGAAAACTGTCCCCTCACAGCTGTGTGTGCTTGACCTTGGCATCTCACACCAAGCGAGGAAATGAGAAACGTTGGGAAAATTGCTTAACTGAGTCGAACCAAAGCTGGGAGAAGGCTGAAATGAGCTCAGGAGGTGCAAAACTCTCCTGCAAACACCACCAGCATCTTTCCAGAGGCCTGGAAAGCTTAGCACATGACCCAGGGGCTGGCAGAGAAGCTGGCAACACCAATGAGCCCACCCAGCACCAACAGCCATGGTCCAGGGTGGATCCACAGCCCCACATTGGTGCTGCCAAGGGGAATGAGAGCAGCCAAAGGTGTGGTGGGAGCTGATGGGTGGTTTTATTACACAAGGTGTGACATTCTCCCTCCATCCCCACTGGAACAGGGATAAATGAGGGCTTAACACCAGCCTTTTAACCATTTCATGGTTGTTTCTCCTGCTGCTTTCCCCCCCACACCACTCCCCCCCATTTTTCCACCCATGCCCAGTGTTTCTGTGTGGAGTCTCAGTGCATTGCCCGGTGTGGGGACCATCCACAGGGCTGAGGGCTGCTGGAGGGGTCAGTCCAGCTGGGACAGGACTGGGAAGCCACCGGTGTCCTTGGGGAGCAAAGCCTGTGGCACTGGGGACGTGCATCCCTTTGAGGGATGGGCTTGGTCCCTGTCTCCACGGGGGGATGATGGATCCATCCTCTGTCTCTATGCAGGGGTGATGGATCCAGCCCCTGCTTCCCCAGGGTGATGATGGATCCACGGAGAGTTGCTGCATCCTTGGGAAGATGATGGATTCATCCCCTGTCTCCACAGGGAGATGATGAGTCTGTCCCCTGCCTCCACAGGGTGGTGATGGATGCGCGGGAAGATGACGGGTCCGTCCCCTGTGTCCATGGGGTGACATGGGACAGCTGCCCACGCTAGCAGCTCCCTCCTGTGCACAGGAAGATGCCCAGGGCCATGCCCAGCAGGGCGAGGCTCCCCAGGATCAGCCCCAGCACCAGCGGAGCGCGCGATCGGCTGCTGACTTCTCCTGCAAGAGGCGAGAGGGACGGAGGTGACGACTGGGCCACGCCACCGCGTCCCTGTCCCCAGCCCCGGCCCCACCACGGACCTGTGCTGGCGCTCTGAGCCTGCAGGATGCTGACACAGGTGGTGTTGAGGAAATACTGCAGGTCCTGCGTGGTTGTGGGGTATTTCATCAGCTGTTGCTGGGCGAAGGTGGCCACCGGGAGGTCCCCGGGCCAGCGCCGCACCCAGGTGGCGCTGGGGACGTGGAAGCTGAGGAACGCTGTCCTGTTGAGGGTCACCTCGTAGAAGCTCTGGACTGTGCCATTGGGGAAGAGGCGGCAGCCGAGGTGGCAGCACAGGTGCTGGGTGACTGCAGGGACAGAGGGAGGGGACAGGGTCACCACGCTCCCACCCTCAGCACCCCGTGCCCCTCACCAGCAGCAAACTGGGCACTGAGGTCGCACGGCCTCAGCCTTGCACCGCCCAGCCCACCCGCAGCTTTGCTTCCCCTCGGTTTGGCCATGGCAGTGAATTTTCCAGAGGTCGGGAATATTTTCTCTCCCTTATCTCCACACAGCGCAGCTCCGGTTTTACAGGGAGGGAGGTTTTGGGCACGGAGCTGCTCGTGGCTCTCGCGGATGGAGCACAGGGACACCGGGAGGGGCGGGGCAGGTCATGCCAGAGACCCCGCGGTGACACCGGGCTCCCCAAGGGTACAGGAACGTGGGGCTGGGGCAAAACCGGTTTGGGGGTAACCAAGGAAAGGAATGGAAAGAACACCCCGGGCAGGAGCAGCAGAAGTGACTGGGCTTGTGGAGCGGAGCGGGCAGGAGCACAAAACCATCGCAAGCTGCGTCCCACAAGCTGCGGGATGCAGGGAGGGAGCAGGCGGGATGCAGGCAGGGAGCAGGCAGGATACAGGTGGGATGCAGGCAGAGCACAGGTGGGAGCAGACAGGGTTCCTACACCTCACCACCCCACAGGCTGCAGCCCCCAGCCCTTTTCCTGAGGAGCAGCAACAGGTTGAGCATCACCCCGTTGTCAGGGTGTGCTCCGGGTAAGAAATTCCCGGCTCCACAGAAGGGCTCCCTTTGCCTACAGAGAGGTTTTGCACATGGCCATGTCCCCATCTGTCCCTGGAGAGCCACCCCCGTGCCCTGGCAGCGCGGGAGAGGCTCCCCTTCCCCGGGGTTCCACCCCTGTCCCCCGGCTCCCACTCACATTTGGTGGGTCTCTCCATGTTGAAGAGCTGCACCAGCTGCCTGAAGTTCTTCAGGTAGGTGAGCACCTCGTCCTGCCGCCGGGCCCAGGCGTCCGGCGGCTCCAGCGGGAGCACCTGGGTGACATTCTGCCCATCCAGGACGTGGCTGAGCTGCCCGTTCAGGCTGGCGTTCCCCCGGAACATGGAATTGCCCTTGTAGACGCGGGTCAGCTGGAGCATGGTGAAGGCGAGCGGGGCTGCGGGAGACGCGGGACATCACCCAGGGCTCTGCCACCCGCCGTGAGCCCCGTGTGCCCCCACGCCAAGCCCAGTGTCCCCAACCACCGCCGTGTCCCTGCCTTACCCGCCTGCTCCGCCCCGCAGCTCAGGGCCCCGCAGAGCAGCAGCAGCCGCAGCATCCTGGGGACGGGCACCGCGCTGGGGACAGGCTGGTGGCCCCGCGGCTGGCCCGGCACCGAGTTCAGCGTGGGGACCGCGCTGGGGACGCGCTGGTGGCCCCGCGGCTGGCCCATGGGATGTTAAGCGGGCCGGGGAGGTGGGGCTGTGGGAGGAGGAGAGCGGGACTCGGGCCAGGTCTCTCCCATTTCCTTACCCCGAGCCACCCGCACCCCTTCCCTGCCGGATATGCCGGGCCCCGCGGCGCCTGAGGATGCAGGATGAGGCTCCAGCTCCCCCCGAGTTGGAATTGGGCGAGCTGCCAGCACCTGACTCAGTTTCCCCGTCCCTTGGCAGGGCAGGGCTCTGTCCCACTCCTCTGGGGGATGTGGGAGACCAGGGGGACACGGTGATGGGGACCATTCCCAGGGAATGGGGAGGATTGGAGGGAGCCTCCCAGCGCCCACCTGGTGTGGAGAGGGCATCCAGCAACAGGATCCCACTCCCTGGAAAGGGATGACACTCTGGGGAGCTGAGCTGGGCAGTGGGGGTGAGAAATCCACGGCAGGGCTTCCTCCATAGGTTTGTTTTTTAATTTCACCTAAAATAATTATAAATTAAAAATTTTTAAATGTGAAATTTCTAGTAAAAGCTCCAGCTCGTCTCACTGGCAGAGCGTGGCACAACCTGGGGTGGTGCATAATGGCACCACAGAGCCTGCTATGGCATGGAATACAGTCATGGAATGCTCTGGGTGGGAAGGGACCTCAACCCATCTCATTCCAAACCCCTGCCATGGGCAGGGACACCTTCCACTATCCCAGGTTGCTCCAAGACCAAGGCCTTCGGCACTTCCAGGGACTGGGCAGCCACTGCTTCTCTGGGCACACTGTGCCAGGGCACCAGCACCCTCATAGCTGAGAATTTCTTCCATCTAACCCTGCCCTCTGTCAGTTTGAAGCCATTCCCCTCCATCAGGGCCCTTGGGAATACTCTCTCTCCATCTTCCTTGTTGGCTCCTCCAGGCACTGGAAGGCCACAGTGAGGTCACCCCAAACCTTCTCCTCTCCAGGCTGAACAATCCCAACTCTCCCAGCCTTTCCTCCCAGCAGAGCTGCTCCATTCCTCTGATCATCCTGGTGCCTCCTCTGGACTCTCTCCAGCAGCTCCAGGTCCTTCCTGTGCTGGGCCCCAGGGCTGGGGCAGCTCTGCAGGTGGGGTCTCACCTGAGTGGGGCACAGGGGCAGAATCCCAATCCCTTTCCTGCTGCCCACACTGGGGACCAGTCCAGCACAGGGGCATTTCTGGGATGGGGCATGGCCAGCCCTCACCATCTGCACCCCCAAGTCCTTCCCCAGGGCTGCTCCATCTGCTCATCCCCAGCCTGGATTGATCCCAGGAGCTGCTCCCACCCAGGGGCAGCACCAGCACTTGGTGCTGGTAAACCTCACAAGATTCCCATGGGTCACTGCTGGAGCTTGTCCAGAGCCCTCTGGATGGCCCTGTCCTTCAGGACTGTCACTGCCACCCTCAGCCTCGTGCCACCTGCAAACCTGCTGAGGGGGCCTCCATCCCTCTGGCTGTGGCACTGATGCAGATATTAAATACAGACCCCTGGGATACCACTGGCCACTGATGGCCTTGAGGACCCTGAGCCACTGACCCTCTGGATGTGACCATCCAGCCAATTCCTTATCCAACAGTCCATCCATGGAATCCAGCTCTCTCCAATGCAGAGAGAAAGATGTTGGGTGGGCTTGTGTCCAGGCTTTATAGAAATCTGGATAAATGACATCCATAACCCTTCCCTCATCCACTGAGGGAGTCACCCCATCAGACAAGGACACTGGCTTGGTGTGGCAGGACCTGCCCTTGGTGCAGCCTGTCCCGAACCACCTCCTGTCCTCCCCCTGCCTCAGCAGAGCTTCCAGGGAGTCTGTCCCGGGATCTTCCCAGGCACAGAGGGGTGGCTGGCGGCCCGGTAGCTCCGGTTCCCAGGCTCCTCCTTTCCCCCCTTTTTGAAGATGGGGACAAGGAGTCCCTTTTTTCCAGTCACCTGCGACTTGACCGGACAGCCAGGACCTTCCAAAATCCCGGAGAGCGGCTGGGCAGCTCCATCCGCCAATTCCTTCAGGACTCTGGGACTGACCTCACGCAGGATGCCGCGCTCCGGGACGCGGGGCGTGTGCCCGCTGTCCGGCACGACATGGCGCACCATGTCGCGACAGGGCGCGACGTGTCACCCCGACTGTCGCGCCGCTCCGGCGGGCGGGGCGGGTCCCGGGGCGTGTTCCCTCGGCCGGGGCGTGTCCCGGGGCGTGTCCCCGGTCCGTGCGTGTCCCGGGGCGTGTCCCGGGGCGTGTCCCCGGTCCGTGCGTGTCCCGGGGCGTGTCCCGGGGCGTGTCCCCGGTCCGTGCGTGTCCCGGGGCGTGTCGGCGGCGGCGGCGCCGGTGCCGGGAGCGCAGCGATGGCGGCGGCGGAGCTGGAGCGGCTGCGGATGGCGGGGGCCGGGATGGCCATCGCCGTCCTCACCAGCGGCGGCGACGCGCAAGGTGCGCCCGGCGGGCGGGGCGGGGGCTCGGGCCGGGCCCGCGGCCTCCCCGCGTGTCCGTGCCCGCGACCGCGACCGCCCGGGGCCGGAGTCCGCGGCCCGCGCTCCTCCCCGGGGCGGGCGGATGGGACCCCCCCTCCCCTGAGCCCCCCGCCCGCGCCGCTTCCCCGTCCCCGTCACCCTCGGGCCGTCGCCGTGGGAGGGCAGGGGCCCCACGGGGGTAGCCCCACGGAGGGGGTGTGTCCGTCCCTGTCCCCGTCCCCGTCCCGCCCCCCCCCGGGATAAGCTGCTCGCTCCCGGGCAGTTTCTCGTCCGCGGGCCCAGCTGTGCGCTGAGTTTCCCCGGTCTCAGCCCACGTGGCTCCCCGCCCACTCAAGGGGACACCTCAGGGTCACCTATAGGATCCCATTACCTGTGGGGTGCAGGGTCCCATGAAGTTCCTCCATACCTCAGGGTCACCTATAGGATTCCATCCCCTGTGGGGTGCAGGATCCCATGGGAATGCTCCAGCTCACATATCACTCTTCCAGGCATGAACGCCGCCGTCCGTGCTGTCACCCGCATGGGGATATATGTGGGAGCCAAGGTCTTCCTCATCTATGAGGTTGGGGTTTCCCCCTGCTCCCCATCATGCTTGGGGGGATCCACCCCCCTGTGCCGGGGTACCCTTCACCTCCACCCTCTGCTTCTCCACAGGGCTACGAGGGGCTGGTGGAGGGGGGTGACAACATCAAACAAGCCAACTGGCTCAGTGTCTCCAACATCATCCAGCTGGTGAGGGTCACCATGGGGCCCCGGGACCCCAGATCCCAGCCCCCCAAACGTGTGTGTGACGTGCCCCGTTGTGTCCCCAGGGCGGGACGGTGATCGGCAGTGCCCGCTGCAAGGCCTTCACCACGCGCGTGGGGCGGCTCCGTGCCGCCCGCAACCTGGTGGAGCACGGCATCACCAACCTGTGCGTCATCGGCGGCGACGGCAGCCTCACCGGCGCTGACATCTTCCGCTCCGAGTGGGCTGGGCTGCTGGAGGAGCTGGTGCGCGATGGTGGGTGAGCCCCTCCAACCCCCGCGTGGGTGGACGAAGGCGTTCGAGGGTGATGAGGTCCGGAGGGTCACCCCAGCGCTGTGACCCCAAGGAGGGCTGTGCTCCAGCCCCATGATGGTGGGGACATGAGTGCCCTGAAATGACCGCTGTGGTGGCCGTGACCCCCCCAGGGCAGATCAGCGAGGAGGTGGCGCGGGAGAACTGCCGCTTGAACATCGTGGGGCTGGTGGGCTCCATCGACAACGACTTCTGCGGCACCGACATGACCATCGGCACCGACTCGGCGCTGCACCGCATCATGGAGGTCATCGACGCCATCACCACCACGGCACAGAGGTGAGCGGGACGGGGCTGCGGGCTGGGGGCTGCACCACCCCGACCATCACACTCACTTCGTTCTCTTCCCACCCGTGTCCTTGCAGCCACCAGCGGACGTTCGTGCTGGAGGTGATGGGTCGCCACTGCGGGTAAGCCCCCACGGGTGGGGAAGCCCATCGTTGGGATGAGGTGCCACATTTCGGGGCTGGTGCTGCCACTGCCGTGTCCCCCCCAGGTACCTGGCGCTGGTGTCCGGCTTGGCCTCAGGCGCCGACTGGCTCTTCATCCCTGAATCCCCTCCGGAGGACGGCTGGGAGGACCTGATGTGCGAGAGGCTCGGGGAGGTGAGGAGGGGTTCCTGCCATCCCATCCCCTGCTCCCCCTGCAGAGTCCCCACAGGGGCCCGGGCTGAGCCCTGCAGCCGGTGCCCGGCCCCTGCGAAGCTTCGGGAGCTGCCGCCATTGTCCCTGTGAACCGGGGCACTCAGCCGAGCGCAAATCCAGCCCCGCGTGCCAGGGGCAGCGCTGGCTTGGGGGCTCAGCTGCCCGTGACCTGAGCCACCCCTGGGGCAGCACGGATGGCGGGGAGGGGAGGGCGCTCACACATGGCCCACGGTGAGTTTTGGCTGAGCCGTGGTCGCCGTTTGTCCTCCCCTCGTGCCAGACACGCAGCCGGGGCTCGCGGCTCAACATCATCATCATCGCCGAGGGCGCCATCGACCGCAGCGGCAAACCCATCTCCTCCAACTACGTGAAGGATGTAAGCGACCGCCCCGGCACCACCCTGGCACCCGCGGACACGGGCGGGTCCCCAAAGAGGTGTCCCCTCTTCCCCACAGCTGGTGGTGCAGCGCCTGGGCTTCGACACGCGGGTCACCGTGCTCGGCCACGTGCAGCGCGGAGGGACCCCGTCCGCGTTTGACCGCGTACTGGTAGGTCCAGGGGAGGACATGGAGAGGGGAACCCTGCTCCTGTCATCCCTCTGCCCAGTGGAAGGGGTTTGCCAGCTGGGGTGAGGCTTAAATGAGCTCGGCCCTGCTGTGCTGGGCAGAGCTGTGCACCCATTTCTCCTCATTTACTCCAAATTTCATGGATTTTTAAATAAAACCCATCAGCTTTCCAGCTGTGAATCAGCAGCCTGTGGGAGCATCCCTGAGCATCCCACCCAGCTGGTACTGGTGGCCCCAGTGTGACAAGTGCTCCTGTCCCTTTGCAGAGCAGCAAGATGGGGATGGAGGCAGTGATGGCGCTGCTGGAGGCCACGCCGGACACCCCGGCCTGTGTGGTCAGCCTCTCTGGGAACCAGTCGGTGCGGCTGCCACTCATGGAGTGTGTCCAGGTGGTGAGTACCAGGGAGTTTGGGTGGGGGTCCCATTCCCCTCTCTGGGAACGTGGGTGTCATGGTGCTGCATCTTTCTCCTGGCCCAAGACAAAGGATGTGCAGAAGGCCATGGATGAGAAGAGGTTTGAGGAGGCCATCCAGCTCCGTGGAAGGTGAGGAGCAGGGAGCAGGACTGGGGGAGACATCCCTCTTGGATGGGGGCTTCTCCTTGTGGGGGAGACATCGGCTCCTGCAGCCAGAAGGGTGTCACACCCCAGAGGCACAGGGGAGACTCCCCCTTCTCCCAGCCATGCCTTGGGGACACGTCACCGTGTCCTTGCAGGAGCTTTGAGAACAACTGGAACATCTACAAGCTGCTGGCACACCAGAAGCCAGCTCAGGAGAAGGTGAGGGGTGATGGGGGGCAGCAGGGTACACCATCCCTGCCTTGGGGACACGCAGGGATGTGCTGTTCCCATCCCTGTCCCTGCAGAGCCCCTTCAGCATGGCCATCCTGAACGTGGGAGCGCCGGCCGCCGGCATGAACGCTGCCGTGCGCTCAGCCGTGCGCATCGGAATCTGCCAGGGACACACCATCTACGTGGTGAGCGACGGCTTCGAGGGCCTGGCCAAGGGGCAGGTAAGGGGGACGGTGAGCCTGGGATGTCCCAGGGCGTGGGGTTGGGCTTGGAGGGGTGGAGGGGGGCTCTTCCCACCCCTAACCTGGCGCTGGTGCCCGCAGGTCCGCGAGGTGGGCTGGCACGACGTGGCGGGATGGCTGGGACGTGGCGGCTCCATGCTGGGCACCAAGCGGTGAGTGCAGCCCTGGAGATGGGGGTGTAGGGGAGGGGTGTCCCCACCATCCTCACCCCGCCGTCTGCCCCCCTTCCCCACCACAGGACACTGCCCAAGACCTGCATGGAGAAGATCGTGGAGAACGTGCGCAAATTCAACATCCAGGGGCTGCTGGTCATCGGGGGCTTTGAGGTGCGGCGGAATCCTCGGTTCGGTGGGGGCCGGGGTGGCTGTGGGCATCCCGAAGGAATCTTTCTGGGATGCGGATCTGGCTGCAGGGCCAGCATTTCCCAATCCCTCGGCTGCTTGCAGGCGTACGAGGGGGTGCTGCAGCTGGTGGAGGCGCGCGGGCAGTACGAGGAGCTCTGCATCGTCATGTGCGTCATCCCCGCCACCATCAGCAACAACGTGCCCGGCACCGACTTCAGCCTGGGCTCCGACACGGCCGTCAACGCTGCCATGGAGGTGAGGGACACGGACAGGGACAGCTCATGGCGCCACCGCGCTCCACCACCTTCCATCGTGGCCTGGAGTGGCCAATGTCCCAAGCCGGGGAAGCAAAGGTGGCTGGTGTGACCTCCCCTTCTTTGGGCACAGAGCTGTGACCGCATCAAGCAGTCGGCCTCGGGCACCAAGCGCCGCGTGTTCATTGTGGAGACCATGGGGGGCTACTGTGGCTACCTGTCCACGGTCACCGGCATCGCCGTGGGCGCCGACGCCGCCTACGTCTATGAAGACCCCTTCACTATCCATGACTTAAAGGTGAGCAGGCAGGAGCGGCTCCCTGGCTAAAATGAGAACTGGGGAAAGGAGGGCTCTGGAGCAGGGCAGGAGCTGGAAGAGCCCAGCCATGCTGTGCAGACTCTGGGTTGATGTCAGGACCGGAGGGCTGCAGGACGGCTGCTGGCATCCCGGTGTTCGTCTTGCAGGCCAACGTGGAGCACTTGACTGACAAAATGAAGACAGATATCCAGAGAGGGCTGGTGCTGCGGTGAGTTGGGGGCCCTTGGGGACAGTCACTGCAAGCCCCAGCTCCGTGGCAGGGAGCAAGCTGGAGCTGAGCCCTTCCCATGGCCAGAGAGGGTTCCTGGGCACGGTGAGGTTTGGCACAGTGGGCACATGCTTGGCCATGGGGACACTGGATGCCTCCACTGCCATCCCCTCCCCAGCCCTAGGGTCCTCCTGGGGACACAGGCCGGGGCTCTGGGTCTCAGAGAGAACAAAAGGGCACAAAAAACGTGTTATGGGAAACAAAGGGGGCCCCTCTGGAGATGCCAGAGGAAGGAGCAGCCCCCCCCAAGCTCTTCCCTCTGCCCCCCAGCAATGAAAAGTGTCACGAGCACTACACTACCGAGTTCCTCTACAATCTTTACTCCTCCGAGGGAAAAGGCATCTTTGACTGTAGGATCAACGTCCTGGGCCACCTCCAGCAGGTACAGGGGACAGGGTGACATGGGCTGTGCTGGCCCTGAGAGCTGGGCAGGCCTGACTTCCCCATTTCTTTGTCCCCAGGGGGGAGCCCCGACCCCCTTTGACCGGAACTATGGGACCAAGCTGGGAGTGAAGGCAGTGCTGTGGATGTCGGAGAAGCTGCAGCAAGTCTACAGCAAGGGTGAGCCAAGGGCTGGGGCTCCCACGGGGGGTGGGGGAGGCCGGTGGCTGCTTCTCCAGCCTCCCAGGCTTGGCCCCCAGTGAGGTGGCCAAGGTCAGCAGTGTCCCCCTCCCAGGGCGTGTGTTTGCCAACTCTGGAGACACTGCCTGTGTGATCGGGCTGCGGAAGAAGGTGGTGGCCTTCAGCCCCGTGACAGAGCTCAAGAAAGTCACGGATTTTGAGTAAGTCCCCATGCCCCAGCAGTTCACCGGCTCCTGGGGGAACCTTCCTGGGGTGTCCCCTCTAGAGCTGTGTCCCCCTGCACAGGCACAGGCTGCCCCAGGAGCAGTGGTGGCTGAACCTGCGGCTGATGCTGAAGATGCTTGCCAACTACCAGATCAGCCTCACCGAGTACATCTCGGGGCAGATGGAGCACGTCACCCGCCGCACCCTCAGCATCGAGAAGGGCTTCTAGTGCCACCAGCCCAACCCATAGCCCCCGCTGTGTTCTCTCTGTGCCCACATGCTGCTGGGGGAGCACTGTGTCCCCTCTGTTCTCAGTAGCCCTGTAGCTTTGCCATCGACCCCTTTCAGCAGGCAGAGCCTGGTGCTGGCTCCCAGAACAGCACAATCCTGCCCTGAATCTCTGCTGCGGGGTCTGGTCCCTGTGCGGATGCAAAAGAGTTGCTTGAGCCCAGCCGCACAGCCCAGAGCCTTGTCCTTCCCTGAATAGTTTATTATTATTATTTAATGATGGGGTATTTTGAGTCCTTATTTAGCGGCTTGACCGCCTGAGCCAACTGCTGCTGCTTGTAGTCGCCTGCCCCACGTGCGGGAGGGGAGTGAGGAGGATGCGGAGCCATCCCGGAGCGGGTGGGAGCTGGTCCTGGGGGCTTTTGGGTGCCCCTGAACCCTGGTGAAGCTCCATCCCCTGTGGGGGTCTCGAGGCCTGAGCACGGGGGTCCTGGCGAGCCCCTGTCCCCTGCATGACGCTTGGCTGCGTGGCCGCGTGCGCCGTGTCTGTCACCTCACCGCTGCTCCGTGACCCCCAGTCCTGCACCGCCCGCGGCGCTGCTCCTCTCCTCTCGAGATAAAACCTGCTGGAGCCAAACCTGCCTCCTGGAGTGGTCATTGTGGGGGGGGAACAGGCAGCAGGACGGGGAGCAGTGGGGGGACAAGCAAAGCCTGTTGGTTTTCCCAAGCTGGGTTAATGCTGGGCCAAGAGGTTTCCTGGTTTTGCGCATCCTCAAAGCCTGGGAGAGTGGGACTATCGGCGGCTTCTCCTCGCTGACTGGGCTGTGGTGGGTGCAAGGTCAGCATCCTTTCGCAATTCCAGAGAAAAATCACTCGGTTCCCACCTTCAAGGGAAGCACCCGAGTGCTTTAGGGTGGTGCTGACCTTGTTTGTGAGGCAGTTTCTCAGGGTGCTGGCCAAGTGTGCCGGGCTGGCCGAGCTCCGCGCGCTCGGGCTGCGCCAGACGGTCACAGGGAGCCCCTTTCCCAGGCCACTTCCCTCCTGGGGCTGTCGGCTGACGATTCCAGCCTCCAGGATAACATCAGCACCAGGATGCATCACAGTCTTTGGGGTCAAACATGCCGTTATTTAGTCCTCCCCATGGAGCTGTCCCCAAGTGAAAGCTCCCCCTGACTTGCCCCCTGGCTTTCCCTGATGGGATGACTCCCTCAGTGGATGAGGGAAGGGTTATGGATGTCATTTATCCAGATTTCTATAAAGCCTGGACACAAGCCCACCCAACATCCTTCTCTCTGCATTGGAGAGAGCTGGATTCCATGGATGGACTGTTGGATAAGGAATTGGCTGGATGGTCACATCCAGAGGGTCCCCAAGGCCATCAGTGCCAGTGGTGTCCCAGGGGTCTGTACTGAGACTAGAGATATTTAATATCTGCATCAGTGCCACAGCCAGAGGGATGGAGGCCCCCTCAGCAGGTTTGCAGGTGGCACGAGGCTGAGGGTGGCAGTGACAGTCCTGAAGGACAGGGCCATTCAGAGGGCCCTGGACAAGCTCCAGCAGTGACCCATGGGAATCTCGTGAGGTTTAACAGCACCAAGTGCTGGTGCTGCCCCTGGGTGGGAGCAACTCCTGAGATCAATCCAGGCTGGGGATG
Source organism: Eopsaltria australis (assembly GCA_034509425.1). NCBI lineage: Eukaryota > Metazoa > Chordata > Aves > Passeriformes > Petroicidae > Eopsaltria > Eopsaltria australis. Next base: position 488,131 of record JAVTVJ010010697.1, read on the forward strand.
AGCAGATGGAGCAGCCCTGGGGAAGGACTTGGGAGTGCAGGTGGTGAGGGCTGGCCATGCCCCATCCTAGAAATGCCCCTGTGCTGGACTGATCCCCAGTGTGGGCAGCAGGAAAGGGATTGGGATTCTGCCCCTGTGCCCCACTCAGGTAAGACCCCACCTGCAGAGCTGCCCCAGCCCTGGGGCCCAGCACAGGAAGGACCTGGAGCTGCTGGAGAGAGTCCAGAGGAGGCACCAGGATGCTCAGAGGAATGGAGCAGCTCTGCTGGGAGGAAAGGCTGGGAGAGTTGGGATTGTTCAGCCTGGAGAAGAGAAGCTCTGGGGTGACCTCATTGTGGCCTTCCAGTACCTGAAGGAGCCAACAAGGAAGCTGGAGAAGGACTTTGGACAAGGGCCTGGAGTGACAGGCCAAGCGGGAGTGGCTTCCCACTGTTTCAGGGTTAGATTGGATATTGGTAAGAAATTCTCTGCTATGAAGGTGCTGAGGCCCTGGCACAGTGTGTCCAGAGACGCTGTGCCTGCCCCTGGATCTCAGGAAGTGCTGAAGGCCAGGTTGGACGGGTCTTGGAGCAACCTGGGATGGTGGAAGGTGTCCCTGCCCATGGCAGGGGGTAGAATGGCTTTCAGGTCCCTTCCAACCGAAACCATTCCATGATTCCATTATTTCAGTGCTTTTCCGCTAATGGAATACATTGTAGCCTCTGGAGGAAGATGGTAACTATTGTCTCTTCCCTGGGCCCATGAAGTAGCAGACCTTGCTGATGGAGGCAGCACTGATGCTCCTGAATGAGTATCTGCTCTGGGGACCTCAGGCAGAGACCTGGCTTCTCCTGGAGCTCCACTTCCTGAGTGGGAAATGGGCTCTTCCACTATCCCATGTGTGACTCCACTGTGGGGGAGCCCCAGCCCACTCCTTCCCTCCCTCCCTCCTTCAGCCACAGACCTCACACCTGCCTCACCATCAGCCTCTCAGAATCCCCGAGGATGGTTTGAAGGGAAGTGGCTCTGCACAGCTGCTGGCATTTTCCACAGCTGCATTTACTGCTCGATAATCCCGGCTGAGGCAGGGCAGGGTGAGAGCAGGTCACACGGAAAATCTGTCGGCAGCACAGCCCTGCAGCAGACAGGTTTAGGGTGTGAATGGGGACAGGGTGTCCCCAGGCTCAGACCAGCTGCACGCTGAGGGACAGGAGCCACTGCAGCCCTCACACCTCATTTCCACCAAGAATAATACCTGGAGGGCCAAATTCCTGGGAGAAAACGGACAGGCACAGCCACAGAATTCCCAGGATAAGCAGGAGGGGATGTGACTGTGCTCCCAGACTTCCCAGCACATCCAGCCCATCCTGAAAAGAGGGCAGAGCAAACATCCAGGAGCATCCTGCAGCAGAAGGCAGGCTGCCAGGGCCCTGGAGTGGCCGAGCTCCTGCTGGGGTTTGCTGGGATGCTGCAAGGAGCAGTTGGGAGCTCCGAGGGCAGCACCAGCAGCAGCCAAGGATGACGAGCAAGGCATGTAGGCAGCGAGCAGCCCAACTTCTCCAGGAATTGTGTCAGTGTGGCCTCAAGGGCACAGTGATTGCTCCACCAGCCCCATGAGCAGCAAGTTCTGATGGATGCTTCCTTTGATCACTCACATACCAGAAAAGCTGGGGGTCCAGCTCACCCCAACAACTCCCCTGTTCCTTGACATGGACAGGCCAGGGGCCTGGGAGAACACTTGCACTCAGCAGGGTGAGTCTCCCAGGCCCTGGCTGTCAAAGGGAAGTCTGGGACATCATAAATCACACAACTGCAGCTGGGTTTAACGCAGAAGGCAAGAACGAAGGTCATTCGAGGAGTCAAAGGCATCAGCAAATCTCCCCCCAGTGACGAGGGTCAAACTGTGTCCCTTCCCACCAAGGTCAGGCAAACAGGCTTGTGGACACAGGGCTGTCACCACCCCTGAGGAGCATTCCTTCCTGGCAGCACAGCCCGGACACTGCACAAACAGGGACAGGGGGGCCATGGAAAGGCCACATTGCCAGTGCAGCGCTGGGAGGCACAGAGGGCTCGTGTCCTGTGTCTCAGGGCCATCATCCTGCCCAGGTGGCTCTGCACTGAGCTTTCCTCACCACCTCCTTTGCTCCATGCCTTTGCTGTGGTTGCAAGAAGGTTCCCAGACAGCCCAGTGCCCCTGCAAAGCCGTGCTGGGAGCAGGCTCACCGTTCCAGAGGCGCAGTGAAGCGGGAAGGGCTCCCAGCCCTCCTCCTGCTCCGCAGGGCTCACAATGCACTCCCTGAACCAGAGGTAATCGAGCAGTGCCCCCAGCCAGGCCTTTGCTGAACTCCAGCCACCACTTACAAGGCCTTGAGGGATAATTGGGTTTATTTGGTATGTCACAACAGTTTAGTTTTAACAGCTCTGTAAAACTTGGTAAATGCAGTTTTATCAGTTAAAGAGCCAACACCCACCCCTGATGCCTGTGCAAAGCAGGCAGCAACTGCTCAGGGCCTTTTAACTGGAATGTTTCCTTAAGCTGCTCTAATGCCTGCAGGGAATGTTGGGGTGGGAGGACAGCTGAACATTCAGGATGTGGGAGTCATTTCTGGTTCACCTAGGCTGCTCTGAGCTTTCCTTTGGGCTGCCTGACCACTGCATGTGCCAGCAAGGACCTGAGGAAGTCAGCCAGGAGCTGGAAGATAAATTAATAACTGAACATTGACCTTCACCACCTGCACCAGGCAGTTCTTGGTGACTCTCTGAGGCAATGTCTCCCTGTCAGACTTCACCAAAACAAATCTCTGTGGTACAAAGTGCCCTCAGAGGTGCTGTGCACCCCCCGGCTGGTCGAGGGTCAGAGACTTTCCCGGCCATCAGCAGGCTCTGCTTCCCCTCAGATCACATGGCATCTCTGGATGCAGCCCTGCTCCTTTCTGCTTTGGTGATTTGCCTGCAGCTCCCAACCACGAGCCCCAGCAGTGTCAGCGCCTGCTGCACAAGCAGGAAACCTCCAAGAAGGAGCATCCCATCCCAGCCCCTCACAGAGGAAGCAGAGCAGGGAGCACCGAGGCTTTGGCTGCAGCCAGGGATGTGTGGGCAGCACAGCGCCGCAGGGCTGGGGCTCCAGGGAGGTTGGAATGGGGATGGGCGTTGTCACTCCTCCTGCAGCTCCTTCTTCTGGAAGGCCTGGAGCCTCCTTGCCACTGTCTGCTGGATGATCTCCAGCCCCTCTGTGTCCAGTTCCTTCATGAGAAGCAGGATGGCATTCAGGACATTGTTCTGTCGGGATAAAGCAGACACTGCTTTGTACCAGCCAGCCACGACAAGGGCACTCAATTTTTCCCTGCTCTTTCTAGGAACTCCACCACCACCACCACCACTGGGAGCAGTTTGGAACAGCCACCTGCAGCCACGGGACTGGGACTAACAGCCGAGCCCTCGGGGCAAACACAGGCAGAGGCTGCATGTGGCACGTGATGAGGCTGGAATGCAGCACAAACCCATCCACCCAGTCCTGCGCGCTGCCCACACACCTCTGGCTCCCGGCCACGCTCCAGCCGGGCTTCTGTAAGGAAAGGCACGTTCAGGAGCGGCTGCCCTCGCCCTCCAGCGTGTGTAGGATGGGAAAGGACATGAGCCCCCTGCTCTGAGGAATGAGAAGAGCTGCTGCTCTCTGCAAAGGACCCTTCAAAGTCCCCGGCCCTGACACCACCACAGAACCGCTGCCAAAACCAGGGTGTGGCTGTCAAACCATGTCTTGAAGAACTCCAGGGAGAGATTCCACAGCCTAAATAACTGTCCTTCTAGGGAGAATCTTCTGCCCAACATCCAACCTGAAGCTCTCCAGCTGCAATGGGGCGCCATTTCCCCCTTTTTTAATGGTCAGAGCCTGTGGTGCTGCTCTGGGCAGCTAAGGCACAGTGAGGCAGTGTGGGTTACATCCTGCTTTGCTGGACAGCACGGAGTCCAGCATTCAGCAATTCCCAGCTGAACCACCAAAATCCAGGTTCATCCAAGACTACATGATGGAGGGGGCTGAGGAACCACCCAAGCTTCCTGTTCAGAAGCCCCTTCCCAAGGTTTGACCCTCCTCTTTCTAAAGAAACACTTTCTAATGTCCAGTCTGAACCTCCCCTGGCACAGTTTTGAACCATTCCCATGTCTCCTATTGCTGGATCCCAGGTAGAAGAACTCAGCACCTCCCACCCCACATCCCCTCCTCAGGAAGCTGCAGAGGGAGATGAGGTCACCCCTCGGCCTCCTTCTCTCCAAATCAGACACACCCAGAGCCCTCAGCTGCTCCTGGACATTTCTTCCAGCCCTGGCATCAGCTCTGTTCCCCTCCTCTGGGGACATCCAAGGGTCTTTATATCCTTCAATGCTGGGGCTCAGCCCCGCATACAAGAAAAAGCAATTTGGTCTTTAAAAGATACTCACTCTCTTCTTGCACCTGCAATCTGTCTCTTGAGAGGAAAAGGAGGAATATTTATCCCTGGGAACAGTCTTCATGTCAAGCTCCTCCTGAGTTTTGCTAAAAAAAAGGGAGGAAAAACAAATGTTATTATGACCAGGTGGTAGAACCTTCCTCTGCCAGGCCAATCCTCCCTCATCACAGGCAGCTATGCAAGGAGTATCCAGCTGGAGGACTCCGGGGAATGGACTAGAGCCCCCAGATCAGGGAGGATACATCCCTGCCTGCACATGCAGCTGATGAGCCCGAGTCACCCCCCACAGCAGAGCCTGTTTGGCAGCCACAGAACCAGCCCCAGCAGTGCCACCAAACCATCACAGCTTCACTGCAGTAACCAGGACAACAGGAACCTGCACAGCTGCAGGCCTGGCCCCTGGAACATCAGGGTCCTTTCCTGATACACACAAGTTCAGCCCAGAAATGCTGGCAGCTGCCCAGCCCTCACTTTGTCTCCTCCAGGCTGCAGGTGAGCAGCTCGCCCTCGGGCTCCGTGGTGGATCCGGTGGCGCTGGACGCGGTGGACTCGGACCAGCCGTTCTCCACGCTCCTCCGGGCCGGCGGGGCCGTGATCTCCACGCCATCCACCAGCGCCTGCGACAGCTCCTCCTCTGTCACAGCTGCAAAGGCCACAACAAACGCCTGTTGCTATGAACTGCAGCAGCCCAGGGGGACGGCATCTCTAGCGGGGCAGGTTCTGCTGCTGCAGAGCCGTTCCCAAGGGGGTTGGTCCAAACATTTTCTGGCATTTTGCTTTCACCCTCCTTCTGCAGTGAAACCTGTGCAGGAGGATGTTGAAAGCAATCACCAGCCTCTCAAAGTGAGAAGGGTATCAGGGAGGGATGCAAACATGCTTTGCTATTTCTTGTCTCTGGAGAAGGCTCCAAAAGCCAACAAATTGCTGCTGCTGGATGGGAAAAAAAAAACAGAGAAGCTTTTCTACAGCAGCAGATCCAGTTATAGAACCTTTGTCTGACCACAGCAAAGAGAGAGAGCTCTAAAACCACTAATTAGTGGTAGTGTCTGAGCTATAATGAGGCACTCAGTCCCGCTACTGTGGGGAAGGGAAAGGGAAAGAGAAGAGAAAGGAAAAGGGAAAAGGAAAATGGGAAAGGGGAAAGAGAAGACAAAGACAGAAAACTGCTTAGAAGCACTGGATCTAACTCAACCCCAACTCAACTCCTGACTCTAGGAAAGCTCAAAGGACACCTCTGAGAGGAGCCAACATTTCCCATTTCCCAGGTGGCCCTGGCTGGGGCTGTTTGCAGGTGACAAAGCCCACCCTGGTTGTCGAGCTTCTGCAGGCTGGGCAGGTTGCGCAGCACGGTCATGCGGTAGCGGTGGGGGTCGGGCCCGCAGCAGGGATTCTCCGCCAGCCACAGCACCCGCAGCCGCGGCAGCGTCTTCAGGTAGAACAGCTCATCCAGGCTCGTGATGTTGTTCTTCCTCAGGTAGAGCTCGCTCAGGTTCTGGCACTGGTGCAGCGGCTCGAGGTCCGAGATGCCGTTCACGCTGCGGAGACACGGTGAGAGCCCATCCCGCCCTCGCTGCCCCATCCAGGAGGGAGCACAGCACTTCCCAGTCCCCTTCCCTGCAACAGCCTCACCCCAGCACGGCACAGCAAGGGATGTTCAGCACATGGCTTGTGGCATTTCATCTTTGTCAGCAGAGGGAAGCATTGAAAGAGCCATCACTCCACTCTGCTGAGGATGACAGAGCCTCTTCTCCCCCAAAACTTGCCCCCTTTTCTGTAGCAGCTCCTCAGACCCACCAAAGGAGTACCCATGTAAGGTTCCCAAGTTAAAAGGCTCGAGTTTGCAGAGCATTGGCTCCATGTGATCCCCAGGATAGGTGAAAGTTGAGTCTATTATGGAAAGGGAAAGCTCTGAGAGATCCATGAAATATTTCAACAAGCATTTTGGAAACAGTCCACATAGAAAGGCCAAGAAGATCCCTGTCAAAACTACGAAGTAGAACTTCAGGAGCAACAATCCTAAGGGGTTTTATCACTTGTCAAAACAGAGAGTATTTTCTAAAGGAGCACAGGGAATGGTGCAGAGGAACTACTGAGGAATAATCATTTCTGTATCTCTGCTGCTTGAGAACTGGGGTATGAAGAGGCAGGCAGCTCACACACACAATCCCAGCAACATGGGAGGAAACCATCCCCAGGAAAAGGTGATTTCCCTGCCCTCTCCAAAGCTGGCAAACTGGCATTCACCTGAACGTGATCACCTCGATGTTGGGCAAATCCCGGCATATGGATATCTGGGCAGGAAGAGACAGAAAAAAAGTTGGCACTTGTGGGGGAAAATATAAATAAACCCAACTGAAATCACAAAAAGCACCATCAGGAATTTGGGTTTGCTTCAGTCTAACACGAGCTTAACAGCACCAGAGATTTTCTGACACAGCGAGTGCAGTGTCAGCAGCTCCTCCAGCCTCTGCTCAGGAGTGGAAGTGCAGGCACCAGTCAGTGTCACATTGTTCTTCTGCTCCAGCAACTCTGCAGCCTCCACAGGCAGGAAAGGCTCCCTCCCACCCCTGCCAGCCCTCTCCTAGCGACAGAATCTCATCCAAAATCAGCACAGGGGAGGACTTGGTCCCGCTCTCCGAGGCTCCATGCTGGGCCTTGGAGAGAAATTTTCCAACGTGGAAACAGCAGCCATCCCATTATTTTATGGTGTGAGATGCTAATCAACCCTGAAAAGCCCTGCAGCTCACAGGCACCACGCCAGCCCAAAGCCAGGCCGTCCCCAGTGCCCTGCCAACCCCATCACCACCATGGTGTCCCCGCTCCGGCTGCGGGCCCAGCCTCCTCTGGCTCCTCCAGTACTTACATCCGTCAGGTGGCTGCCCCTGCGAGAGGAGAGGGGGGTCAGGGAGAGCACAGCAGGGCTGAGCCTCCCCCTGAACCCCCCACAGCCGGGGTGACAGCCCCAGCCCCCGGCCTGGCCCCACCAAACCACTCCAGCACAGTCTGCCATGGGCTTTGTGCCTCCCCTTCCCCAGCCCTGCCTGCTCTCCCTCACCCAGCCCTACCTGACCCCCATCACCCAGCACTCCTGTTCCCCACTGCTGCCTGTCTGCCCTTACCCAGCCCCATCCAGCCTCCCCATCCCTGCCTGACACCCAGCCCCATCCCTCCCTGCCCTCCCTCCATCTATGTCTCCCCTCCCCAGCCCTGTCTGAACCCCCTCCCCATCTCTGCCTGTGTCCCCAGCCCAGGCCTACCTGTCAACTCTCCTAATCCCTGCCTGCACCCGCAGCCCAGGCCTGCCTGTCCCCTCTCCATCCCCGTCCCCTCTCCATCACTGTCTCTTGGCCTCATCCGAGCCTGTCCCCCCCTCAATCCCTGCCCGTCCCCCCCTCAATCCCTGTACCCCAGCCGTTCCCTGCCTGTCCCCAGCCCACCCCTGCCTGTCCCTCCCTCAATCCCTGCCTGCCCCTCCTCATTCCCTGCCTGTCCCTCCCTCAATCCCTGTACCCCAGCCCATCCCTGCCTGTCCCCAGCCCATCCCTGCCTGTCCCTCCCTCAATCCCCGCCTGTCCCCGGCCCGTCCCTGCCTGTCCCCCCCTCAATCCCTGCCTGCTCCCCCTTCAATCCCTGTCCCCAGCCCATCCCTGCCTGTTCCCCGGCCCATCCCTGCCTGTCCCCTCCTCATTCCCTGCCTGTCCCTCCCTCAATCCCTGTCCCCAGCCCATCCCTGCCTGTCCCCAGCCCATCCCTGCCTGTCCCCCGCTCAATCCCTGCCTGTCCCCAGCCCATCCCTGCCTGTCCCCCCCTCAATCCCCGCCTGTCCCCGGCCCGTCCCTGCCCGTCCCCGCGCCCACCAGCAGTTGAGGCGGCGGACGCCGTCGAGCGCGGCCGCCTTGGCCTGTGCCAGCACGGCCGCCCGGCTCAGCCTCATGCCGTGCCGGGCCGAGCCGGGCCGGGCCGCGCCGCGGCTGCAGGGGCGGGAGCCGCGGCCCCAGGCCCCGCCCGGCCGGGGCGGCTCCGCGGCTCCGGGGCTGGCTTCGCCTCGTCCCCGCCCCGCCGAGGGCCGGGCACCGCCGCTGAGCCCCAGGCACCGCCGCTGAGCCCCAGGCCCCGCTGAGCCCCAGGCCCCGCTGCGCCCCAGGCCCCGCTGCGCCCCGCCCGCCCGAGCGGCGCTGCCGCAACGCGCGCGGGGTGAGGTGGTTATTCATATTTACGGGTAAATCCTATTAGTCGTTTAATTACGTCTCATTAGAGAGTGTTTTGTACACAGAGCTACGCCTTTGTGGGTGTATGTTTATGTGAAAGGATCACCGTGGAGTAGTGGAACGGTTTGGGTTGGATGGGACCTTAAAGCCCATCTCATTCCAAAGCCCTGCCAGGGCAGGGACACCTTGCACTGTCCCAGGTTGCTCCAAGCCCTGTCCAGCCTGGCCTTGGGCACGTCCAGGGATGGGCACAGCTTCTCTGGGCAACTGGGCCAGGGCCTCAGCACCCGCACAGGAGAGATTTTTTTCCCCTAATATCTAATCTAAACCTACTCCTTTAATTTGAACTCATTCCCCTTTGGAATAATACATAATGAGTATATAATTTTATATCTGACTTCACACATATACCCCCATATACCCCTGTATCTATATGTCTATGAAGTGTGCATAAATAAAATACTTCTACATTTTCTATAGTAAATACATAATTTATGCCCTCTCAACTATCCCTGCCTGCTCCCCATCCACATCCCTGGCCCCCTCTCTCCTCAGCCAGTTCCTAAACATTCCAACAGGTGATAGTTCAACCCTTGAAAAATATGCTTTGTACAAATAAGAGTTAATGACTATCTCAAGAATGACTAATACAGCACTACAGTTTCTTACTCCTCTTATCCTATGGGGCAATAAGAAAACTAACACTCACCTTTGAACCAGACTTGGGCCTCAAGTGGTTCAGGACTCGTTTTTACAGAGCCAAAGCCTTTCAGGAATCCTCTCCTCGACTTCTGGGTTTCTACACCACTGTATGATGTGGTGCAGAAAAACCTCCAGTTTGTATCTTCAGGGGTATAACAGCAGCAAGTGGTTGAATGGGAGATGAAGCTGGAATAAAAAGGTCTGGAGGAGCAGTGTGGTTAGTCCAAAAAAAGGGATTAATGCAGTGTTTCCCAGTGTTTTTCTGCGTGTTTTCCACCTTATTCGACAACAGAAAAAATGCAGGGTGGGAGTTGGGTGTTCCATGTTTGGTTGTGCGGGTGTTTGGTGCTTCTGCAAGAGGAGGGGTTCAGGTGTGTGGATGGGACACTTAGGGACAAAGTTTACAAAATCACAGAATCATTAAGGTTGGAAAACACCTCCAAGATCATTGAGTCCAGCCTGTGACCGATCCCCACCTTGTCACCCAGCCCATGGCACTGAGTGCTGTGTCCAGGCATTCCTTGGTTACCTCCAGGGTGAGCCATGTGTCAGTAAGGGCAGCAGCAGGACCCGAGGAACAGCAGTATCCAGGACTTTGTGGTACTTTTGTTCACCGAATCCCAGGCTGCTTTCACTTCCACTGGAACATGGAGACACCCAGGCATGATTCCAATCACCCAGCTCTGCAATCCCAGCCCTGCATTGCTGCACTGTTGGCAGACGAGCCTGTCCCCGAAACAGGTTAAGAAGATTAAGGACTCTTCTCTAGATGCCACAGAGAGATTTTTGTGCTCATCCCACTGGAAAAAGCACAGGTCAGTCAGTTTTACCAGCACTGCCTGCTCTGACACCTCTCCTGAGACTGAATCAGACAAAACATTTATTTCATTCAGGTTAATTAAACAAAATCTATTTTTATCTGCAGTTTAATTCTGCAAGTAGTAGCAATAATCATCTCAGGCAAACCTCTGCCCCAGTCTTTTAAAAAAGAGAGCAGTTAAATAATGCATTTAGGCTTGTGAAGTGCAGGGAGAGAAGTATAGGAGAGCCCCTGAGGCCTGGGACCACGTGGCCTCTCCAGACTGCACAGGATCAGCTACAATCCAAGGCACGTCCACATCCTGCTCCCAGCCCTGCAGTGTCACTAACAGATCTTACAATGTTCCAGAGCAGGGCTCAGATCTCCCCACGGCTCTGATGAGGCCCCACCTCACCCCCTAATTCCTCGTGGTGGGTTGTGGTCACTTTTTGAGTCTGTGGGAGCCAGAGAGCAAAAAGATCTTTGCACGCTTGGGCTCATATCTGAAGCACCTTCAGTCAGGTCTGCACTACACAGCAGCCTCACATTTCCTTCCCAGCTCTGTATCAGTGTTTTGTAAAATAAGTCTGTTAGAACCTGTTTAGTTGCTTTGTGGAGGGCCCAGGAAAGCCATTTCTTGCAACTAATCCTTGTATGGATTTTTTCCTCTAATTTCCAACCAGGACATTTGCTGTGATCTGTGATCCCTTTATGCAAGGTCTCACAGCTCACTTGTGAGTCCCACAACAACCTCAGAAGGAAAAGTTGGAACTGAAGCACCTGGATGTGATGTGGGATTGCTGTTGGAGTGCGAGTCACGGACAGGGAATTTGAAGGAGCTGGGAGCTGCCAGTGATAGTGATGACTGCCCTGTGGGGCAGCCACACCTCCACACTGCTCTCCAGGCTTGTCACTGTCACTGATGGGTGTCTGCCATCCTGGGTGTCATGGCATCACAGAATCACACAATATCCCAAGCTGGAAGGAACCCACGAGGATCATCGAGTCCAAATCCTTGCCTTGCACAGAACACCCCAACAATCCCACCCGGTGCCTGAGAGCGTTGTCCAAACGCTCCTGGAGCTCTGGCAGCCCTGGGGCCAGGCCCATTCCCTGGGGAGCCTGGGCAGTGCCCAGCACCCTCTGGGAGAAGAACCTTCCCCTAATATCCAACCTAAATTTTCCCCCAGCACAGCTTCCTGACATTCCTTCAGGTCCTGCATGGAGTGGATTTGTCTTCCATTGGCCGCATCAGATCTCGCCAACATTTTGTGGAGATGGAGATGGCAGTGCCTGTATGGACACCTCCTCTTGAGTCCTGGCAGCTGGGAGGGCAACCAGAGCCACCTCTCCTGGTGCAACCCCACTCTGCCGGCAGCAGCTTTACGTGTTCCAGAAGCTGATCCCTATCAAGCACCGTCCTGGTTAAGAAAAGCTGTTTAACAGGATAGAAGGAACAACATGGCTTTGGGAGAAGCATTCAGAGAGTTTTATCTTCCTGGTATCCCAGAGAGGTGGTCAGCCCTCCTGGAGATGGGCTCTGCTTCCTGCCCTTTCCTTTTCCTCGGAAAAGCCTCATGCGTTTGAGAATGTCTCATCTCTGAGCAACAAGTTGTTCCTGTAACTGCTGCAGTGTGGGGTCACGGCAGGCTTGGCCATGCTGTAGTTCCGAGGATGCTCATGGCAGCTCTCCAGCAGCTCTCCCACCCATGGGACATTCCCTGTCTGCAGCCGTCACTGCTCACGGTCCAGGACACCGTGTGCGATCACTATTTAGATGTTGGCAGGAAATGCCAGAGTTTGGCAAGGGCCAACAAAATAAGCATGTCATCATGATGGATGGAGACAGGCACGTCATGCAGGCTCTGTCAGCTTTCAGTTTGGGAAACATCCCCCACTTTAGTCCCTCTGAAGAGCCAGCCAAGAGGAACACCTGTGTCTACAAGACACTTCCAGAGCCAAGGATGCAGATGAGCACTTCAGGGCCAAATCAACAGAGGAACTTCTACAGAAGTTTTGTGAAGAAGGTTTTGGAGAGCATTTCCAGGAAAGCTCCTGCTCCCTCTGTTGTCCCCTCTGACCATACCAGCACTAGCCCTGTTTCACCAGAGAGCAGCTATACAGACACCACAGTCACACCTGAAGCCACCTGGGGACACTGCACAGCTCCAGTGGCCTGACCAGGATGAGGAATTTCCCAACAGACAAGATCTGTCTCACCCAACAAATATGAATTTTCAGGGCAGACATCCACAGTAAAGGGAAATCACAGCCAACTGCATAGAGTGAGTATTGAGGGGCTGGTGCATGTCCAGGGAAGGGAATGGAGTTGGGGAAGGGGCTGGAGCCCCAGAAGAGGCTGAGGGAGTTGGGGGGGGCTCAGCCTGGAGAAAAGGAGGCTCAGGGGGGACCTTCTGGCTCTGCACAACTCCCTGACAGGAGGGTGCAGCGAGATGAAGGTCAGGCTCCATTCCCAGGGAACAGGTTGAGGACTCAGCAGTGTAACGTTTATGGCTGGGCTTCATTTTTCCAACCTAAATGACTCTGTTCTGTTCTGCTCATTTCCCTCTGTTCTTTTGGCAGGAAGGTGAGCTGGCACTTGGGGATAAAGGTTATTCCTAGCACGATCGTTTCTGTGATCCCCTTGCAGCAAAGAGCTGCACAGGTGCTGGTGGTGGCAGCACAGAGCCAGGAAGGGCTGCAGCGGGATGGCAGCGGGAGCTCACACGGAAAAGGTGCCACACACACTCCAGGGAGAAGCTGTTTGAGAGCCTGGTCCGTCCCTCTCGGCAGCAGAGCCGCCGACGCTCACTAAGGATTCCCGAGCTGGCTCACTCCCTGCTGCGGTTCCTGTTGCTCTGGGAGCGTGTCCATGTGCTGTGTGGGTGGTGTGGGGGAACAGAGGCCGAGGGGAGCGGGAGCTGCCAGGATGGCTCTGCAGCTGCGCATGTGTGCTGCTGGAAAAAACAAACTCCTTTCCATAACTTCCAGAAGTGTGGCTTTTTCAGCCTGTAGTTCAGTAGGCAAACGCCACAACCCCCGGGTGAGCATCCCTGTTTGCCCTTGCAAATGTAGCAGGTGACTCATTCCTTTGATCTTGAAAAGAAACTGTGCAGGTGGATTTATGAAAGTTCCAAGATGCACTTGGAATCAGGAATTTAAGTAATTCCCACCTTTGTTTTTATGGGGTTTTTCCCTTCCCTTTGGTTGGTTATCTATTGAAAAAAAACATTGAACATCAAAGTTCAATCTCAATTAGCATGGATTGGCAGGACCTACGGATGGACTTCAGCATTTGCCCAGCTGAGGAGCAGCTGGAAGGTTTCCACCAGGAGTTGATTTGGATGCCATCAGAGCAGCCCAGAGACCTCAACCATGCAAGCACGAGCCACTCTGCTCCACTTGGGATCAATTTTTGGGATTACACACAACTGGATAGAGGGAAATTGCTGTTCTGGGAGCTGTTACACAGCAGCTCCTTGCCACAAATGTTTTCTGCTCATGACTTTTCACTCACTCTTTGTTCCTAATCTTTAATCTTCACTTAAATGTTCTTAATCGTCACTTAATCTTTGTTCTTGCATGACACTGACCTCCTAAGGGGGTGTGTGAGGAAGGAACAGGATTAAGAGGTGAAACAACTTGGCTGCAAAGCAGCATTGTCCTTGGTAGGTCTGGGTGGAGAAAAGTGCTGGTTCAGCTCCCTGTGCCTCTTTGTGCCCTTCTCCAGATCCTTTATAAATTCCTTCAGCTCCCACCCTGTTTGGGCTCCCTTCACTAAATCCTCAGAAAGGAGGAAGGCAAGAGGGAGCTTCCTGGCCCACCTTGACTCTAATGTTCTGCCCTTTTCCCATGTTTCTTGGTCTCTTTGTAAGGGAGGGACATATCATCCTGATCCCTTCAGGCTCCTTCCTGTGCATCTCACAGCATCACATGCTCTGCATAAAGAAACATCAAATTTCACTTTGATTTGCAAATCAGCAGGATCCCAGTTCCCATGTAAATGTATTCACAGGATGCATGTTATTGGAAAAAGGAACTGATAACAACTGTCTCTACAGAGCACTGGGCACAGTGGAATTTGCTCCTTATTTTAGCATTTCAGCTGTAACTGAGGCTGTTTCTTCTCGTTCTGTCCCTGTTCCCTGGGAGCAGAGCCTGACCCCCCTGGCTGCCCCCTCCTGTCAGGGAGTTGTGCAGAGCCACAAGGTCCCCCCTGAGCCTCCTGTTCTCCAGGCTGAGCCCCTTTCCCAGCTCCCTCAGCCTCTCCTGGTGCTCCAGCCCCTTCCCCAGCTCTGTTCCCTTCTCTGGACACACTCCAGCCCCTCAATGTCCTTCTGGTCATGAGGGTTCAGAACTGGACACAGCACTTGAGGGGCCTCCCAGTGCCCAGCACAGAGGGACAGTCACTGCCCTGGCCCTGCTGGACACACCATGGCTGGGACAGCCCAGGGGCCATTGGCCTCTTGCCCACCTGGGCACACCTGGGCTCATGTCCAGCCACTGTCACCAGCACCTCCAGGGCCTTTTCCAGCCACTCTGTCCCCAGCCTGGAGCTGCATGGGGTTGGTGTGACCCAAAGGCAGGACCTGGCATTTGACCTTATTGACCATCACCCTGTTGTCCTCAGTCCATGGATCCAGCCTGTCCAAATCCCTCTGCAGAGCCTTTCTGCCCTCCACACTCCCACCCAACTTGGTGTCACCTACAAATGTACTGAAGGTGCCCAATCCCCTCATCCAGATTGTGGTAAAGATGTTAAACAGAGCTGGGCCCAACACTGGGCCCTGGGGCTCCCCAGTGGTGCCCGGCCCAGGCTGGATGTAACTCTGTTCCCACCATTCCCTGTGCCATCAGCCAGGTTTTTGCCCAGCAAACAGTACACCCATGGAAGCCATGAGCAGCCGGTTTCTCAGGGAGAATGTTGTAGGAAAGTGTCCAAGGCACAGGTGAGACTGTTGATTTAACTGCACAAGGGGTTCTGCAAACTCTGGCAGGAAGATGTCTGTGGAGACCGTGGTCAGGAGGGCCTCAAATCCAGGCTGACATTGCAATACAAGCTGGAAATGGCTTAAGCAAACAGAAAAATGTCTCTCCAATCCAGCTTCACTCCCTGCACAAAAGGCTGCCTCTCTGGGTGCCTCTGGGAGCAGGGAGATAATCTCCTTGGGATCATCTCACACGTCTGTGTCACTGCTGCAGAGGCCAAGCACAGCAGGCTCAGGTGTTCCCCAAAGGCAGGGAGGCTTCCCTAACTCCTGGTTACCCACATTTAAATGTAAAGGAAAGGATCAAAGCATGCTCAGATCAGCTGTTTCTTTTCCTTCATGCCCTGTTCTCCTGCTCAGACAATTTTTGGGAGCATTGGGGTGTCTGCCACCACTGGGACAGGGAAGAGGCCCTCATTCCTAGGGAATTCCAGACAAATTATCCCTGCTGGTGTCTTCTTGTCCCTCTGGTGAAGGGGAAGATCTTGAGGAGAGGTGGGCAATGCCTTGCCCTGCAGTGAGGGTCATAGGCAGAGTTTTGGGGTTTACAGTCTCCGAGGCTAAAGTACTGTCTAGATTTGTAAATATGGACCAAGGGCTGGAAAACAAACGTCCGATAAACTTCCTGCAAGAAAGGCAGGAGGAACTGAGGTCACTTGGTCTGTTCAGCCTGGAGCAGGCTGAGGGCAGAGCTCATCAGGGGCTGCAGCTTCCTCCTAAGGGGCTGCTCCAATCTCTGCTCTCTGTGACCACAGACAGGACCCAGGGAACGGCTGGAGCTGTGTCAGGGGAGGTTTAAGTTGGATATCAGGGAAAGGTTCTTCCCCCAGAGGGCGGTGGGGCACGGCCCCGAGGCTGCCAGAGCTCCAGGATTGTTTGGACAATGCTCCCTGGGATACACAGGGTGGGATTGTTGGGGTGTCTGTGCAGGGCCAGGACTTGGACTGGATGATCCCTGAGGGTCCCTTCCAGCTCAGGATCAGTGTGTCAGTAACTGTGCTGTAACACGAGCAAAGCATTGAGACAAAACCATTGGCATTAAAAAACCCTGTGGTATTTTTAAACCATCAAAAGCTGTGAAAATACTGCTCAGCTTCCTCCTTAGCTGATAAATTCACCTTTGTGTTCTGGGGCTGGCAGGGAGAGGGAAGGCAGCCAAGCAACCTCTCTTGTCTCTTCTCACGAGTGTCAGAGGTGATGGAAATGGAGCTGGGGTTCCCCCAGGTGTCTCTGTAGTCATCAACTGGGAATGCACCACCAAGCCATCAGCGATTTGCTCTCTTCCCTTTGCACTTTGCCTCCAGCCTGCTCTCCCGGCATTCCCAGCTGCTGCCACTTCTTCAGTCTGTGTGGGGAATGGTGCCAGGAATAATCCTGGCAGCCAAAAATGCCACTTAGAGGAGGTATTGGCCTGTTCAGGTCTCTGCCTCACTGCTTGTTAACAGCATGCAGGGCATCACCCAGCCCTCACTGCACAGGAAATGCATTTCAGCAAAGAAAAAATAGTCACTGCTGGGATGTCAGATGGTTATGGAAGCACTTCTGGAGCAGGATTATCCTGCAGCAGCAGCTTGTGGGATAACACGTGCACCTTCAACTTGAAAAAAAGAAGGTTTAGATTAGATATTAGGGGGAAATTGTCCCCTGTGAGGGTGCTGAGGCCCTGGCACAGGTTGCCCAGAGAAGCTGTGGCTGCCCCGTCCCTGGAAGTGTCCAAGGTCAGGTAGGACAGGGCTTGGATCAGCCTGGGACAGTGGAAGGTATCCCTGCCCATGGCACAGAGCAGAAATCGATGAGCTTTAAGGTCCCTTTCAAACGAGATGATTCTGGGATTCACTGGGATGAGCTGAGCAGGTGCAATGTCTCCTCCTGTCTCCCGACTCCAGCCCTTGTGCAGTGTTGTGGTTTGCAAAGCACGGGAGAAGTCGGTATTTTGGTTAAACCACAGCTGTGTGTTTTAAGTCCGGGTGGTCCTCTCTGTGTTGGTGTCCTTTGCACAGTCCTGGCCCTTTGGGGCTGCCGGTACTTTACTGGTGCTGCTTGTGACACAAAACAGATACAGTGGAGAAGAGGTATTTGTGACGCTCCTCGTTGCACATGTTTTACAGAGAAACAATACCAAGGACGGGGGGAAGGGGGGGGGAGGGAACCCGCCATTGCCATTTCAGCGGCGCTCTGCTGCCCTCGTGTGGGTGCCTAAGAAATATCCTGCTCTTCCCTCCCTCACGTGCTCGGAATTAATGCTGTAACACAAAAAAAAAGCCCCTCGCACGGACATTTTTAAACTGTTTCCGCAGCCTGGGGAGGGTGAGGGCCGCAGCCTCACCTGGGGCGAGGGAGCGGGGCCTCACCTGAGGGGAGGGGGCGGGGCCTCCTTTTAGGCGGGGCTTCGTGGGGCGGGGGCGTGGCCTCACCACTCGGGGGGCGTGGCCGTCGCACCCGGGGCGTTGTGGGCGTGGCCACGGCGGGGGCGCGGTCTCGCCTCACGAGCGGCCGCAGCGCAGGGCGAGGGGGCGTGGCCTTTTGCCGGGCGCGCAAATTCGTGGGCGTGGCCTGAGCTCAGGGGCGTGGTGTTCTCCCCGGGGGCTGCGCCGTGTGGGGCGTGGCTTTGGCTCGTGGGCGTGGCCTCCGCCGCAGGGATGTCCCCCCTGGGGGCGTGTCCTGCCGAGCGCGCGCGCGCGGCCCCGCGGTCTCGTCACTTCCCGCGCGGACGGCGCTGTCGCCGGGGACGGTCGTGTCCGGTTCGGGCGGCGGTGGCAGGAGCGGCGGGACGGGACGATGAGCGACAGCGGGGAGCAAAACTACGGCGAGCGGGTAATACACGGAGCCCGAGCGCGCTGCGCGGTCGGGCCCCCCCACCCCCCACCCTTCTCACACACCCTCCCATCTCCTTCGGGTGGCGCCGGCGCCCCCGCGTTCCCCCGTGTCCCCGTGTGTCTCCTTTCGCGGGTGGCGGAGCCTCCGCGGGAGCGGAGAGGCGGGTGAGGCGGCGCGGCGGGGTCAATGGCGGAGGGGCCGCTCCCCGCGTGAGGCGCCCGGCGCCATCTTGGGCCGGGACCGCGCGCGCCCGGGAGGGACAAAATGGCGGCCCCGAGCCCTCAGGGGCCCCTCGTCCTCCATCCCACCCCTGCCGAGGGGCAGTCCTGTCATTATCCTCTCTCCAGAGCCGCCTTGCAATCCACTCTTGAGTTGCTCTCTAATTTAGACCGCTCTTCGCTCCCTCTCGCCTTTAACAATAACTCTGCTCCTCGGGCCTGGCGTCCAGGTGGCTCGGGTTCTTCTCTAATTTAAACTTGATAGTCGGAGGTGACCCCTTCGCCTTGTGAAACCTGCGGCAGATAGCTCTCAAGGCTTATAGGTTCGGCAAGATCACTGTCCGGATGAGTTTGTATTCATGTGGAAATAGAGGACTTGCTAAGCTTCGCGTTTGTGATGCACGTCTGTAGTTGTTTTTTACTTAGTGGATCAGCCTTGTTTGCCTTTGATGTCTTTAATTAGGGTCAGTACTGTGTTTTGGGGTTTTTTTCAGCATAATTCAGATATCTTGCTGCAGCATTGGAGGGAGTTGTGGAGGCGATAAGTTCGTAAGTTTTAAACTGGAGGGGGCAAGAAATATTAGGGAACGTGGTAATTCTGAGCAGTGTCTTTCTTAGAATACGATTTTATCTTATTAATCCACTATAAGAAGCTGTAATAGCTGAGTATTTCTACTTTAAGGTAGGTGAAATTAGAAAAATTTGGTCTCCAGGGGGCTGAAAATGGGAATGAATGGTGAAGGACGGGGATTAAGGAATAGATTCGTGCCAGCGCCAGTGTTACCTTTTCATTAATACCTTTATTCACTCGGAAGTATTTTTAGTGAGGGAGTATTTTTTGCTCAAGATGGATTATTTGTTAGTTGTTTTTTTTGTTTTAAAGTTGCTTTAATTATTGTGCAAATCAGACGGGAAGCCAGTTTCGTTTGAATAAAGTTTGCCAGGATGACCTGCATTGTGTTTTCAGTCAGAAAGAGTGGAAATAATAAAACTTTTATAGCAAAATCTTTGTGTGTGAAGCACAGTCGTGCAGGGTATTGGGACAGAAATTAGTGTCCGCTGCTTTTTTATATTTTTAATTTAAGAAACGTATTAAAGCATTTGTAGGCAGCTTTTGCCAGTGTCTAAAATGAGTTATGCGTGAACTTTTGGGACTTTTAAATAGGTAAGTGGTTTGAAACGGACGTGTTTGTAAGGCTGAAACCATAGAGCTACACACCTGCTATTCCAGACTGCAGCAGGGATTGGTTTTCCTTCTGCTCTTGCCAGTGTTATTTATGGGGTTTTTTGCTTATTTAAGGCTTATGTTTTACTGAGTCGATGGCTTTTGTGCTTTTCCAAGCTGGAGTCTCTGCAGAGTAGAGTCAGTGTTTGGATAAATAATCTGGAATATGATTACGACTGCCTTAAGCTGTCCCAAGTGCAGGCTGCCAGCAGGAATTGTGCTCCTGCTCTCCCCTTACTGTTCATTCAGTCAGTCAGATCTGGGAATTCAATCAGCTGGATCTTGTTGTACTCCCATTTCCAGCTGCATTGGTTTGCAGGCCTGACTTTGATTGAGTCCTCATGGCAGCTTTTTTGGGGGGGTGAAGAAATTCCAGGTGCTTTTGCCAGGAATGGGACTTGGTTAAGCAGCAGCACGAATTTACATTGGCTTATGGAATTTTTAGAAAGGGGGGGCAGGAGAGATAAGAAGAAGAAAAAATCCCCACTTGAATTCTCTTTTACAGCTTATGCTCCATAGTGGGATGAACTCTAGAAACTTTTTGGCTGAAGAAACTATAAATAACAAAGTGTTCCAATACTGGAATATACTTGAGATGTTGTCGTTATGCTGCAGTGCCGTGGTTTTCCAACTTAATTTTGTTTTCATTGAAATTGTTCTCACCAAAGCACGTGGGATTCAGGCATGGAGGGGTTGGAAAAAGACGATTTAAAGGCCAAATTAATGAGTCCTACCCTGTGAATTAGTTAATTATGATAGCAGTGGTTTGGTATGTGGTCAGAAGCTGTTCAATATGCAAGTCAGGGTGGGGGGTTTTGTTTGGGTTAGTTGGGTTTTTTTTTAATGTATAAATGCTCAATTTACAGATTGCTTGTAAGGTATTCAATACATGTCTTTTCAAAAATAGTGATTTTTATTGCCAGATTGTGGGAGAAGGAGGTCTGAGGAAGCAGTTTGAGGAGGTGATCACTCAGTGCCACCAAAGGGATGGACCATTCCCTGTATTCCTCCCTCACCAGCTGGTACTTGATGGGACCTCTTGGGAAGCTGATTCAGTGCCCAAACCTGTCAGAAAATAATCTGGGGTTTGCTGATGGATTAATTTCCTGCCAGCTTGGGCTGCTGGAGGAGCCCACCGGGCCAGTGGCAGAGGTGATGGGAGGAAGCTGTGGCCTGCTTTTCAAAACACACTGTGCTCTTTCTGTGTGGAGTTTGGAAACCCGTGCAAAGGGATAGTTGTGCTCTCCCCGAGTGAATCCCCAGGCAGGGACCTCGTGTCCTTCAGGGGGAAGAGGCAACTGTTTTGTAGTGAAGAGCTTGGGGAATGTGGAGTCAGCACAGTGACACCTTGAGTTAAGGGGCTGCAGCTCTGTTAATGTCATGTGGGGCTGCACCTTTCCTTAGGAAAACAAGTGGAAATAATTAACTTCATAGGAATTTATGATTATAAAACCTTAAAACTTTTATTTCTCTGTATCTTCTATTACTGACTGAAATCTGTAGCTTCCATTCCTGTGAGGAAAAACTGGGTCTTAAAAGTGCAAAGAACTGTGCCATTACCTACTTTCCAGCTGCTTCTGTCTGTGGAAACCTTTCCTACTTACTGCCCCCCCCAAATAATTCTGCTTTGAGGCATTCCCTGCTCAGAGTACATGGCTGTAACACTTAGTGAATGTGCTTAAAGTCATCCCTGCAGTGTTACACTTGGTCTGAATGTGCTCAAGGTCTGGAAAGAACCATTTGGAATCCATAAGCCTGGACTTCATGGCTTCCACATGAATTCCAGAATTGCCTGATGAAGGAGGATAGCTGTTGATGAAGACCAAGGGATCTGGGGAAGGGGGTTAAATTCACACTTGACTTCAGGTTAGGGGGGAAAATGGTTATTGTTTAGTGAATACCAGTCTGGATCTGCTGACCAGCAGTGCTGGAATGTAGGCAGGGTAAAGAAGGTTGTTTCTTCCCTTTTCCCCATGTCATGGCAGGAGCACACTTCGGCATTTTTAAATAACTTAAAATTCACAGAGTGAAAGAGCTAAGAGTAGGAAAAGAAAATACAAAGAACAACAAAACCAGATGGGAGTTATGGGAGTGACTGATGAGAAACCTCAAGGGTGTAAATTAAATTTGCAGTGCTGCAGGCCCTGGTTCTTGGAATTTTGGTTAGGGAGGATTTCCTGGGGCTTGGGGTGGAAAAGGGGTAACTTGGTAATTTTGGGGTGGTCCTGGTGATATCCAGAGCAGGTGAGATGCATTGAATTCCTTTAAGGCTGGAATAAAGAAGTGCCATAATTTGTAAAGTGTGGTGGATTGAAGGATGGTCTGGGAAAAAGATGTTTAAAGGCTGGGAAATGGGAAGTGCAAAGGAGTTGAATGAAAACAGGCCAGCTGTTTCATTGTTTTGATTTAGGTAGATAGTTGTCTTAAGGACTTTTTCTTCCCAAGTTTCTGCTCCTCAGTGTCCAGATTCCACATCAAGCTTAACATAATACAGCAAAGATTGCCCAAAAAATGTCCAAAATAAATGAAGAGTTACCTGTTTCCAACTAATTTCTTCAAAGCTTTTTGACTTCTAAAACTCTGAAAAGGGTTTGGGGTGCATTTGTGGGCAAAATCCTCCCAACTGCTTCTCTCGGATCCTGCGTTTCTCCTTTTCTTTCCTGTCTCAGATCACCTGTATTTGGACACAACTCCTTCTGTTTAGATAATCTTTTGTGAATTATTTTTCCTCAAGTGAAGAAAAGCCTTAATTTGGGTTGTAGTCCTTCTTCAATCTTGCTTTGTCTAACTTTGTTAAAGAGCTAAGACTTCTTATGGCAAAATTAATACATTAACTCAGAACTCGTCTCTGTGGAGTGTTTCCTTTGAAAGGTACTAATGGCTTTAGGTTACATTAGTTAATTGTAACTTAAATTGCTCTAAAATTCCCCCTGCCCTTTGCAGTGTTAGTACATGGGGAAGCTGTAATTTAGAACAAAACCTATGAAGAATACAACCTTGACCAACTTCATGCTATTTCTGTTGCTCTCGGGATTAATTGCAAACCTGCTTTATCCTGTAAGTCATGTTCCTTTCCCTTGTATGGTAAGGAATTGTAAACAGGTAAAATTTGTTTGGAATTCTATGGAAGTGGTTGAATCACGGTTAAATTTTGGGTAAGCAAATGAATTTCTAACTGCTTAGTGGATTCCCATTAACTCAGTGTTCAGATTTAAGAGACATTACAAAGATAAGGGATTTTTGAGAAAAATCTGGTACCCAGTGTCGTTAGTGAGCTTTCTTCATCAGAATTTATGCTAAATTTAGGATTGTTTTTAGAAAGAAGTATAATTCTGCTGACTTCTAAATTTTCTCTAATATCTTAAAATAAAGAATACTTTCTGGTGTGTTCAGGGGTTTAAGACATACAACTAAAGCCAAGCATTCTGCTGATTTAAAAATAAAAATCCATAAGTTGAAACTGCTAATTAGGTCATGTCACTGCCAGAGGAGATTGCCAGTAAATAACAGAGCAGGTGGGTGTTACTGCAGAGCAGTTTGGAGTGTGGGGCACACAGGTGCACTTCTGGTCGGTGGGAAATTCAGATTGTGCAGGCAGCTGGGGGTGTGTGCTCCTAAACTTTCACACCAGGGCTGCCAGACTGCAGGAGGGGCCCAAAATTCACATAATTGGAGTTCATGGAAGAATCAACCATGCTGTGCTTTCTGCATTCAAAAGCACATCCGCCAGCAGCTGCAGCAGGACCTCACTGGAGTCACTCCTTGGTGATTTTGTCTCAGTGTGTGGCTGATAGTGCAAATTACTTTGAGTTTCCTGATGCTGCAATTCCTTAGTAGGTACTCAGTTGATCCAGTTGCACTTGCTATTAAATATAGGCATAAATAGCAAATTCAGCTACTTAGGGCTAACTTAAACTGAGTTGAATGAACCTGTTGATAAAATCGTAGGGCTTTGGTGGATTCAATTCTTGAACTGCATTTATAGTAAAAGTCCACAACACTTTTTTTTTTCTAGTTTCAGTTTTGGCACTAGATTTTATCCTGGAGTTCTTAAATATTCTTCATCCTGTTCTTTTTCTATTAAGGTTAATGTTGAAGAAGGAAAATGCGGAAGTCGCCATTTGACAAGTTTTATAAATGAGAATTATTTGAAGCTCAGGAATAAGTGAAGCTGAAATTTGAAAAAAAAGAAAGTGAATGCATGCTAATTATCAGACCAGAAGTCCCACTTGTAGAATATTGAGCAATTTGTGTGAAGTGGGGAAGATGAAAGAAGTCAGAATTTGAAACGGAAGAATGAAGAAAAGGAATAAAAATGAAGTTAAGATAAGAAGTAATCTGGAATCTGAAAGCACTACGCTAAGTAATTACTAGTCTGTTTATGTGTCCCTGTATATTTTGCTAAACATGCATGCATTATCTGTTTAATAGCAAAAGTACATGCAGGGTAAAGAAGTGTCTACCAGGGAAAAAAAAAAACCTCCTTAAAAAAAAATCTAGGCAGTGCTAATGCCGACTGCCCGGACACATAGCTATGAATATTTACCATTTATTTCACTGGAGCTTGTTTACAGCCCCTAGGTGAACAAGGAATTGTGTACAAATTAGGCTTTCAATATCTGCGTGCAGGAATCCCGTTCTGCTTCCAGAAGCGGAAGTGCTCATGGGTCTGGCAAGTCGGGGAGGCACACCCCTGCAAGATCTCGCTCTAAGGAGGATTCCAGGCGCTCCAGGTCAAAATCTAGATCCAGGTCTGAATCCAGGTGAGTTTGCTTCTTTTACCTCTTCCTCCTCCTCACAAGGTCGGATGATTGTCAGAGGTGGCCCAGCTTAGCCAGCTCTGTTTCCAGATTTAGTGGATCTTCCGTGGACATGGAGTACAAAGGGGCGTGTGTGGTTTCAGGATTGGGAAAGCCAGGTTATATAAATGTAGGTATTTTTGCTGCTTCTTCCAACAGTTGAGTCAGCTGTGTAGGTTTGTATCCTTGCTGATACACTTCAGAAGTGCCTGCCTTTTACCTCTTGAAATACTGACTTGTTTCTGAGCATGGACTACTAGGAACTCTAGGTATTAGAGCTTGGTGCATCATCAGATTTCCCGTTTTAGGTCACATTCATGTATGATGTTTCCTTCCTGGAGTAGTGAAAAGAAACAATAGAGATAAACATGAATTTCACAGTCTGACATTTTAAATACATTGGTTTAACTTGAAAATTGACAGGGTAGGAAGCTTGGAATATTAGACAGCTCTGCAAGCTCTCCAGAAAAGTTGTGGAGAACTTGACTATTGTTCTGTGTCAGCACAAACATCCACGTGCCTTTTACACTGTATTACCTCTCCTGATAACTCACCTGCCAGACAAGCTGTGTGCAGGGTCAGAATTCCTCTTAAAAGAGTAGATAGTTGCCTGCTGACTACAGAAAATAATGTATTGATCATTTCTTTATGCATTTGTAGGCACTCAGACTAAAAAAAAAGTGAGTTTTCAGCAGTGGGATTTCCAGGTGAGCTGTTCACAGCACACCTCTTTTTGTGAACAAGCGATGAATTGCCAAAGCCTGGGGAGCAGGGGGGAGGAAGATGCTGTGCTGTCAGCAATCACCCACGATTGAAAACACGATCAAATAGTGTGTTAAACCTTTCAGCATCAAAGAGAAAGGCTTCTGTGAGAAGGAAGGGAGTTGGGAAGCTTTGACAGCAGAAGAATGAGGTTTTTTTGTTTAATTCAGGCACTGTCACAAGTGTCATATGCACCTGACAGTCCCTGTAGTGTAAGAAATGTGTGAAGTAAAATGAACAAATAGTTGTTAGAGTGGTACCATTACAGAGTGTGGGATTGGGGTGACCTGTGGGAGTGCAGCAGAGAGAGAAGATGGGGCAGCTCAGCAAGGGCCCAGTCCCAGATCTGCTCAGGGCACTCAGCTCTGGGCTCAGACCCTGCTGTCAGGGCTTTGGAAACCTTGGGGGACGGAGGCTGCAAAACACCCCTGGGGGAACCTTTTAATATTAAAACAACTAAGTGAGGACACTTTCCCAGCATATCCTTCTGCCCCTTAATCCATGATTCCAGAGATCCCATACTCTTTAAAGCACCATATTTCCCACTTGCAGAATAACCACAATACTGAGTAAAAATGCAGCCTCAGATTGTATACAGTTCTGAAGAAGCAAATACAAGATGTAGAATTTATGAGAGACCTGGCAAATCTCACTTTTGCAATAAACAGTCTTTAAATAATGCCCTGGCAACTGATTTTCTGCTTTTTGATGACCAAAAAGTAGAAGTTTGTAACTACTATGGCTTCCTGAGCATTTAACAGCTGTCTTGAAGATGCTTATGGCTGAAAATAAATGGAATTACATCCCAGAGTTAGTCTTGATTAGTAGATTTGGACAGAATTGTGTCGAGGCACGTATTTAGAAACAACATACTTTAATCTCTGTTTAGTGCTGTCACACGTTGGGATGTGGTCACAGGCAGATCACTGAACTCTGGCTTTCCTCATAGAAATAACCCTGTGATAACTTCTATAGTTTTGGTAGTTTCTGTTGCAAATGTATTTTTGAGTTTATAAATTAAACTTTGATTTGGGAACCAACCTGTGTCCTGGTGTTTTTATCAGTTGGGGTGTGGATAATACTTGATTTTAATATCTACTTTTATTGAAGTTTGTAGCTCCTATCTTTGGCTGATACCATTCTGGTACCTGAAATATCAGTTCTGTGTTTGCCTTAATTTTTTTTTTCCTGTATCATTGGCTGAAATGTGGCTGTGTGCATGTGTGGAGCCTCTTTTTTTTTTTTTTTTTTTTAATGGATATTACAATTTCTGTCCTTTTTTACTGTTTTCCCAGCTTCAGGGAAGTTCCCTTTTTTTTTTTTTTTTTTTTTTTAATTTGTTGCCAAAAATAATGTTTTCTTTATAAATACATAGTAGGAAATGCTGCAATGGGACATGCTGAATTAATTTCTCCTGGACATGAATATGCATTTGAAGTTGAGCTTCTCTGGCTCACTCCTGATGAGGTTGAAGGTGTTTTTTGAGGAGATAGATTGTTCAGTTTGGCTGTCTGGTGACACTTGGTGAGAAATCCTGGAAGAAGCTGTTAAATGCTCAGGAGTAAAAGCAGTTCAGGTTCAGAGGTTCCTTCATGCCAGTGTGGTGGTGCTGCTGTGGGATTAGAGGAAGGGGACATTTAAGCCACAAGAGCCTGAAATTCAGCAATTTCTGACTCAGATCCATTAACTGTTACACTGTTTATTGCAATTCTTAGACTTGCAAGGGTTTTTCTTTGGAGTGGTGTGGAAAGCAGGTTATTCAGTACAGCCATCAGCAGACCAGGCTCAGGTGTAGTAGCCCTGTGTGAGAACCCAGCTTCTCTGCTAGAATTGGGTGTGTTGGGAAGGCTGAGGCTTTGGAAGAAGGAATTGAAGAGTTTCAAACCCTCATGTGCACAGAGCTCATGATGTAAGAAAATACTTCTGGGGAAAAAGAATTAGTGAGCAGTTGCACCTTTGCATAAATGCACTTAAGAGTGTGAACATGTAAATATTCATGCACAAGCAGTGCTAAATAACTGCTGAAATACCAGCAGGTAAATGAGCCAGCTCAGGCTTGATTTCTTCAGATTGTGCTCAGCTCTGTCTCAGGGGTGTTTGCCAGCCTTTGAAGAATGCATTTGCTTTTCAGTGCCACCCAAGGCAGCACTAAGAGAGTGCCTCCCTCAGCAGTGCATGCTTTGTGTTAAGGCATATTTACTGTTCCCTTTGTGTGATACATGTGGAAACAAAGCCGCCCCACTTGTTTTTACCTAAACACTGAATATTCTGAGCACTAGCATGTCACACCAAGAGCTGACTAGGATCAAGTGCAAGTTCCTGGACTGCAGCAGGAATGCCCTGAGAGCATCTGCAGTAATCTGATGGTAAAGATTTAGCACACAGTCCTTGAGGGTAGTGAGTAAATGGATAATAGCTGAGGTACACGGTACTGACGGATTTTGGGAAACGATCATTTGAGCTTTTGTGACTGATGGATTTTTGAAATGTTAAACACACAAACAAGCCCAGCACTGAACCTTTCCCTTCTTTGCCTCAGGTCTAGGTCGAGGAGGAGTTCCCGCAGACACTACACCCGATCGCGCTCGCGGTCCCGCTCCCACAGGAGATCCAGAAGTAGGTCGTACAGTCGGGACTACCGGCGACGGCACAGTCACAGCCATTCCCCCATGTCTACCCGGAGACGTCACATTGGGAACAGGGTACGTGTGTGAGGGATGAGTCGTGGTCCTGGATTCATCCTGCAGTCAGTCTCTGCGCCCCAAGAAACACAAAGGGGGTTTGTGAAAGCTTTGTGTTCGTGTAGGTTTAATTTATTACTGTCTGTTAGCAGCTGACCCAAATCTTAGCCCCACCTTCACTGTTGTTCATCTGACAGTCACAACTTGAGAAATGCCTTGCACTGCAGATAAACCCAGTTTCATTCTAATCTCTGCCTGTGTCCCTTCCTTTAGGCAAATCCTGACCCCAACTGCTGTCTGGGAGTGTTTGGGCTGAGTCTCTACACTACAGAACGAGACCTGCGAGAGGTTTTCTCCAAGTATGGGCCCATCGCCGATGTTTCCATCGTGTACGATCAGCAGTCGCGGCGCTCCCGAGGCTTCGCGTTCGTCTACTTCGAGAACGTCGAGGATGCCAAGGAGGTAGATTGGGGTGCCCAGTGTGGGCCATGTTTGCTGGGCTCTGAGCTCCTGTGGTGTGTGTTCTGTCACAGGGTGTAGCCAGGGGAAACTCATAGCCTGAAAAATACTTGGAACCTTATAATCACAAAATTTGGGCTTACAAGTGCTGCAGAATGAATTGGGAATTCTGTAGTCACCCAGCAGAGAATCCTACACTCACGCCAGTCCTTGTAGAGCTGCCCTTTATGGACTGGAACAAGGCTTGTAGTCTGCATAAACTTCACTCCTGAGAGTCTCCAGTCTTTTCCACATCAGGCATGAAGGCTTCTGTGTTGGGTTGGAGCTTGGGGTAGAGGTCCTGCTTCTTGGCAGCCAAAAAAAAACCAAGATTTTTACTTTTTATTTATGACTCTGGTATTATATTCAAGGTTATGGTAGTTTGAAGGATGTATTTGAATTCTTCAGTGGTCTTCTTTCAACTTGTAAGTGCTTTAAGTTGTGTGGTGGAGTAGTTACATCTCCCTACATCAGCATGTTCTAAGGTTGCTCTTAATCACATCAGAGGCACTGAAACAATTGCTCAGTGATGTTCTTTCAGTGTTCTAATGCCACAGAAATCACATTTTCAGTGGTTACTGGCACTTGAGTCCAGCTGGCCTAGTCTGTCTTACAGATTACGTTCACTGTAAGATGTGACACTCAGCCCTGCCTCCAAACCCAGCCATTTTAAGACATTTTAACACTTGAGGCAGTGATTAGAAATTAGTGTTGTTGCTGAAGTTCATACCTGCAGCTGATGCTCTCCTGTTACTCCTTAGGCAAAGGAACGTGCCAATGGAATGGAGCTGGATGGAAGAAGGATCCGAGTAGACTTCTCCATAACAAAAAGACCTCACACACCTACCCCTGGAATCTATATGGGAAGACCCACTTAGTAAGTTTTACCCATGGTTTTGGTTGTCCCCCAAACCAGTACAGGATAGGATTAATAGTTTTGTGAAAACTCCTGTTTCTCATGTGAGAGACCTAATTCTGAGTGGTTTTCCTGGTTTCTTTGGCTTTGAGATTAACACACAAGTTGTGTTTCCTTGTTCATGGCTACTGTGCTATACATGAAAAACACTACACATGAGCATCAGTAGTAATGCATACGTCAACAGGAAGATATTTTGACCATTTCTGAATTATTTTAAGTAGTTTTCCCATATACCTTCAAATATTAATTTCCTTTGCAAATCCAGGTTTTCAAGAGTGAAGGAACAAATACTGATAGAGCAGCTGTGTGGCTCAGTTAACATTTGGGATTAGCATTTTGCCATGTTCACACACTGCACTTTTGAGTTCCAGTTGCCAAGAGTGTAAATTGTTTTTCCAGGTAATTCCCCAGTTCATTTCCCAAGACTTTGAGCTTACTGGTGGTTATGGTGATGTTGTGTTGAGACTACAGGTTTCTGACTTAATCAGAAGTTGATTGGAGAGGATTTTTTCCAGAGTTAAAACTGAATGAAGATTTGTCTCAGACTGGAATTCCTCATGTGCGTGTGATACCAAAAGGTTGAAGTTCATAAAGGCTGAGGAAAATAACTGAAAGTTCAAGCATTTAAAAAGCAATTATTTAAGTAGTTCTATTCCCACCTGCACTGGTGGGAAAACAGGAGTGCTTGCAGTCTTCCGACTGTGAGGATGGGAAGTAATAATATAACCCAGTTTAAATAGTGTGAATTTAACAGACTGCAGACAAAGTTAATGTTTTGTATCTTAGCAAATGCAATTCCCTTCACTCCTTGCAGTGGCAGCTCACGGCGACGAGATTACTATGACAGAGGCTATGACAGAGGCTACGATGACCGTGACTATTACAGCAGGTCGTACAGGTGAGCATATTTGGAACATTTGACTGCTTTTTAAACTCTGCTTTCTCATCTACCTGTGCAAGCATTAGGCAGTTCATCCTACATAACTGTTCCAAAATATTTTTTCTCTCGCTCTCATTCTGGAATCTTCCTGTGAAATCTTCACCAAAATGATTACTCAGTACAAATCAAGTTGGTTGTATTGAGAAATGATGTTTAACCTGTGGCCTGTCTTAGTCCAGAATGTTTTCTGAATCTGCACTAAGTTTTGAAAAACAAAGTGTGTTCTTTGTATTCTCATTTCAGAATCTTAGGTTGGTTCATCTGTTAGTACTGAAATGGTGCAGATTTATCTTTGAGTTGGTATTACAGTGTCAACTTACATTTTGAGCTCAGTGTAGTAGATAAAACCTGATTCACTGGTCCCCAGTCTCTCTTGCTGATAATTATGGCACCTCAAACGTTGCCAAAAAATAAGGAATTGGGGTTTGGAGCATGACCTGTTCTGTATTGGACAGCTGCATAAAAAGGCTTCTTTAAGACCCCTTGTCAGGTTGGATGTGTGTGTAAACATGGTTGGAGTGCAGTTGGCTTTGGTGATAGAGAAACTTGCTTTCTGCATTTTCCAGCAAAATCCTTGTCCCTTCAAAACCCTCACAATTTCTGGGACACTTTTAAGTTGAACACAAAGAGTTCATTCTTTTTTCTGCCTGCACTACCAAACATCTCTGCAACTGCAGAATTCTGTGTTAAAAGTTATGGTATAGGCCCAAGTCTTCAGTGTTTAAGTGGTGCCTTTTCAGACAGTGGCTGGTACCAGAAGAGATTGGGTCAGGAGAGAGCCTGTGAGAGTGACCTACTCTAGTGGGAGGTGTCCTTGCTTGTGGCAGGGGTGTCCCTGGATGGTGTTTAAGGTCCCTTCCAAGCCAAACTGTTCTGGGATTCTGTGAATAAATATGGAGCCACAAATGACTCGTGTGTGGCTACTTGAAAAATGTCATGGTCTGCTACTTTCCCCTCCTGCAGACATTGCTTGGTTGAGGGAGAGAGAAGTGTTGCTGTGTTGTGAGTGCTTCCCTGAGGAAGCAAAAGTTGGAATTGTTCAAGATGCAGTGGAGCATTGCATACCCCACCCTAAAAATTCCACTGGTAACAATTCCTTTGCATTCCCTGCCCTCTGTGAAAATAAAGCCTGAAGGGAAATGTGGTGTCAGATGGGAATTGTCCTGTTAAAACTTCAGTTTCTCCTTGTTGCTGTGGGAGGCTTAATTTTGCCTGAAAAAGCGTCTGTAAATTAAGGAATAACCTTTAGAAAAAGCAACTGGAGGAGACTTTAAACTTGATTTAGTCTCCTGGTAAAGCTTTGCTGATCTGAATCTGAGGAGGTTCCAGTCCAGCTGCTCAATATTGATTCTAAGGTGTTGTTTCTATTCTCTATAAGAAGTTATCACAGTTCTTGTTTAAATGTTACTCTGAAGTGTTAAAATGTCAGGGTGGGAGGATTTTCCCTGCCTCCACCTTGGAATCAATGTTTTTTCCTCAGGATAGTGACTTGATCTTGCTACTTGAAAATAATAAGTTAAAGGCTTTTCCTTGACTAGATAAGTGTTTAAAAATCAATATTAAGTGAAATAATTCATCATCATCCAGTGTAGGAACTAATGTTGTCTTAGCTTCACATCACTTTCTTACTCTCATGACGTTGGTTTTTTTTGTGCAGTGAACTCCTTGTTTATTTTTTAAATGTATAAAAGTCATTCTGCTTTTGTTTTCACAGAGGAGGAGGTGGTGGCGGTGGAGGAGGCTGGAGGGCTGTTCAGGACAGGGATCAGTTTTACAGGTGTGTACTGGATTAGTGGAACCAGGCAAGGAAACACAAAACTTGGGGATGCCTGGATTTTGGAGGGGTTTTGGGGGTGCCTGGCTGTAGCACTGACAACAAGTCAAGGAGATCTTCACCTTGGGCAGATAATTCAGATTAAAAGTGAAGGTGGATTTGATTTGGCTTACCCTGCTTGTGTGGGATGCTCCTGGCTTCAGACTAAACTCACATGAAAGCAGATTGTGAGTGCAGGAGCTTGTATTAGTCAAAACTTGTTGTGTTAGTCAAAAATAATACCAGTAACGAAAAAGAGAATTCAAATCTTTGCTTTTGTTACCCAGTAGAAATGTTGATCAGGTCTTCCATGCTCGTTAGCTTTCCCAAGTGCATTCCTGAGACCAGGATGGGGTTAGAGGTACCCACATAAAGCTGCTGCCACTCAAAGCTGTGCAGGTTTTAACAAAGGGATTGTTTGTGTCACCCCTGTCACAGGAGGAGGTCACCATCCCCGTACTACAGCCGAGGGGGCTACAGATCCCGGTCCAGATCCCGATCCTACTCACCTCGTAAGTAGTCACAGACTCAGGGAATGGTTTGGGTTGGGAGGGACCTTCAAGCTCATCCACCCCCTGCTCCCACCCCCTGCCATGGGCAGGGACACCATCCACCATCCCAGATTGCTCCAAGCCCCATCCAACATGGCCTTAACTGGGCCTGGCCCAACCACTGAGTTCACCCCTCAAAAGTAAATTTGAACTTCTTTTGAGCTTCTGTGTCCACTAAGATTGGTGTGGCTATTTTATTGAGCCACAGTTCTTTAATGCTTCATTGAGCAACCGGGAACCTTGAGAACAGAGCAAATACTTAGTTTGGAAAAAAACCAAGTGAGATAACAGCCTTGTTTTGAGTCTGAGATCTTATTTCTTCTCCAGAACTCTGTTTAAACAGGAGTTTGGGAGTTTGGTTACCTGTAGGACATCAGGCTCAGATCTGGTGCAGGTTTGAGGAGAGGCAGTGGGTTTAGCCAGAAATCTCTCAATCCTTGAAGTCTGACTGTTGGGTTTTTGTCTTTCAGGTCGCTATTAAAGCATGACACATAGAGGAATTTCTAGCTACAGCCTTTGAGTTGAAATTGCAAGTTTGTGGACAATATTTTTTTATTGTCTCTTCTGTTTAACCAAGTGACAGTGCCTAGTGAATTAGGTGACTTTTACACCTTTTATGAAGACAACTTCTGTGGTGGTCAATGCTGTTTCATTCTGCATATTTGTGTAGTTTGGTGCTTTGTTTCCAGTTGTGTTTTGAAAGGAGTATGTTTTGCATGTATTTTTTTAGTCTCCATTTTGATTCCTGAAAGGTTTCTATTGTAAAGACAAAAACTGTTGAGTTAGTTTTTTCTACTGATTCCAAGTTACTCCCAAGATTCAAACCTGTGTAAAATGCTTTCCGAAAGTGAGAAAATAAAATAAAAAGACGTTTGTTTTTTTCTTTTCCTACTTATTTTTGCCACAAAAACACAGAGGTAATGCCAGGGCAAGTGGTGTCCATTCCTTCCACGAAGAACCAGTCTTTTGGTGTCCCACAATTAAATTGCACTTGAGGTGTTTCTCAAGTCCATTTCTCACTTGTGAAATCAGCACTGATTGCCTCATTTGAATGTTGAGCTCTTGCCTCTTGTATTTAAAAGATTTTGGGCCAGCACTTCATGGTGTACCTGTCATACCACGTAGTGAATTTGTGCTCTTGGGTCTGTGAGCCAATTATTTTTTAATCCTGTGTTGGAGGAGCTTTCCATGTTGATTTGTGGTGAGAATGTGGGGTTTTGTGGAAATACTGGGGATTTCTAGACACAAAACTGATGATTTCTGTGGATGTAGGGAACAAAGTTTGAGGAGTGGTGTTGCCATCTTGCAAAGGAGGGGACTGAGGGAACTGCCCTACCTGCTTCAGCTGCCTGGAGAGGAGGTGGCCCACAGCAGGACACCAGGTGTCCTAAGGATTTACAAATTATCCAGGTATTTGCTAAAACTTCCCTGGTTTTACTGTCCAGAGTGGACAACAGGACAGTGGCAGTAATTATTTTACATTGTCTGAGCAGTAACAGCCCATTCAGGGCTGAGTTGGCTGCTCCTAGTGACACATTCTTGGAATGTGTCACATGGCTCCTGTGCTGAGAGTGTCCCAGATCCCTGTGCCAGGTGCATGCTCGGGGTGAGCATTGCAGGCCATGGGGCATCATGGAATCATTTCCTTTGGAAAGACCCTCTAAGATGGAGTCCAGCTGTTCCCCAGCACTGCCAAGGCCACCATTCACCCATGTCCCCAGGAGCCACATCCACAGGGCTTCTAAATCCCTGCAGGCATGGGGACTCTACCACCTCCCTCAGCAGCTCCTTCCAGTGCCATGAAGAAATTCCGGATGTCCAACCTGAACTTCCCCTGGCACAGCTTGAGGCTCTTCCCTCTCATCCCTGTCCCTTGTTCTTGGGAGTAGAGCCCAACCTGCCCTGACTGCACCCTCCTGTCAGGGAGCGAGAAGGTCTTCCCTGAGCCTGCTTTTCTCCAGGCTGAGCTGAGCTCCAGCCCCTCAGGATGGTGAGGACCAGGGGTGCTGGTAATGCTCAGATGCAGATGAAAATTCCACTAAGGGTGCCAGAGTGTCCATGAGGGGCAGCTTGCAGAGGTGCACCCCACAATCCACATTAAAGCTGTTGTGGGGTTTGTGGAAGCAGCTGCTGTAGCTGCCGTGGGGATGAGAGCCTGTCATCCAGCACTTCCTGCTGCTGAATCATTCCAAGGGTGCTCAGTCCAGGAACAGCCTGGGCTCTGATGCTCCCAGGGTGTAGAGTTGCCCTGTGGCTCGGCTGCCAGGCTGCTGTGGGATGTGAGGTGCTGGAACCCACAGCTGGCTGGCCTGGTGCTCTGCCAGCAGTGAGGCAGGAGTTATCCATGGGAGAGGGGAGCATGGCATGGATCCCCCCCAGGCAGCGAGGAATCCTCTGGCAGAGCAGCATCAGCTGGCTGGATGTGACAGGCTGTGCCCTTTCCTGACCTGCTTTCCCGTCAGCAGAGGACAAATAAAAACCTTGGAAGCACGTGGAGGGGAAAAAGGAAGCCAGGAGCTGTTTGTGCTGCTGATCTCTCCCCGCACGTGCAGGTGGAATTTCCTCTGGGGCAGTTTGAGCCTCTCCCTGCACAGGAGATGCTCCTGGCTTTCCCTGGAGGGGTTGTGGAGCTCGAGGGAGCTGTGCAGTATGGGGGCAGTCATGGGTTCAGTACCTTCAGGCACCCCTTGCACGAGTAGTGCAGTAGCTCTCTGCTCTTCGTGGAATTCCACGAGCTCCTAAAAATCCTATTTTTCCTTGCAACTCCTTCATTGGGGTTCAAGCGTTTGATTTTGCAATTCACATTCTGGCTCCAGCAGACGATCACACCCAAGGCAGGTGCTCCCACCCCAGTGAAGCTGCTTTGGAGCTGGCAGAAGCTGATCCTCTCATTTTCCTGCTTGGATAGGAAGTGTTCAGCTCCACAGGACCCTCCTGGGCACCCATCTCTGGAACCTGGCCTTTGCTCCACACCGTGTTCCCACACATCCACACCTCTGATATCACCTTGGGAGTCAGCAAAACTTGGAACCTGTTGGGAAGGAGCTCCTGGTGCCTGTCCACCGTTCCCATGGTTAATGTCTCTCTCATGCTTGGCCCCAGTGCAGGTGTAATTAACACAGACACTAATTTAATTACCCAGCCAGGCCAGTGCCTCCACCTCAACAATTCCTGACTGTTAGAGACTGGAAGCTTCTGGAATCCAGTGAGTAGTGGGTAGATTTTCACTCGTGTCCCAGCTGAGGGTGAGCAAAATGATTGAAAAGCAATGGATGCATTTTCCAACCAAACAGTGAATTATTTTCTCAGCTCTGCTCTTCCTGAGGGATAATCCCACCTCCCAAGGTGGGCTGCTTCCATGCCAGTCCTTGATGCTCCTCCCTCACCTCTACAGCAGCTGCACCACTCTCTGGCTGGAAGGTTTCTAAAAGCCAAAAACCACATTTCAGGCAGTTCATTGCCACCATAAGGGAAATGTGGGATCTGCCCAGCCTGGAGCTGCCTTGGGGGTTTGCTCAGAGTGGTGAGGGGCAGGTGGGAGCAGCACAGCCCAATCCCACTCTGCTGCATGGTGGCACAGAGTCACCTCTGCCACGTGCTTGGGAGAACAAAGGACAACAAACCAAGTCCTTTTGTGAAGGAGATTTTTAGGACAGGGTTTACTCAGGGCTTTGTTTTGGCCCTGCCTCTGCTGTGCAATCTCTGCAGCCCTCAGAGGTGTGTGCCCCATGGAGCAAAGAGCAGCTGCATTTCCCACCTTGTTCCCAATCCCAACAGTGCAGGGGTGGGATGAAGCTCTGCTGAGATTCTCTGTATGATGAATAATGAAAAATATCATTGAGGATTCAGGGCAAACTTGCAGGTCACAGGGGTGAGGTGAGTTCCTCCTGGGCCAGGTCACTGGGCTTTTCCCACTGGATTGCTGCAGCCTCCTGGGGTAACTTCTGGAGCCACCACATCTCTGCTGGCTTGAGGCAGGATCCTCCCTCCTCTCCTGCCCCTTCTCTGTCCTGTTCCCAACACCCTCTGGGGATTTGGGATCCAAGGAGAGATCCCAACACCCAGTTCTGTTAGCAGGAACCCAGCCACTGCCTTGGGTCCCACTAAGACCAGTCTGCCCGCACAGGGTGATGGATCCTCATGGATCCCAACCTGCCTGCTCCAGGACAGGCTTACCAAAGATTCAGGATAAAACAGTTGTGGGCCAGATTATTTATCCCATGCTTGGAGGAGATTCAGAGCAGCCCCAACATAGATTTGGTAGTCCCAGATGTTTGCTCGACCTCCTCCCAAAACCTCCAGCTGAGGAACAGCATCTCCTTCTCTTCCCAGGTCCAATCAACCAAACACTCCATTTTTTTCCTGGTTTGTCCTGTTTTTTCAAGGCAGCCCTGGCACACGGTGGGTTATCCTGTCCTTTTCCAGACTAAACAAACCCTCCTTCAACCTCTCGTGGCCTTTCACTCATTTTATCAGTCTTGCAGCCGCATTCCAGACTCATTCCATGCCAGCATCTCTTTCCAGGGAACAATGATCTTGCCTACAAGGCTGCCCTTGGAAGGTGCTTTCCCTTTCCTGCTGGATCCTGCACCACTTTTCACTTTTAGGACCATTTTTTCCGTGTGGTTGCTGCCTCTCCAGCTGTTTTGTACTAGTGCTCTGAAATCCTTCCCAAAGCACAGACTTCCCTTGAGCATCACATGTGGACCAAGACAGATCCACTAAAACTGGGAAACAGTATCAACAAAACATCCGCACAAGTTTGTTGAGCTCTTTCTGTAAAGCCAAAAATCAGGGGCAGGAGGGATGAGTTCATGCAGGTAACTGCAGGAGACTCCTCTGTTACATCCAGCTGCTGCAGAAGGCTGGATTGAGAAGCAGTAAATGAATATTGCATCCCATGGGCACTAATTAATCCCAAAACCTCGTGTTTCTCCCACTGCTTCCCAGTGGCAGTGACCTCACACGATGAACCAGCAGCTCCCTGCCCCATTCCTGTCAATAGCTCATCCCTGAGGACGCAGGAATGACCTGAACAAGGGTAAGATCTTTGAAAAGGACTTAGTCAACTCATTTCAGCCTAAAATCACCCCAAAAAACGTGCTGGGGATGGAGGAGCCGCGAGCACCGGTGACAAATGACAGCCAGGCAGGAGCTGCGCTGAAAGCAAAGCCGGAGAAATCGGAGGAGAAGGATTCTTCTGGCTTTGCATCATCGCAGCCCAACCACATCTATTTTTGCTGTAGGCATGGCATCGAGCACCCGTCACCGCTATTCCTACTCCATCCATCTCCGTGTGCCAGGGAAGACTGGCAGTGGGATGGAGCAGCAGGAGGAGCGGTGGTTGAAGTGTCCTTAATTGCCTTCAAATCTGGGGAATTCAGATTGCTGCCCTTCACCCCCCAGCACAGGAAGGGATGCCTCACCCTGGACACAATGCTCTGTCCCAAGAGCACAAGGCCACTTGTCACCCACCCAGCCAGGATTTATTCTGCACTTTATTTCAGTCTCCATTCACGTCCTGGATGCGCTTCTATAAGGATTTGGCTTTTATTCTCAAAAGGAGAAAGAAAAATGTCACTTAACCTGCAGGCAGGTGGTGACACCAACTCCTGGTGACCTGAGGACTCCCTTCAGCAGAGCCCCAGAGGCTGCAGGAGCCGTGTGCCAGCGGGCTGAGAACGTGCACAGCTCGTGGCTGGAGTGCCCAGCACTGGCTCGGCGTCTCCTGGAGCCTTTCTGACAGTGGGATCACACTCAGTGATGGCTGATTGGATCTGGGTTGGGAAGGGTTTGCACACTCTTGTTTTCAAAAAAAACACAAACCATTGTAAAAATATGCATTATTTATATTATTTATCATGTTTATTTATTTGTTTTAATTGTATTAATTAAATAATTCTGTGAATAAACATATAGATACAGAAATTTATTTATTTTTTATTTTCTTTGATTCCTTAGCAAAACGGTTTTCCTCTCCCTGAAGGAACTCCTGAAGGCTTGGGAATGCTGGGCTGTGGTGGAGTTTGGAGGTGCTGGGGTCCTGGTAATGGGATCAGGGGTGATGGAGTCCGGGGTGATGAGTGCAGTGGGTTCCAGGGCAGAGCAGGGTTTGAGGGTGCTGGTCTGTGGTGGTTTCCAGGGCAAAGGGGTTGGAATGATGGGGGGTGGTGGGTTCAGGACAGAGGGAGGGGTTGGGAGTGATGGGGTACAGTGGGTGCAGGGCAGGGGGCTCGGGGGTGATGACGGGGTGTGGGGAATTAGGAAGAATGGGGTTCACGGGCTCCAGGGCAGAGCGGCTGGAGGTGCTGGGTGCGGTGGGTGCCGAGGTAGGGAAGGGATCGCGCTGCTGGGTGCGGGGGGTTCCAGCACAGAAGGATCGGGGTGCTGGGTGCGGTAGCTCGAGGGTGTTGGGGTGCGGGGGGTTCCCGCACAGAAGGGCGGGGGGCACAGGGCCGGTCCCCCCAGCCCATCCCGTGGCCGCGGGGGTCTGGCGGCTCCACCTGCCCCCCCGCGGGGCGGCCCCGGGGCCGGGCCGGGCCGGGCTCCGCCCGCCGCTGTCGGAGGCTCCGCCGGGCCGGGGCCGGTGGCGCAGAGCGGGACCCTCCCGAGCCCGCGTCCGTCCCGCTCCCGGGAGGGGAGGAGCCGGGGGGGCTCCCGGGGAGGAGCCCGGGGGGCTCCCGATGAGGCGCCGGAGGATGAACCAGCTGTACATCGGCAACCTCAGCCCCGCCGCCACCGCCCAGGACCTCCGGCAGCTCTTCGGGGAGCGGCAGCTGCCACTGCCCGGCCAGGTCCTCCTCAAGTCCGGCTACGCCTTCGTGGACTACCCGGACCAAAACTGGGCCATCCGGGCCATCGAGACCCTCTCGGGTGAGTGACCCCCCCCCGCGCCCCCCGCATCCCCCCCGCGACCCCCTCATCACCCCCCGCCGCCCCTCCCCGGGCATCCCCGTCCCCCTTCCTCCCTCCTGTCCCTTCTTCCCTCCTCCCCGCTCTTCCCGACCTCCTTTTTTCGCGCTTTTTTTCTCGATTTATTGGAGCCCGGGGCGCGGCGCCCCCCGCCCCGCCGCCCCGCCGCCCCCCGCGGCCCCCCGGGGACCCGATTACGAGGTGCCCAACCCCAACTCCCCGGGGGCGCCGAGCAGGGGGGGCCGGGGGGCCAGGGGGGGCGGGGGGCTCGGGGACAGCCTGGGGGGGCCGGGGGGGCGGGATGCGGTGGGATCCGAGGGGGTGGGATGCGGTGGGACGGGGTTTGGCGGGGGGATGCTGCCCTGCCCCATCCCGGGGGGATGCTGAGCGCCCCGCTGTCTCCGCAGGGAAAGTGGAGCTGCACGGCAAAGTGATGGAAGTGGATTATTCCGTGCCCAAAAAGCTCAGGTAACCCCGCGCCGTGTCCCCCAGGCTCCCCACGATCCCCGTGTCCATCGCAGCGGGACGGGGGGCGCGCCGGGCGCTCCGGGAGCGGGGATGCGGGGGCCGGGGGGGGGGGGCGGGGGAGCCCCGTCGGTTTTACTTTCGCTCCGGAGCGCAGCGCGGGGCGGGGGGGGAAGGAGCTGCCGGCCCACGGCCGCTTTCCCACGGGTGGGCACCCCCGCGATGCCCCCCCAGCCCACGCTGCCCACCGCTCGCGGGGAAAACAGCCGCTTATTTAGCAGGAAAACACGAGAAAACCCCTTTCCTCCCACTTCCCGCGGCGTGGACGGAGGTTTTCCCAGCAGCGCAGCCACCCGCACGCTTAGGGCTATTATTTTTAGTCGGTAATTAATCAGTTTTCCCACTCCAAACACCTCACCCCCGCTTTATCCAGCCGGAGAACCCCCCAAACCCGGAGCGTTTTGTATTTCATGCATCGCGGCGAGCGCGCCCTCTCATTCCCATCAGGTGCCCGAGGCCGGGCTGATGGGCACACGCCTTCCGTGGGGAAAACAAACCCCGGCACCGTGTGGCGTAGCCTCATCCCGAGCTTTATTCCCCTCCGTCGTTTATCGGGATAAAAGGGAACAAAAAAAAACCCCTCCATGGGCCGCTCCGGGCGGGTTCATTTGGCGCCGCTTGGCGCGGAGGCTTGGCCTGGGCTGGGAGGTGGGGTACGGATTTGGCCCGGGATTGCTGCTGGGGTATTAATTTGGAAATGACGGGGGGGTTGGAAATGCTGTTGTGTAATTGAGGCTTACGGGGGGGGAATGGCTCGTGCCCGGCATCACGTGTGCCGGAGTGGGATTTCGTCTTCGGCGGGGATCACACGCTCCCTACCTTCCAAAATCCATCCGAACGAGCCCCCCGGAAATCCCCAGGTGTGACATTTCGAAGCTGAACCTCTGCAGCAGCCTCAGGTTGGGCTGGCAGGGGCTTTGGAAGAGGGATGGAGGCAGAAATTGGGCGTTTGGAGCCAGGGCTCGACCTTTAACATGGAACAGGGGATGTAAACAAGGAATTCATCTTTAAATTCTCCGTCGGGGCCGGGGTGCGCCTGCTTTTCCTCCCGAGTTTTAAAATTAGAAAAAAGCCATTTAACCCGCCCAGAAATAAATCCTGATTTATTTTACCTCGCTCTGTGTTCAGCTGGCTCCAAGTTTTCTATTCCCAAGTTTCTTCCGATTATCGGGATCTAATTTAAGCTGATACCTTTTTGTGCCCGGCTCAAAAAATCTACCCTGCTTTATATTGCTATCCCCAGTTTGGGGGGCTGTGCCTCGACTCGGTAGATTATAGATTTTATTTTTGTAATGTGATTTTTGGCAGGGAACGCAGCCTCACGTGGTCGTGTTTATTCCCCCCCCCCCCCCCCCCCCCTTAAAATTTGTAGAAAATCCAGTTTTTATGGTCGCGGTTGAGTGCTGGAGAGACGCTGGGATTTCAGGGAGTGAAATGATAAAAATCCCCTCTTACTGAAATGAATTTGGGGGTTATTGGGCTTGGGGAACCCGAGCTGGGTTGGCTCCCATCCCTCGGCATTCCTGCGTCACGGGGATGTGAGGAGGTGCCGATGCCCGGCGCTTCCCTCCGAGCCCGACTTCACCTGGAATGCTTGGTTTTTATATCAAAACCTAACATAGATCTATGCTATCAACATATTTACATGCCTGTAAATACGTTTGGATAAGGAACAGGCTGGAAAACCCCTGGGACATCTTGCCACGGGAAGCAGGGAAGGGAATTCCTCGAGGGGAGGTGCTGGCACAGGGGTTGTTGCTGTTTCTCCGAAGGCAGGAATTAAATGTGACAGTGGTGGGAAGGAGCCTGAATCCTGCCCAGTCCATCGATTCACCTCCCACGAGTTCAAAACCAGCCCTTCTGCTGCCATCCCAATGTCCTGGGCTCCTCTAGCAAGGATCCAACAGCCTCGTAATTGTTTTTTTTCCCTTGGATATGTTGGATTGTGCCTTGGGGAACTAAAAGGAAAAAAATCACTTTATATTTTAATCAACATTTTCAATTTTTAAATTCTTTTAAAATTGATTTAAAACTCAGCAGGAACAGGGAATGCTTTTTATTTGCTTGAAGCAATCTCACTCCAAGAGTATTTTGCTTTTGGAGCGTGGCCGTGGGGGAAGCAGCAGCATCTTCCCCCTTCAAGATTGGTTGTGTATCCCTAAAACCTTTTAAAATCATGTTTATGGAAAGGAAAGATAGAAAAGAAAGAACATACAAAGATAGATAAAGAAAGAAGATTTAAAAAAAAAAATTAGGGTTGGTTGTGGAAAATGGGAAGTAAAACTCAGCTACCCAAGTGATGCCTTTTGTACAAGAATTGGATAAAAATGAGGAGTTTAAAAAGTAGCAGATCTCCAGCTGTTGTCCCCAAACCAGTCAAATTTTGAGGGTTCTGGTTGTGAAGGTGCCTTTTAATTTCTGCTTCTGCCATAATTGTCAGAAATGAGAAAGGAAAGCACGAGGGAGACGTGAAGAGCAGGGAGGGGAGCCTGGAAACCA
The DNA here is from genome assembly GCA_034509425.1 of Eopsaltria australis. Classification (NCBI taxonomy): domain Eukaryota; kingdom Metazoa; phylum Chordata; class Aves; order Passeriformes; family Petroicidae; genus Eopsaltria; species Eopsaltria australis. Next base: position 530,411 of record JAVTVJ010010697.1, read on the forward strand.
TTGGAATATTAAATGATTATATAGAAATACCTCATTTTGTCTAAAACTCGGCTGGTTTTGCCCCTGATGAAGGTGGCTGGAGGGGGATTGGTGCCGGTGCCTGCCCGAGTGGCTTTGCTGGGGGTGATTTTATGGCATTTTCTCCTGTTTCAAAAAGAATTACCCTTAACCAATTCTCTTTGGAGCATCAATTCAATTCTCATTTCTGCGTGGTTTTGCTTTATTGATTATTTACTTATTTCCCCGTGTTTTTCAGCCCAGTAATGCTGGTGATGTTAAAGCTGGAGATAAACATCCAGGTGCTTTGTTCTTCCTTTGGACACCCCGTCTTTGCTTTCCTTATCAATAATTGCTTGTCGTTAGTGAGCTGCTTAATTAGCGGAGAGGAATTCCCGTGCACACCAGTTGCTTTGGCAGGAAAAGCCCCTGGAACATCCCCACGTGTGTCTGGAAATGCAGAAAATTGAATTTGGGGTGCTAAAAGTGGGGCTGCTCTCAGTCCTAGTCCTGGATCCTAAAAGAGATATATTTTAAAACTTTTAGTATCTTACATATTGATACAAATTAATAATGTACGGTGGTGTGTTTAAAGTATTCGGTACTTTTTGTGTGGATAGAAATATAAAGACACTATCTAAAAGGTACTTCAAATATATATATTTTTATATGTATAAAAACGTACTTCCAATATTTTTATATGTATTTCCATATATTTTTATGTGAGATATATGGATTAGATGAGCTCTAAAGGTCCCTTCCAACCCAAACTATTCTATGATTCTGTATTTATGTATGCTTATATGAAACATTCATATAAATATATTAAATTACATAAAATGCACAAAATATTACTATGTCATATATAAAATTTTATAAGACATATTTATACACAAAAAGAGACTTTATATATATATATATATGTATATATATTTGGTTTTTAAATATATAGACATACATATGAAGTTGCCAGGGCAGTGCTGGTCACATCCAGGATGGGAAACTCCCCTCCTGCTGCCCACTGGATGTGTGCCCAGTTTCCCATAGGTCTGGGATGCTTTTCCCAATGGAGCTGGCCAGGAGAATCCCCTTGGAGCTGATCCTTTCCCAGACTCCAGTGCTGGCTCTGGTGAGGGGTGACGTCGGTGCTCGTTTATATTTATTTTATTTTATTCTATTTTATTTTATTTTATTTTATTTTATTTTATTTTATTTTATTTTATTTTATTTTATTTTATGTTATTTTACTTTATTTTATTATTATACTTTATTATTTTATTTTATTTTATTTTATTATTTTACTTTATTATTTTATTTTACTTTATTTTGTCTGTTTGCAGGCATGGGTGAACTGGGAGTTGGTGCTGTTTGAGTTTTGCTTTTCTTTAGATTCTTTTCCACTTGGGTCTTTGCTTCCATGAGTTTTTGTCCCTTCTTTCCCTTCAATTCTTTTCCCCCATTTGTTTTCCCTGCTTTCTTTTCTCCCCTTCTTTTTCCTCTGCCTTTTATTCCCACCTCTTTCTTTCCTCCTTCTTTTCCCCCATTCTTTTCTTCACATTTCTTCCTCCCTTTTCTTTCCCCTTTTCTCCCCTCTTCTTTCTCCCCTTCTTTTCCCCTTACTTTTCCACCTCTTCTTTTCCCCCTTCTTTTTCCCTCCCTTCCCCCTTTTTCCTCACCTTTCCCCCTTCTTTTTTCCCTTCTTTTCCCCCCTTTCTTATTTCCCCTTTTTTTCTTTTCCCCCCTCTTCTCTCCCTCTTCTTTTCCCTTTTTCCCTCTTCCCCTTCTTCTTTTCCCCTTCTTTTTTCCCCCTTTTCCCCCTCCCTTTCCCCTTTTCCCCCACCTTCTTTTCCCCCCTCTTTTCCCATTTCTTTTTCCCTCCCTTCCCCTTTTCCCCCACCTTCCTTTCCTTCTTTTTTATCTTTTCCCCCTTTTGTCTTTTATCCCCTTTTCCCTTTCCCCCACTCTTTCTCTCTCTTCTTTCCCCCTTTCTTTTTTCCCTCTTTCCCCCCTTTTTTCTCTCTCTTCTTTTGCCCCTCTCCTTTCCCCCCTTCTTTTTCTCTCCCTTTCACCTTTTCCCCCCACCTTCCTTTCCTCCTCCTTTTTTTCCTTTTTCCTCCTTTCCTTCATTCTTCCCCTTCTTTCTTTTCCCCTTTATTCTTTTCCCTTTCCCCCTTTTCCCTTTCCCCCTTTTCCCTTTCCCCCTTTTCCCTTTCCCCCTTTTCCCTTTCCCCCTTTTCCCTTTCCCCCTTTTCCCTTTCCCCCTTCTCTCTATCCCCCCACCTCTCCCATTTATCTCTTTCCCCCTCCTTGTTTTCCCCACTCCTTTTTTTATTCCCCTCCTTTTTTTTTTTTTTTTTTACCTTCTTTCCCCCCTCTTCTTCCCCACCCTCCTTTGTTTTTGCCCTTTAATCTGCGGGGCGGTGACAGATGGGCCGCAATTCCCCTCCATCCCCATTGTTGATCCAGCGCTGCTCTCGGGGCCGGAGCGCTCCGGTGCCGCCCGGCCCTCGGCAGGACGAGCCCGGGGCTTTTCCAGGCGATGGATTTTAATTCCTTAAGAGCGTCAGGGCAAAGCCCCCGGGCCGGGAGGGGAACTGGAGCAGCCGCAGCCTCCACGCTCCTGGCAACTGGTGGAAACTGGGGCAGCTCTTTAATGCTCATCCAGGGATCCAGCTCCGCAGGATCTGCTGCTGGGTGGGCTTGGGTGACAGCAGGACTCCTCCAGGAGACCCAGAAAATACATAAAATAATGAGCAATCACAAATCCAGCAGCCACTTCCTTCTCTGCCCGGTCAGGGGGCTGTGGCTGGCTCAGGCTCTGAGCTGCTGGGTCTGGAAAATTCAACTGGGACGGAGTTTGGTCCCCACCTGATGATGGGAATAATTTTTTTTGTAGATGTTTTCTTGCCTGGGACAAACATTCCATAAAGCAGGCAGAGCCCCCACTGGGTTTTCAGCATGTTTTCCCTTTGCTTTTTCCCCCCCCTCAGTTCTCTTGAAAACTGATTTTTATGGAAAGCAGGAGGTGGCAGAGTGTGTTTTCTCTGCCCTCAGCACTGATCCGAGGTGGAAGGTGATAAAATCCCTTTAAGCTTTATTATAGCAAGATATTACAAAGCTTGAGTAGGAAAAAAAAATCTGTGTTTTTTAGGGCAGAGAGTGGTGAAGCCACCCCCTGTATTACATTAATTGTACAAAATTACATCGTTATTACATTAATTGCATACCGTCTTGTATTAATTTTCTTTATTATTGTATGGTCTTACTCTATAGTATTACATTACTATATTCTTTTATTGTTGTATCATTTTATTGAGGTTTTATTATTATATTATTAGGGCTTCTATTTAAGCCAGCTTGTTTCTGGTTCCCAAATTCTTGTGGGAGACAGAGCCCCTCTGGAGCTCCACCTTGACTAAGGGTGGGTGACCCATGGGGCCAACAGGGAAGATCCAGGGAGGGCTTGTGGATGTTGGGCAGGGAGCTGGTGGCTCATTTTCTTGTCACACCTTCCTGTCACTTTTATTCTTGTCCTTCTGTGTCCCTGGATTTTGAGGTTGTTACCCACTATTTCCCTGGAAGCTACAGGAGGGCAGGAGCCCATGCTGGAAAAAGGGTGGATGTGCCAAAACCCCCCTCAATCCTCCTGATTCTGGGGAATGAACCCCAAGTTTTTAGGCTTTTGTGTTTTACTGTATGATTTCAGCACATGCCAGTGGTGATGCTGGGGGTTTTCCATCCTCTTTCCCTGCGGGGTTGTGATGTCAGCCCCATGATTCTGCTCTAATGGATGCAAGAAGTGACACACAGCTCCATCCTGCGTTATTTCACGAGCCCACTTCACCTCCTCACTCACTGCTTCATCCTCCCTCCACTGCCAGCAGCTCCCGGTACCCAAACCCTGCTCTGGGGTGGAGGAGATGCTTCCTCCTCGAGCTGCTGGTGAGCAGGACTGGTTTGGGATCAATTTAGAAGGGAAAAAAGCTGGTTTCTTCAGCCCTTGAAGCTGGTGAGCAGCGAGGTGGGTGTGTGGAGGTGGGGAAGAGCCAGAGGGATGCAGCTCTCCAGGTTATCCGAGGGCACTCACTACAGCAGTTGCATCACACAGCTGAGTGTTTTTTCCCCCAGCTGGTTATTATGATTTATTTCATTTTTTAAATCCCCACCAGGCTGCTGCAAAACAGGGTGGGTGAAACGTGCCATCGTGAGCTCCTGTGCTGGTGTTCATGTGCATGCCCTGGAGTCAATCCCTGCGGTTTGGGGGAGCGGGGAAAATGAAACTAAAATCAAAAAATAAAGGGGGTTTCTGCCTCAAAGTTCTCCTGGGAGTGGTGTTGGAGAAGAATGGCCCTTGCCCCACGCCTGGGAATAACAACACATCCATCTGTCATGGCTCCAGATGCACATCCATGACTCCATCAGTGATGGCTGTGTGTGGTCCAGCACTGCTTCAGCCAGGTGTGGAATTACAACAGCCATGGACACACCCAACTAGGAATAATAACCTTATTTTAAATGCTGAGTGGTGATGTTGAGCTGCTGGGAATCCTGCCTGTGAGAAGCCTGAGTGCCCTTTGGGTGGCTTTGGATGCTTTGTATCTAAATTTGGATGAGCACTGGAAGTGGGAATGTGCTGTAGTGTCCTGTTGGGAGGTGGGGTTATGTGGCACCTTGCTGTGATCCCTTTGTTTGGATGTTTTGGGAGGTGGGCCAGGAGGGGTGAGGAAGCACCTTGGGAGACCAGGGCTGCTCTGGCATCTCCCCTGGCATCTCCCTTGGCAGAGGAGTAGGGAAATTCTGGCTCTGGAGCAATTTCAGTTGAAGGCAGGGCTTTTCCAGGAGTGGCAATGGGACTGTGTCCAGCTGCTGTGCTGATTTCTCTTGGATGTGCCCCTTCCAAATGCTGTGGGTCCTCTGGGCTGCTGGGCTTTGGTGACAGCTGGGCTGAGCCAAATGAACCCCAAAAGGAGAGCGGCTCCTCCGTGGTCCAGCCTGGGGCATCCCAATGGCTCCCACAGTGGGAGAGGAGAAGGGCTGTGGTGATGCTTTGCCTTGGAGCTGAGTGGTGTCACCTCGGGATGAAGGTGCCCCTGTTGTTTTGGGTCTGGGAGGTGGTGGGAGTGGCTGGGCAGCGTGTCCAGCTCTCTCTGATGGTTTGAGAATCTCTGGGATTTGTTCAGGCGCTCCAGCCTCACAGCAGGGCACCCATCGTCTCGGATGTGTCTCTTGGAGCAGGCAGGAGCAGTCCCTTGGGAGCTGAGTATCCAATCAGGAGCTGAGCATCTTAAAATTGCCCCTCTGGGAAATGCTGGTGGCTTTTAACAATGAAACAAATCCCATTTTCTGGAGTGGTCCCCATGGAATGTTGGCACTGGGAACAGCGTTGGCCACAGATGGGTGGCAAGGGCAGGAGAAGGCTTCAGGCTGTTGGTGACCAGGGCAGGATCATCATTGCCAGGGTCTCCCTGGGGCCAGATCCTCCTTTCTGCCTCCATCCTGGAGTGGGTGGGCATGGCTGGGGGTGGGACAGGACAAATCCTGCTCCTTCCCTCGCAGGGATTCTGGGATTCCCAGCTGTGAAATCCCCGGTGGCAGCGGGGGACAGGAGCCTTTTCCTAAGCACACCTGCTCAGCTGGATGCCAGCGCAGGGTTTGTTGTCCCACTGACAGCCCCAGGAGGTACCAGGCTCCCTGGTGGTTCCTCCTGCTTGTCCATGGTCCTTCTCAGCTGTGGGGTTTGTCTTGCCCTCACATCTCAAAAAACATCCTTTTCCCTGCCTTTTCCTCGCTGGCCCCAGTGTCTGGCCCCAGAATACCCAAGGAACTCTTCATTTGCCAAAATTGTTGGCAGGGGCTCAGGGTTCGTCTGTGCAGTGGGTTGTGAGAGCAGGGATCAGAGTTCGAAGGTCCTGCTTCCCAGTGGTTTAAGATTCCTGGTGGGATCAGGTTGTTGTTGTTGTCTTCTTCCACCTCCTCCTGCAGGATTTGGCCCAAAGCCCCTGGGTGTTGGTGGCCATCAGCTGGGGCTGCTTCTGTGTTCCCATGGAACTCTCACTCTGGTGGGACCTGTCCTTCCAAGCATCCTCCTTGAACTCATCCCAGGGAAAAGGAAAACTTCACAAAAATAGCTTCCAGCTGCTGCTCAGCTCCTGAAACCTGGCTCTGTGTGTGGGCATGGTCAGGAAAGCCATCCCTGGTGTTGGAAGGGGTGGTCCAGCCATGCTCTCCTCAGAGCATCAGAGCTGGACCAGGTGAGAGCACAGGACAGAGCTGTGGTCCGAGCTGACTGACTCCAGGCAGGACTGGGAATGCTGATCTGGGTGGCTTGTGCATGAGCTCATGGCTTGGCTGGATCCTGCATGGATTGGGCTGTGTCAGAACTTCTCACTGCTCAAGCACATCTCTCAGCCAGGCTGGGGACGTGTCTGGGGGCTGTTACCCTTGGGAAGCCTCGGCAATGTGGAAGCCTTGGAAGCCTGTGCAGCCACGGCCAGGCTGGGAATGAAGCCACAGCCAGGTGGGGAATGAAGCCATGGCCAGGCTGGGAGTGAAGCCATGGCCAGGCTGGGAGTGAAGCCATGGCCAGGTTGGGAGTGAAGCCACAGTTTGGGAATGCAACCATAGTGAGGTTGAGGATGAAACCATGTCCAGGTTGGGAATGGAACCACAACCAGACTGGGAGTGAGCCATGGCCAGGTTGTCACGTGAGTTTGGAAGTGCCACTGGACAAGGTTGGGTGTGTTGACCATCCTGGGCTTCCAAGGATATTTATTTGGGTTTCCCCACAGAAAGCAGCCCCACGTTGCTGAGGAGTGGTGGGCCTCAGCTGGAGCACTTTTGGAGAGCTCCCCTCAAGGGACAGCAGGGCTGGCCATGGTGGGGCTGGGGGTCCTGTCCCCACCCGACCATCCAGCCCGGAGCAGCGTGGGCAGGGCTGTCCACGCATCCCTGTACGGTCATGACTCTGCAGAGGCTCCTTTCAGGAGGTTTCCTTGGAAACCTGACAGCCAGCATGAGGAGGGAGCATTCCAGAGAGAGCTTCAGCCCTGGTGGTGACCAGGGCAAAGCTGGGAGAAATGGCTTTCCCTGGGGATGAGCTGCCCCAGCTCGGAGTGGGGGAGTGGGATGCTTTGGAAAGCTGTCAACAGCTGCTGTCTGATTCCCAGAGAGGCTTTTCCCTCTGCTGTGAGGTGCCTGCAGACCCTAACCCAGGCCTTTGTCTTTGCAGGAGCAGGAAGATCCAGATCCGAAACATCCCCCCACACCTACAGTGGGAGGTAAGAAGTGGCTGATCCCAAAAACATCCCATTCATCTCCTCCAGCAGCACGAGCTGCGCTGCTGGAGCACATGGTCTGCACATGGGCCACTCTTTAACTTCCCAGTAACCACAGGAGGGATCATGAACTGGGCTCCAGCTCCTGCCTGCTTGTGGGTAGCAGAGCCGTGGGCCAGCTTTGAGTGCTGGGACAGCTTTGGGATGATGGGATGCAGGTGGGTGGAGGCATTGGAGTGATTGGATGGTGCTGGAGGGTGTTTGTGGGTGGGGTGGGCTATTGCCCTGCCTGCCTGGGGCCTCAGCCTGGTTTGCTGCTCTGTCCCCAGGTGCTGGATGGCCTCTTAGCTCAGTACGGCACGGTGGAGAACGTAGAGCAAGGTAAGATGGTCCAGCATGGTCCTCACATCCCTGCAGAATTCCCAGTGCTGCTCCCCAGCTCTGCCCAGGCTGCAGGAATCCCACTGGGATGAAACCTAGTTGGATAACCAGACCAGCAGCACTGGTCTGAAATGGGTTTCCCTTTGGACACAAACCCTGCTGGTGGAGGTGGGGACACCTGTCCAGTGGTGGGATGACATGGACCATCCATCCTCCATCCCTGGGAACACTCCTGGTCCCTGAAAGATTCTAAAAAGGATTATCCCTGCAAGCAGAAATGAGCTTGGGGAAGCTTGGGGTCCACTGGGGATGTCCAGCCTTGGGTCCAGCCCAGTCCTTGCGCTGGGGGAAAACTCAGTGGTGCCCAGGTGTGCCATGGGACAGGCATCCCCCTGCCCCCATCCCGGCTCTATCCCCCTCTGGAGCGTGCCAGGAGCAGCAGTGACCCCTCTCCCATCCCTGCTCCAACTCTGCTTCTCTTGCTCCCTGCAGTGAACACAGACACAGAAACTGCCGTTGTCAACGTGACCTACGCCACGAAGGAGGAGGCAAAAGTGTGAGTGGGGTTTGTTTGGTTTGCCTGTAATTTCACACCACACCAGCTTTCCCAAGGAATCACAGGTGTCTTCCAGGCTTCTCTAAGCTGTCCCACCACTGGGCTGTCTTCTACCTTCTCTGCTGGCAGGGGAGATGGGGTTTCTTGTGGCCGTCAGCCACAAGAAAATACAAACTAGGGGTTGTTTCAGAAGTGGAAGGATTGTTCCAGACAAAGGATTTTGTCCCAGGCTTGTAGAGACTTCAGTCCTGTGCTGAACACCAGCCCTAGGAGTAAATACTGAGCTTATTTTTATTAGTGACCATGGTAATTTTGATATGATCAAGAGCAGATCCCAGGCCACAGAGAGCATTTGTGAGTCCATTTGTAATGGATATTCCACCAAGTTCCCATCTGAGCTGACCCATCATGGCATTGGATAAGTGAGGACAGAGATGGGGACAGTGATCTGCTGGTCCAGGAGGACAGAGGAGAGCCCTTCTTGTGCCTCCAGCCTCGGCTGGATGTGCTGTGGACCGCAGATAAACATGGCATGAGTGTTTTAGAATAATGAAGTGCCCTGAGCTGGAAGGGACAGTGATCGCTGAGTCCAAATCCTCGTCCTGCACAGGATAGCCCCAATAATCCCACTGTGGTCTTGGGATGTGTGGCAATAAAGGAAGATGGAGAGTTTCTCCAACAGAACAGTGCTCAGTGCTTTGGGATTAGAGGCTTTTTTGGACTTAGGGATGGTGAAGCTGCAGAAGTCCTCAGAGGATGTGGAATCCAGGCCTGCCAAGGAGCTGCTTGTGATCTGTCAGTAACCAAAGTGGAATGTGGTAGGAGCTGGGAAAGCTGAAGCCAAGCAGGGTCATGGCAGATTTTGGCATGGCCAAATGTCACTGCTGAGGAGGGGCTTGGGGGATGAAAAGTCCAGGTGCTGCCTCCCAGCCTCATCCAGCCAGGAAAGGAGTTGGGGTTCCCAACAGAGGGGGCACCATGTGCTGCATCCTTCTCCCTGGAGCAGCAGTAGTGGCTTGGTGTCACCTTTTCCATGTCCAAAAAAAACCTCTGAGACCATTCCCATGCTGTGTGGTAGTTTCTGGCAAGGACTTTGCCCAGGTGAAGGCGCAGCTCCTGGGCTGCCATCCCACCTCTGCTGGGGGGAGAAAATCTTGTCCCAGATTTGGCATCACCCACGCGGAAGGGGATGATGTCCCACCAGGTTATGGGGCTTGCTCCTTGTGGGAAAAGTGTGGGGCTCTGCCTTCCCACAGCCACCTTCTCCACACTGAGGAGGGAGGAAGATGCAGCTTGGGAAGGGTCTATGTTCTATATGTGGTGGGGCTGCTGTAGGGGGATCCCATCCCCAGGGAGCCCCTCACCGCCCCCCGCGTCTCCCTGCCTTGCAGAGCAATAGAGAAGCTGAGTGACCACCAGTTTGAGAACTATTCCTTCAAGATTTCCTACATCCCGGATGAAGAGGTGAGCTCCCCTCCGCCCCCCCAGCGATCCCGCCGCGGGGGCCACTCTTCCAGGGAGCGGGGCTCCTCCCCGGGGGGCTCCTCGCAGCCCAAACAGCTCGATTTCCCACTGCGGATGCTGGTGCCCACGCAGTTTGTTGGTGCGATCATAGGAAAGGAGGGCTTGACCATAAAGAACCTTACTAAGCAAACCCAGTCCAAGTAAGTACTTCCAATGGTTTTGTTTCCTTCCGTAGGGTGCTGGAGGTCCCGGCTCGGGTTCTCCCTGCACTTGGGGGCTTTGGAGTGCCGGCCACTGCTGATTTCTTGGGGTGCAGCCTTCAGGGGGTGGTGGCAGAGCTCAGGTCCTAAACCATTCCTGGTGGTCTGGGTGTGGCGAGAGGGGGATGCGCACTGGAAAAGGCCTGGAATGAGTTCCTAAAGCCTCTTGAGAGCAGCTGGGGATGAGGCTTTAGGGAGAAATGGCAAGTTTGGGGGTAAAATCCTAAAGGGGAATCCTCAGCGCAGTGGTCTTTGTTCTTGGGATTTGCTCAACCTGCAGCATCCCGTATGGGCTGGAGCTGTTGAGGGGAAAGGGACACTGTGGGAACACTGCCATGAGAAGGATGGCTTTTGTAACTGTTTGAAGCCTTTTTTAGCTATTAACGTGTCTATTTTTGAGCTGAAAAAAGGAAAAAATACCAAAACGTGGGATTGTCTTGCCAAAGTTTTCCATGTTTCTCTTGTTGCTGTTCTCCTGATCTCACCGCTCATTCTCTGCATGGTTTTCCTGCATGGTTTGTTCCTGCCCAGGTGTGTTTGTGTTTAACCCAAAGCTGTCTGCTCCCGTGCTCATCATCCTGAACCTGGTGATCCCATGGGACGTAGGACTCCTGTCCCAGAGCATCCTAGTTCTCAGAGGAGTTTTGAGAGGCAAATCTTTGGTAGTAGTGTGGCTGGAGGTAGAAAGACGAGCCAACCGCTGGCGTTGGGTCGGCAGGAAGAGGTTTGTACAGAAAGGGGGCAGAGGAGTAGAGATAGGAGCTCTTGGAGCCTGGCTCGCCCCTGGGCGTGGCCACCTGGTAGCCGTGAGCAGACCCTGGTTGGCTGCAAGCCCTTCTTCTCCAGGTGAGTCCTGGTGGGATGAGCAGCAGGTGTAGCTGTGTCCTCACCACCCAAGACTGGAGTTTGCCCTTTCCAAGCCCTGAGCCTAGCAAGGAAGGTGGGAAGGTGCCGGTTTCTCCCAACCACGAAGCCAAACGCTGTTGCTTGGAGCAGTTTCTGCCACTGAATTGTCCCTCCTTGTGGAGTGGCTCCCCGTGCCTGCCTCGAAGACCCGGTGCCATGGAGGAAGGTTGTGCTTGGTGCTCTCCCCTCTCCTGCCCTACCCAGAGTGGGCCACCACCTCTGCCCAGGCTTGGGTGAAGGGGACATCAAGAATCCATCTCAGGCAGTCTCTGTCCTTCAGTTTGGGTGTCATCCCACACTCTGTCCCTGCCCAGGCCACCCTCATCCACTGGTGTGACAGTCCGAGGGTGACATCCTGTTGCCCTCCCCGCTCCTCCCCAGAGCGACGTTGGGTTCTGAATCCTCTGGTGACATTGGATTTCACTCCTGGTTCCACACTGAGATCCCAAAGGTGCTTCTGAGCCCCAGGGGGCAAAACTGTCCCCCAGGCTGAGCCATCTTCTTCCATGAAGAAACCCAGACCAAGAGCCCACCCCACCAGACCTTGGACCTTCCACAGCCCTTGGACCTCCATGAGGAGAGGATCACGGCAACCCTGCAGCCATGGGATGGGGATAACCCTGAAGGCACACTGTCCACCTGGAGAGGGCTGTGCCTTGTGGCAGCCACTGCCTGAAGCATTCCCAGCCCCCTCTAAGGTCTCCTGGAGGCTTTTCCTGCTGCACCGTAGGCAAACCCATCTCTGGTCATCCCTCTCTGCAACACCTGGTGATGGAGAGAGAGGGTGTTGAAGGTCCCCTTCTCCATCCTCCTGTTGGAATGGCACAGTTCAGCAGTGGCACTGGGATGTGCTGGGAAGTGCAGGGCTCTCCCTTCTCCAGCTCTCTGGGGTGGGACATGCCTGAAGCAGCAGCCCCTTCCTGGCATCCCTTCTCTCTGGCAAGTGAGCTCCTGCCCACCCATCCGGGCATGGGATGGATTGGTCAGCCAGGAACGTGGCTTGTGCCCCTCTCTAAGGCTTGCCCAAGGTCCTCATCACCTCGGTGCCTCCATTCAGCCCTTCCATGGTAGTTGGTCCCTCTCTGGCACGAAGATTCAGCCGTGTTCTCACCTCCACCAGCCCCAGCTGCTCGTGTGTCCAAGGAGCTGCGTGGCTCCCATCCATGGGGTTTGTTGGGATTCCTCATCGATTCCCCCTGCCTTGGGAGCATCAGCCTGGTCTGTCATTGTCTCATGTGGCCGTCATGACGTGTTTGCCCTGTCCCCAGCGAAGCGGTGGCAGCAGGTGTCCCTGTGCCTGCTGGGAATGGATCCTCCAGGCCATCCTGAGGGAGCTCCGTGGCTGGGAGCACCTCAGAGGGTGTCACTCAGCACACGGCTGGGTCACCGCGGGCTGTCACCGTGGCCAGAGGGTGCCAGTGTCTCCATCACTGCTCTGCACAGTGCACTCAGCACCAGCCTCCTGCCTGAGCAGCTCCAGCTGAAGCCACGAGAAATCTGGAGAGATGGATCCTCTAGGAAGGGAATCACACTGTCTTCACTCCCTGTTCAGTGCTTGGATGGAACCACTCTGGGTCCCTTTGGAGTGGGTGGGGTTGGCTCGGCCGTTCTCTCTGGGAAGGCTCACCCAGCTGCTCCCCTTCCACCATCCGTGTTCCAGCGTGCTGGATCTTGAGTTCCTGGAAGAGCTGACCTGTGCAAACCCACCAGGACTCTGCAGCATCCCAGTCTGGTGACTCTGCCCCACAGCCCTTGGCCTGGCACATGCAGCAGCACCCTGGATGATCCCAGTCGGGACAGGACCTCGGAGACGTGGCCAGAGGGCACCCAGCATGTCGGAGCTGAGTGCTGGCAGCGTTCCAGAGTGGCTGAGCTGCCACTACCACACCTGCTCGGAAGATCTGGCAGCAGTGACAGGGACACCAAGGTGGTGGCCGATGGCAGGACGGCTGCACGGCACCACCCTCCGGTGGGAAGAGCGCGCGGAGTCGCGCCGAGAAGACGGAAAGGTCCTTGCCCCTGTTGTCCAAGGCGCGTGGTTGAGGTGCGGGAGTCTCCTACCCTGCTTTCCTCTCTCCCTCTCTCTCAGGGCTTTGCCAGGTACGGTTGAGCGTGAGGAGCGAGCTGGAGGCCGTGCCTCCTCCCGCCATGAGCTGAGGGAGGACCAGAGGAGTAGAGCACGGTCCCTGCCGGTGCGCACGGGAGCCTTCTGGTCTCCCCTGGAAGGGCGTGAGTACCAGCGCTGTTGTTGCCGGGCGCCTCCGTGTCGTGACAGACGCTGCCCACGGGTAAGTGCTCTCTGTCCCGAAGGTCGTGGTCACTGGACAGCCTCAGGTGTGGCGCAGAGAGAGGCGGAGGTCGGAAGGGCCTCTAATCCGGTCTCCTGCTCCAAGCGGGACCGGCGTCAGAGGTGATAGACCAGGTTGCTCAGGGCTTTGTCCGGTTGAGGATTTGTTCTGCCCCCTCGATGCATTGGTTGATGTTGTGACACCCCTCAGCTTCCAGGACCTCGGGTCCTACAGGCGAACGTGGCCCAAATCCGATCCAAACCACCCGAAACCAAGCGCTGCCTGGGCTTGCGTGAGCCAGGTGACGGTAGATGCACGTGAGACCCAGGTTCACCCCGCAGCTTGAGCAAGTGTTGAAATGAGTTTTTCTCAGCTCCTGAGCTCTCACAAACCTCGGTGTGACACCAGACCCATCTCAGGGGCTCCTCTCTGCCGGTTGTTTCGCCGCAGGGTTGACATCCATCGGAAGGAGAACGCCGGCGCTGCCGAGAAGCCCATCACCATCCACGCCACGCCGGAGGGGTGCTCGGAAGCGTGCCGCATGATCCTGGATATCATGCAGAAGGAGGCTGATGAAACTAAATCGTGAGTGCTCCTGGCTGAGCCAAAAGTGTGGTGGGAAATGGTGGTGGTGGTCCTTCTCCTTTCCACCACATCCTTCGTACCTGTGGCTGGAAATTTCTGTGTTTCCTGATCGGCTGGACCTTTAAATTTTATTTTTTTTAATCCATTTTAGAGCAGAAGAGATTCCCTTGAAAATCCTGGCACACAACAGCCTGGTGGGGAGGTTGATTGGCAAGGAGGGCCGCAACCTCAAGAAGATAGAGCAGGACACGGGCACAAAGATCACCATTTCCCCGTAAGTTCTTGTGAGAGGACCAGGGGAAGGGCAGGGTTAGATGGGATATTGGGAAGGAATTGTTCCCTGTGAGGGTGGTGGATTGCCCAGAGAAGGTGTGGCTGCCCCATCCCTGGAAGTGTTCCAGGCCAGGTTGGGCAAGGCTTGGAGCAGCCTGGTCCAGTGGGAGGTGTCCCTGCCCATGGCAAGGGATGGAACTGGATGTACTTTCATGTCCCTTCCAACCCAAACCATTCCATGATTCTGTGGTTTAATGATTCATTGAAGTCCTGGTGAGCACCAGGCCACCCCATTCCATTCAACATGGTAGAAGCAGTGCTGGAGCTGAAAAACAGAGCAGCTGTGTCCTCCCATGTGCATTCCCTATCCTGGGTGGATGTTCCTCATCCCAGGTGGATGTTGGTGGTGGGCAGGGAGAGGGCATGTGGCTCTCACCCTGTCTCAGGGGGTACCCTCAGCTGCGATTTGAGTTCTCCTGGGGTTTTTCTTGACTTGTAGCAGAAATGTAACGGTGTCTGTGGGTTTTGCCCCGGCGCAGTTTGCAGGATTTGACCATCTACAACCCCGAGCGCACCATCACGGTGAAGGGCAGCACGGAGGCCTGCTCCAACGCCGAGGTGGAGATCATGAAGAAGCTGCGCGAGGCCTACGAGAACGACGTGGTGGCCGTCAATGTAAGCTCAGCCCTCCCACTGCAGGTGGCCAGATGACAATTCAGAGTGGAGGTCAATGAGTTACAGCGTGGGTTGGGCCTCGCCCATTACATCCACACGGTGTTGAGGAGCCCAGCACTCCGCCTTTCACGCCTTTCTCCATGTCTTGTCTTTCCAGCAACAGGCCAACCTGATCCCAGGGCTGAACCTCAGCGCTTTGGGCATCTTCTCCACTGGGCTGTCCATGCTCCCGTCCACGCCGGGGGCCCGAGGGGCTGCAGCTGCCACCCCGTACCATCCCTTTGCAGTAAGTGTGAGGTGTTCCTGGTGTCCTGGGTGTCCTACTGGAGCTGTTGGGTTTGGGTGGGCACCGTGGCTGTAGGAGGCACCTCATGGGGAGCTCTGACTCTCGGCCATTTGGGGCGGTGCTCATCACAGCAGCAAAGTAGAGAGGACAGGGAATGAGGGTGGTGTGTCCCTGCTTGGATGCAGCCCCCAGGGAAGATCAGCTGCATCCCTGTGTTAGGCTGAGCTGGGTTTCACCAGTGTTTAAGGACTGGCTGTGTCCCAAGGGTGCTGCTCTCTGAAGAGAGCATGGAAACACCATGTAGGTGGTCTTCAGTCCTGACCCCAAGCCCACCACTGGATTGTGCTGGTGTGGACTGGGTTGTGCCCTGTGGGTCTAGTCTTGGTGGCCAGCAGAGCCCCCGGTGGCCACAGGGCATGCAGGGGACAAGCAGCCCACCCTGTGCATCCACTGCCATCAGCTTGGATCCCTGCCCTGGGACTCGTGGGGGGCCCATCTCCACCCCACCTCACAGGGGAGGGTTCTCCTTGTTCTTGGGGTGCTGAAACCTGGGCAAGGATGTTCACAACCCCTGAGGTGACAGTGGGCAGGGATGGTGCAGTGCCAGGAGAACAGGATGGCCAAGGTGCTGGGGGAGAAGGTCCATCCCAGGTCGCCCAGGCGCTGTGGGCTGTCTCTGTTAGTCCCTAAATAATTTACTCTGAGCTGTGGGTTAATTTACCTGTGCTGTTTTCTTTCCCTGGAATGCCAGCAGCAGAGCGGGCGGAGGAGGACGGTGAGTGCCCAGGAGGGTGTGGCAGGGTGTGGAGGGCTCCACGAGGGTTGGTTGGTCACTCTCAGCCTGTGGAGGGGAGGATGCTGTGTCTGTACCCTCAGCCTTTGGGAGACAGCTGTGGGAATTATTTTTGGGTGTGATGGAGAGGAGCAGGACAGGTCTCCTGAAGGGCAGTGTTTGGTGCGGGGGCCTTCACCCCAAAGCTTTGTGTGGCCTTTTTCAAGCCCCCCTGGTGAGGCCAGAAGGGGGGACCTTTCTTCTGATACAAGCATCAGCAGGACAGCCAAAAAAACAGCAGTGGGGAGGGACTGGGGTTAACTGGGAGCTCCCATCCACATCCCAGCCTCATGCTGTGCCACAGGCACAGGATCCAGGCTGCAGCTCATCCTTGGATGTGCCTGTGCTCCCCTGGAGGGGTTCCAGGGGTTCAGGGGTGGTCACTGTGTCCCTCATGTCGCTCATGGTGGTGACACACTCTCCATGTCGGGGTGAGGGTCGCTGGGAACGGTCTGGCACCTTGAGGACATCATTGGTGTCACTGACCCAACCCTCATTTTCTCTGCCACCACAGGGCTCCTCAGCCTATCTGTCGGGTCTGTACGGAGCCCTCCCAGCTGGAGCCTTCCCCCATCAGCACCCCGTAAGTTTCCCTTTCCCAAAACTGCCCTGGCAGCTCCTGCCATGAGGTCTTCCCTTGAGCACCTTGTGGGAGGGCAGGCAAAAAGCAGAGAGTGCGTGCCAGGACCACAACCGGACCCAACAGAACCCGACCCAGCTTAACCCAACCCAACCCCAACTCAACCCAACCAACTCAACCCAAACCCAACCCAACCCACCCTCAAACCCAACCCAACCCAAACCCAACCCAAACCCAACCCAACCCAAACCCAACCCAATCCAACCCAGCCCACCACCTGTTCAAGCCTGGAATGCTGGCAGGGGGAAGCGACCCCCTTATCCAGGTTCCCCCCTGACCCCCTGGATCTTCCATGCCCTTTGCAGCTGCCGGAGCAGGAAGTTGTGAACTTGTTCATCCCAACACAGGCAGTGGGGGCCATCATTGGGAAGAAGGGGCAGCACATCAAGCAGCTGGCACGGTTTGCTGGTGCCTCCATCAAGGTGAGCAGGAGATGTGGGGCTGGGCCAGGGCTTTGTGCCTCAGTTTCCCCTTCCCACTGCTGAGGGCAGAGAAGGGAGCCCTTGGTGATTGGTTTTGCTCCCCAAATTAGTAGAAAGCCAATCCTGCAGCATCCTGATTGTCACCATTGCTTGGGTAGGGGGGTGTCTCTGCATGGGGGGTGTCCCTGCATGGGGGCACATCCCACACAGGGGAGGTCTTGCCCGAGGAGGGGTCACACTCACACTCCTTCCCTGTCCCTCCACAGATCGCCCCGGCAGAAGGTCCGGACGCCAGCGAGCGCATGGTGATCATCACGGGGCCACCTGAGGCTCAGTTCAAGGTGCGGTGGCCACGGGGTGTGGGCTGATTTGGGGACTTGGGCGGGGGCAAGGTGAGACCATCCCTTTGGTCCCCTCCATGCCAGGGGGCACTTCTCAGCTTGGGACCACGGTTTTGGTGCTGCCAGACTTTGGCACATCACTGCCTGCAGGAGCGAAGGGCACAGCAGGCCACCTCCAGGGTGCTGCCCGCCACCTCTATGTCCCTTTTATCCCCTCTCCAGGCCCAGGGACGAATATTTGGGAAACTGAAAGAGGAAAACTTCTTTAACCCAAAAGAAGAAGTGAAGCTCGAAGCCCACATCAAGGTGCCTTCCTTCGCCGCCGGCCGCGTCATCGGCAAAGGTGGCAAGACGGTAGGTGGGGGTGTGGGGGCTCCCACCTGCCCTGGTACTGCAGGGCTGGACATCCCCTACCTCCCATCACCTCTCTCTGGGTGCTCTGTGATATCAGTGATGGCTCAGTCCCAGCCCCGTGTCCTGGGTGCTCTTTGGTGGCTGCCATCCCAAGGGGTCAAGGTGTGAGCCACAGCAGCCATGTACGGGCTCAGGGCTGGGGTGACACCAGCAGTGGAGGATTTGTGGATCTCTGTTGTTTTCTCCAGGTGAACGAACTGCAGAACTTAACGAGTGCAGAAGTCATTGTGCCGCGAGACCAAACCCCAGACGAGAACGAGGAGGTCGTCGTCAAAATCATTGGGCATTTTTTTGCCAGTCAGGTAAGGGTTGGCCATGGCTTTCCTGACATTCCCACTTTAAGGAAAGCTGCCAAGCACAGCATTCCCTGAGCTGCTCTGAGTGGTTTCTGTGTACCCAGGATGCACTGAAGCAGGTTTTGACTGCTTTAAAATTAAAGATTGGCTCAATTTAGCCAAAATCTGTGCCTTGGACACGGGGTGGGAATTGGCTGCTGCATCCCACCTGGGTAAATCTAACCAGGCTGGGCTCCTGACACCCCAAAATCAAGGCTGTTGAGTGGTGGAAGAACAAGCCAAACCTTTGCTTTAGCACATCCTCACTTAGCACAGAATCACTTGTGTGCTTGGCCTGGGCTTAAAGGCCCAGGGCTGCGATGCTGTTGTGTTTGGAGGGGCTCAGCTCTGCCGTGGCTGTGGTGCCTCCAGCCTCTGGTGGCCCCCGCAGTCCCCGTTTTCTGCCCCCTCCCCAGACTGCCCAGCGCAAGATCAGGGAAATCGTGCAGCAGGTGAAGCAGCAGGAGCACAAACACGCTCAGGGAGCCGCGGCCTCGCAGCACAGCAAGTGAGGCTCCCGCCAGCACCGCCCGACGAATGTAACCCCCCGCCGCCGCCGGAGCCCCCAGCAGGACAGGGGACAAACCAAAGACCCCCGAGCCCCCCGGCAGCGCAGACCTGGGGCACGGGGGGCTCTCTCCATCCCGCAGCTTCCGCCTTACTCCATCGCCTCCCCCTCCCATCACTTGGACTAACACAGGCAGAGAGAGGTGGTTTTTATTTTGGATTTTCTCCCCAAACCTGCTCGTTCCACCCAGGAGGAGCCCGCCCGGCCTGGGGGGCCGCGGCGCTCGTTAATTTAGAATTAATATATCAGTAACGAAACTAACGCCGATTTTTAAGTTTTGTAAGATTTTATTTTTTAACTCACTTTTTTTAAAAAATTTTTTGGGGGAGGGGGCTGTTTCTTTTTAGCAAATGCAGGCTTTTCTAGAGGTTTAATGGCAGGAGCTGGTCCATTGGTTCTCTAATGCACCGTAGAGCAGAGCTGTAGGATTGCCAGCAGGGAAAAAAAGTACTAAATAACTGTTAAAAAGCGATTTCTGAAGGGCTTTGAGAAGAGCAGGGCCTGTAGGAGCCAAGATGATTCCTCGTGTAGGAATTGTTCCTCTCCTTCACACACACCCTTTCCTCTTTGCTTTGGACTCCAAAAGCGGGGTTTGCATCCGTTCTGTCCTCCCTTTCTGTCTGTCTGTCCCCTCTCCATCACTGCCCAGCACTGACATCCCTGGAAAATGATGGGCAGCACCAGCCTTGCCTGCTTTGGACTGGGATCTTTGGGGAAAGATCCCTGTTGCAGAGAGAGGAGGGGGAAATGGGTAAAAAAAAAAAAAAAAAGGATTTACAAGAGGTTGTCAGCCCAGGGCTGGAAAACCCAACCAGCAAAATTGGCTTCAGATGAAAAATAACCCAAACAACCCCCCTGACACACACACAGACACACAACACACAAAAACTACCTCAGGTTTTCGTACCTCAGCACCTTGCGCTTGTGTTGCCCTTTTAGAGATTTTTGTATGCCTTGTAAAACTGATAGTTGGAGCATTTTTTTATTTTTGTAATAAAAAAAAAACCGAGTTGGAAAAATGATCTCGACCAAGTCAGCTGCGAGGTGGAAGAAGGAAACCATCCCCCGTGTCCCAGAGCTCTTCTGTAGTCTCCTGCAAGCCGAGAGCCAGTGGCTGTTCCTTCGGAGAAAGCTTGAGAAATGGTTAAAAAGAACAAAAAAAAAAACCAAAAAAAGGGAAAAATAAAAAAAGCCAGACACAAAAAAAAAGAAAAAAAAAGGGTTTAAGCAAATCAGTGATGGATGGAAGCGGTGAAAGCCGACGGGCAAGAGCAGGGATGGGAGCAGAGGTGCCGGTGCCAGTGCCGCTCCCGTGGGCTGCGAATCCGTGTTTTCCTCTACTGCAAAGTGTTCTGTGAAAACCAACCCGAGACACCGACAAAAAAGAGAAATATATCCAGCTAACCAGAGCCTGAGCCTGCTCTCCGTTGCTTTCTTCCGGGTCCCTCGCCGTGGTCGCAGCTGGGAGGGATCAGTTCCCTGCTGCTGGGGAGGGAAGGGCTGGATGGGGGGGAATTTGGGGCAGGGGAGGGTTGTGGGCATTGCCAGGCGTAGCTTTACCCAGCAAATGGGAATTGTTGCCATCATGGAGCCACCTCTCTCCTCCCTGCACATCCCTGGCAAAGCTGAAATGATGGAACATGCAGTGGGGAAAGGCAGCAGACACAGCTGGGATGTTCTTTGGGGCAGGGTCTGGGGTGCTGATGGGTCCAGAATGAGGGACAGCCCCTGCAAGAGCCCCAGGGCCAGGCTCTTCCCTGCCACCCCTCCAGCCCCAGGAATGCTGCCATGGGAGAGGGGCTCTGGGACACTAAAACTGCAGCCCCAAAGAGGAACTGAAGGGAAGGGGAAAGGACACCTAAAACATTCCCAGCTGCTGCGTCTTTATGCTCAGATCTTCCGCATCCTCAGGAAAGATTAATTATCCCTGATTAATTATTTGTAAGGCTAAAAAACGAGGGCCTTTGGAATTGTTCATTCTTTGGAGAATCTGCCCTGAGGGTGTGGCAGATTGAACCAATCAGTGAAAGCAATAAAGATAAAGCCCCTCTGCAGCTCTGCCAGGATTCTTGTGGATCTTTGGGCCAGGAGCAGCACAGGGATGTCCCCACAGCCACCAGGAGAGGAGACAGCCCCTGTTCTTCTTCAGATGGGGAGCAAGTTAAAAACCACACAGAGACAGCAAATCAGTTTTCAATTAAAAAATAAATTACTCTATTAACAACGTTCCCGTACAATAAGGCTCTTACATAAGTTAATATTTATCTTATCTCATCTAAATAAGAAATAAATACTACTCTTTTACAGAACAGTGTTTTCCTAACAGTGCATATCTCCCAGCAGCTGCTGATGGATGATTTCCCACACCATCTTCCTGCGGAAATAAGGCATGTGTTCCTGAAAAGAAACGGGAAAAGTCCATCACATAGGAAGCCAGGGGAGAAAGAGGCAGGAAATCTCCATTAACACCCAGGGCATTCTTGAACGGGAAGCTGCTTTTGGGTGCAAGGTGGGTTTCACACAAAGGTGACACAACCACCCAACAAAACCACATTTCTCTACAGGGACATTTATGAGAGATGTTGGAAAATAATCAGGGCCTGAGCTGGTCCAAGGGGGAAAGCTATTTCTCCAAGAGATAGAGATATCCCAAAACCACTGGCTGCAGCATTCTGGCATTGGAATGAGATGGTCTTTAAGGTCCATTCCAATCCAAACCACCACAGGATTCCCCAATCTTGGGCAAGAAGCAGTCACCAGACACGAGGAACAAACCCTGAGCCCTGCCCCAGCTGCTGTGCAGCTTCCCTGGCTCTAGAATGTGTGTGGGAAAGGCCGGAGCTGTTCACGCCTCCTCTCACCGGGGTGAAGATGATGGGTTTGTCTCTGGAGATGAAATCAGCAAATTTGCAAACAAAAACTCCACAGTCACTTCCATTATTTTGCTGAGGGATTTCCTGAGGAACACAGAAAAGATGGAGAATTTTTATCTGTCTTGAAAGAGCAGCAATTTGGTGGTAGCACACATTACCCACGCCTACTCCTGAAAGGCTGCTCCCAAAATCCATTTACTGCTCCCAAACCCAAGGAACAGTCCCAGTTAACTGCACATCATCTCCCTCCTCTGCTTCCCTGGAAAGTGATGAGGAGTTCCAGCTTCCACTCCAAACCCAGGCATTGCTCCCATACCTCTGTGCCCATGCTGTGAAGGGTCCACTCAGAAGCAGTCAATTCAATGTTTCTTTTTTCCCTGCTTTCCTCTTCCAGGTATTTTCTGTTGAAAACAACAAAAAAAAAAAAATCACTTTTCATCTCCCTGATTTAGGGCAGCAACAACACAAAAAAAAAAAAAAAAAGCTGTTGAAGAGTGACAGGAAGATAAGTGGCAGTGACATGCCAGAGGATCCTCATTACAGTGGATTTAAGGAATGTGGAAGAAAAAATCCCAATTTTTGAGACACAGTGAGAGTGGGGTTCCCCAGGGCCCGGTGTGAGGCCCAGCCCTGTGTAATATCTTTATCCATGATCTGGACACGAGGGGATTGGGCATTTGTACAATTTGTAGGTGATACCAAGCTGGGTGCGAGTGTGGAGGGCAGGCAGGCTCTGCAGAGGGCTCTGGTCAGTGCTCTGGGCTGGTGACAAGGTGAGGATCCATCATGGGTTGGACTCAATGACCCTGGAGGGCTTTTCCAACCTCAGTGATTCTGGGATTTGTCTCTGTGGGGCTGTCTCCCTGCTCTGACCCTACAAAGCTGCTGGATGAAGGGTTTTTACTGACCAAGACATGTAAGGATGTGCAGCAGATGTGAAAATCTGCACCTCTGGCACTCCAGGGGATTCAAAACACTGAGCAGAGCAGAAGAGATACCAAGTGAGGAGCACCATGGGGACAGGGTGGGGGAAAGGCCTCAAAAACAACCAAAAGGGATCAAAAAAGCAGCTACTCACAAGACAGTTTTACAAATGTCATCTCCTCTCTGTCCCAAGGAGTCAAAGTATTTGATGGTTTTCTCTCGGAGATCTACAACCTGGGGTTAGAAGGTGACTTAGACAAAGCACACCCCAAACACTGAAGGGCTTTGCTTGCTGGTTTTGTTCTCCCCATCCCCTAAATAAAAAGCCAGTTTGACTCACCAGCAGTGTCCAGTGAATTCTGAGGTGAATAGGCACCAAAATGACATCGTGCTCAAAGATATCCACACCTTTGGTCCATTTCCTTACTCCCTTGTGGCTTGTAGAGCTTAGCTTGGAATAGAAGAAGGTATTAAAAGCATAGACTGCTGGATAGCCTTCCTTCTTGCTTCTTTCCACCAGAAGACCCATGTAGAAATTCATGATCTGGAGCAGAGAGAGGCAAATTGAGACGTGAAATAAGACACTGAATTAAAAAGACAGCAACATGTCTTTGCTGGCCACCCTCGAGCTGAGAGAGCTGCAGCTGGCAGCTTTTGCTCCCAGAATTTTACACTGGGTGATTTGTGCTGTTGGTTAAAGCCTCCACACCCACTCCAATAACCCAGACTGACTCCTGAGAGCTGCATCATCCCAGCAAAAGCTTCCAGAAACACCAGCCCACACAGTACCCAAAATAAGGAGTGCACAGCTATTCCTGGGCTCTGCAGTGGAGCTCCTGGAAGACTCCTGTGCCCAGGGAGGGGGGATTTCCCAGGAAGTGCAGGATCAGTACCCTGTCATTGAGCCAACCCAGGGGCTGCAGGGTGCAGATGTCCTCACGGGTCACAGTCAGCTTGAAGGCCCTGCTCAGGATGTCCTCGGGCTCACCATTGTCAAAGGCAGCAGAGACCTCGCTCTCCATGGCCTGGAACAAAGGATTCAGTGGGGAAAGGCTCGTGGAACAGCACATGGAACACACCAGCCCCCCAGAAGGCCCCCCAGAGCAAGGGGCCTTGCAGGCCCTGGCTAAACCAGCCACAGCACTGGCTTGCTGCTGAGCACAGGTACCTCTGTCAGTGGAGCCAGGTCATCTGCTGGTGTTCCTGGGCATGGCAGTGGCTCACTGTCCACAAAAAAGAGGTCTTTGGACAGGACAGGTGTCACATGGAACTGGAATAATTTCCCTTGGGGCACTCGGGCTTCACGCTGGCCCTGCCAGGCACAAGGACAGGAAGTCAGAGAGAAGCACAAGGGGCTTGCTGGGGGACAGGGCAGAGAATCCTCCATCAAACTGGGAGGGTTTGTGCACACACATCCCAGCAGCAAACCCCAAGGTCCCACTTGATTGGTGACTGCATTCTAACTGTGACATCAGAGGCAGGAATTCCCTTGGGCTTGGATTAATATGCAGAACCCCAGCAGAGCCTCCACGTGCAGGTTGCCAAGCTGAGATCAAGGTAAGTATTTCTGATTTCCACACTTCAAATTTCATTTTGTATCTCAGTCCTGAGCAGAGATGAGCTCTATTTCCCTGAAAACAAAGTGAAGCAATGACTAACTCGAGCTCACCACTGAAGCAGCTCGTTTCTCTCGTTTTCCCTGTCCACGAGAGTCTTCTGGTGGTGTGTAGTAGCTGCCAGGAGAGAAAGAGAAGTGAGTTGGATATCCACACTGCCCCATCAAACTCCCCAAAATTCACTTTCTGCATAAGAAATGCTTTTTCAAGGTTGACTCTGACACATGGCAACATCTCACTTTCCTTCCCCATTCTTTTTGTAGCTTTTTTTCCCCCCCGTTCTCTTTGTAGATGAAGAGCTGGGAGCTTTGCAAACTTTCTTCCACCAGGTGCCAAACTCCTTTTGTTTCTCAGTTTCAATCTTTGGAAAAGAGGGAAGCAACCAGCACTTCCTCTATGAAGTGCTTTGTGATCTCCTGCTGACAAATCCCACTCCACCAGTTATTTCCTCCCTTCCCTTGAGCTTAGGGAAGAGTGGCAATTTAACTCAGGACAAATGCACAGCTCGTGTCTAAGAGGCAAAGAGAACAGGGACAAAATCACCCCAAACCAGACCTGCCACAACCAAACAAACCTCTCTCTGCCCCCATCTCCACTCTCTCCTCTCTCATCTGAAGGGAGGAAGAGGAGGGCACCAAACTGCCACGCCAAAATCCCTCCCTGGAGCCACAGCCAAAAGCCCCTTGCCCTCCCCAAAGAGCCTCCTGCACTCTCATCATGCCACAAAGTTCCCTGGCCCCTGATGGGGGAGCAACGCTCCCTTTTTGGTCTCCTATTCCAGCCCAAGGCATCCTGCAAGCCTCAAAATCTGCCTCAGTCCCCCCAGGCTTCACAAGCTCCCTACTCCTTTTGCTCAGGACCCACAGGAAATGCAAAGTCAGCTCATTAATGGCGTGGCAGAAAGACACTGAGGAGCAGAAATGGATTCTGCAAACCCAAGGACAACTAAGTGTGGCCACCACTGTCACTCCTACTTCCTCCTCCCAAAAAACACCCAGCACATCCCCCAGCTGTGACAGGGGAGCTGGATTTGAGGGACAACTGGCTGTGGGCAATTCCTCAAACCAGCTACTGCTCTCCCCCAGCACAGAGACACTGAACAGGATTGGTCTTCTGGAGGCTGACAGAGCCAGAAGGAACAAGAACCATGGTTGAAAGAGACTCTCACCTGACCATGACACCTCTCTGAGGCAGCTGGGGGCTGAAAACATCCCCATGTTTGACATCTGCAGGGAAAAGCAGCAATATGAGAACAAGGAGGTGACTTCCCATCCCAGCAGCTGCACAGAGCTCTCAGTTTCTGGTTGACATCACAGACATTCCATCATCATTTTCAAGTTAGAAGTTGAAACTCTGGCACCTGCTCAGAAATCATTTCAATCCCCATATGATCATGCCATAAAGCCCAAGATATAAAAGAATGATGAAAAAGTATTTAAGTAATGAACAGGGAAAAAAAAACCCTGGGACAATATTAAACATATATGTAATTGGTTTACTTGGTTTGGAAGCTCTGCTTTTATGGAAATAGTCCTGTCTAGCATTAAAAAGGGATTCAAGTGCAGCTCTGAGGCTGCAGTGTCAAATATCCCCCTCCCCTGGTACAAAAACCCAGGTAAAACAGGTCCTACAACATTCTCCCATGCAGTGGGGTCACATCCAGCCACAAACTGCACTGCTGCTACAGTCACAGCTCTCAAATACCATTCTAAACCAATTCTCCCCTTCAATAAAACCCTCACAAACCCAGTTTAGCCAGTAACTACTTTGAAGAAATGCCCTGTTTGGGCTGGACTTCTACCTACAGAGTGGAGCAGACCTGAGTCCTGGGGATACTCACTGGTTCTTTCTGGCACAGGTAGAGAGGCACCTCTGGAATTTTGTTCTTTCAGGGGACTCCCAGTCATCCCTGGTTCCTTGGTTTGAACTCTTTGGTGTAGCAGAAGAAAAGGACAGAGTTTTTACAGGTGATTTGTTACCAGTGCACCTCAATTCACTGCAGAGGACACGGCTATTTGTACACAACTGGCTAAATGAAAGCAATAGAAATATATAAAGTAAAATTAGGCTGTTTAATCCTCAACAGAACCATGCTGTCACTGCTTCCATGCCCAGATGCAAAGGGCATTTTGAGGAGTTCACATCCAGAAGTTGTGGCCACCTTCAACTCAGGCATAGTGAACACACAAGAGTCAAATTTTCTGTCTCCACTATTCCAAAAGAGACTCCATCATCACATTTGACTCTGTCCAGAGCGCCAAGAGTAGGAAAGATCAATTCTCCTCCCCTTCCACACACAACAAACTCACCACCAGAAAGTTAAGGGTTATTTTGCTCATAATTACTTGTTGAGTCTTGCTGGCCGTGGAGAAGCGAGTCTTTCAGAATATTTTTCCTTGAACAGACTCAAGAGCTCTCTGTATTTCTTACTTTCTGCCTGCTGAACATCCTTGCAGAAGGGAAGAAAAGAAAAGGACTTTAGCAGGCATTCCCACACCTTTCTTTAGTCTCAGCCTAACTGCACAGGAACTCTGCAGCGGTTTCATCCCAAAACAATTCCCTAGTCCCCAGTTTACCTCTTCAGCAGCACACAAGGGCCTCCTGGTGCCACTGACCCCTGGAGAGTTGGGACCTGGCTCCTTAATGGGGGGCCTGGGTGTGACAGGGCTCTCTGGAGCAGCTCGGATGTGGTTATTCTTGCTCAGGCTGAAAGCATCAAAGGCACAAGAAATGGTATTAAGAAAACATTCAAAGCTCCTGATTTATTAATTAGGTTTTAATCAGCGCCTCCTGATTCAAGGAGGCACAGCAGGCTGCCCAGGACTGTGTCCAGAAGGGTTTTCCAGCATCTCCATGGACAGACTCCACAACTTCTCTAGGTGATCTGTGGCAGTAGCTGAGCACCCTCAGAGGGGAAAAAAAGAAGTGTTTCCCAATGGAATTCTCTGGGGAAATGGAAATTCTCTGGGCTTTTTAGGGATTTTTTTTTTTTGCGGTTGTGGGTTTTTCTGTTTGCCTCTTCCCAAGCTCAACACTTCCTCCTACCACAGGAGGTGAGAGTGTTGAACTTGTTAATCTTTCTCTGATCTCCTGAGTCTATGAACTAGCTGGATTTAAAGAGGAAGTTTAAAATTGGTTAAAGGCAAGAACACAGCTGTCTCTTCACAGCTGGAGAGCTCCCTCAGTATGGCAGCCTGGAGGAGACCCCGAACACCCTGGAAAAATGATGCTCTGTGGACACAAATGCAAATGTTGGGCAACACAGGAAGTTCAGGAATGGAAGTGAAAGGCAAGACACCCTTCAAAGCAGAAGTGAAAGGAAACAGGAGGATTTTTACCTCAGATATGGAACTCTCTTGCAAAGAGAGGATGGTGTTTCCTCAGTCAAACACGGGCTAGTGTCACAAGGCATTTCGTCTACAAGAGAAGAGCAAAAGCCATCAGCAACTGGTCAGGAAAACAGGAGTCTCATGAGCTTAAAGAGCTTCACCAAAGATAAATTACTTTCATTTTACCCCTCACGTCCTAATACTATTTGTGTTATGTTTCTTCAGGATATTTTCACGTTGGCAACTACAGAACGTTGCCAGCCTAAGCCTAATAAAAAAGGGTTCTGAGGCTCTACTACCTCAAATCAGCATTTACAACCATTTCCTTGTGGCATACCAGCAGTGGGACACACTGGAACTGCATCCAAGGCAGTTCCTATCTGGGATCCACAACCACGTGAGCACCCTGGGATAAAACACAGAATAGGCTGAGTTGGAAGGGACCCAAGGATCATCCAGTCCAAACCCTGGCCCTGCACAGACACCCCAACAATCCCACCCCTGGGAGCGTTGTCCAACCACTCCTGGAGCTCTGGCAGCCTTGGGGCTGTGGCCATTCCCTGCTCCCAGCCCAGGCTCCAATCCAGAAGCAATACCAGGATGCAGGGAAGAAGCAGAGCTCACCCTCCACTATTCCTGGATGCTACCCACATACTTTGCCTTCAGCAAGCAGCCCCCAGCCCGGGCAGAGCTGCCCAGACACAGAGCAGCAGGAGCAAGGAAGGAGTGAAGGACTTGCTGCCAGCCTTACCAGGGTCTGTTGTGTCCTCATCCTCTGCAGACGCTACAAACGAGGAGTCAGAAGAAATGTACACAACCTGAAACAAAAACAAGGACCAGGGTGAGTGCAACCTGAAAGTGAATCCAAGCAAACACCTCCCCTTCCTGAATCTCAGTCAGCTGTGGACTCAGAGCCCATGGTTTTGCCTGGGTAGCAGCAGAAGGCAGGGGCACTGATGGCACTGCTTTTGTAACACAGGCTCTCACACGTGCAGGGACTGTGGGAGCTGATCCCCACATTCCCCTCAAAATCCTCGCTCACCTCATCTTCAGACTCGGAGAAGGAGAAGTCATCTCTCTCTTGAGTCTCCTGGCTTTTACTCGTCGCCTCAGGTGGCAACCTGGCAGCCACAGAAACCTCTTCAGGCTCCTTGTTAGCCCCAGAGACACATTCTGGAAAAACCACGCCACCAGGCCATAAGGAACAGGACTGGAAACAGGGGTTGGGATTTCTGCTTGCACTCCTTGATCCCATGTGGGGCAGGTAACTCATTTCAACCACACAGCAAGAGCCCAGCAGCACCCCCACCCCATCACTGGGGATCTTGTCCCCAAGGAGGAATGAGGAAGCTCCACATCCCCCATGGAACAGCAACAGCCTTGATTTAAAATGCTCTTTGTGCTGCCCTGCGGGGCTCAGTGACAGAGACTTGGGACATCCCACGCCCTGCCCCAGCCAGGATTTATCCTTGGTGCAGATACAGGGCCCTCCAAGGACAGAAAAAGTTGTTCCCTTGCTTCTCTTCTTGCCTTCACCTGACCAGATGAATCTGATCCTCCACCTGGTTTTAGAACCAGAGAATCATTAAGGTTGGAAAAACCCTATAAGGTCATCAAGCCCAACTGTTCCCACAGCACTGCCAAGGCCACCACTGACCCATATCCCCAATTACCACATCCCTGAACACTGGGGACACATCATCAATGGGCCCAAGGCCCCATGAAACCCCCTCCAGCCACGAGAACAGCTCAAAAATCCCCAGTTTCAGCAGCGATTCTGAAGTACCAAACCCAGAACTCCCCAAGGTACCCCAAACCCAAGGAAAATCAGGCACATTACACCTCAATAACAGGGGCAATACCTGTTCTCAGCCTCTTCGTGGGAATCGCCTCAGGATCTTCCACAGGTGTCAGAACACTGAGGGAAGAACAGACACAACAACGTTTGGCAACCTCAGTTCAGCTCCCAGCAGGCTGCCTGCCCTTCACAGGGCCCAAACCTCCACAGGTGGCTTTCCTGTTTCCCCAGGATCATCTCCCACAGAGTGGATTATCCCACTAAAGCACCTCAGGCCTCTTTTTCTCCTCCTGTTTATGCTCCCTCACGTTTTATGTTTGCTCCTATCACCAGAAAATGCCTTAACACGTAATGGTTTCCTCTTTCCTCCAGGAAAGAAGCACTCCAGAGGTCACTGAGCCATCCAAGTCCGTGCCACCAGGCTGCAAAGGAAAGTTTAAGTAGAACAGGAAATGAAAGGTGGGAAAGCCAGTCCTGCTGACACCCAACTCCAGTAACTTCCTGCCGAGTCAGCGCTCGGGAACAAGCCCTTGAAGCAATTACCAGCCTCACCCTTTCTCAGAAGCCTAAATCCAAGGATTTAATCAGCTGATACCATCACTAAGTCCGGTAAAAACTCCTCCTTTAGGAACAGAGCACAAAGAACGTTCCTATATATATATATATTTTTCTCCCCCTCAAGAGCTAACTCCTTCAGAGCTGCTCCTCAGCGAGAGCCACTCGTGCAACACGCGGCTCTTTCCAGAGACATTCCCTGCAATTCTGACGATCCCGTTCACTCTGGAAGGGGACACCAAGCAAGCTCCTCCCGGAGGGAGCAGCCTCACCCCCCAGAGCACGGGGTGCAATCCGTACATTCCAAGCAGCAGGCACGGCGGCGGCTCGGCCATCGCCACCAGGAGAAAACGATTAAAGCCTGGCCAGGCATCCTTCCTTTATCCGCATGCCATGGCTCCCCTCCATCCAGCACATCCCCTACAGGTGTATATACCCTTCCCGGTTTCCCGAAGACATCTGCGGCAAACCTCCACCCCTTTTCTCCCTTCCAAGCAGGTGGAAAGGGAACGAGGGGCCAATGGATTTACCGGGAACACCTGGGACCCGCAATCACCTCAGCATCGGGGGTTTATCGGGAGGACCTGCGGGCCACAACCACCTCCACACCTGGGCCTGCGGACAGGCCTGTGGGGAACACCTGGGGCCCACAGCCACACCTGGGGTTTATCAGCAGCGTCCCACACGCACACGGGGAGCCGCGGGGGCGTGCGGCCGGCGGGCGGGCCGAGCGGCGGGGCAGCAGGCGGGTCGCAGGCCGGGGGCGCGGCGCGGGGGGCTGACCTGGGGGGCGGCTTCTTGCGGGGCGGCGGCTCCGGGCGCGGGGCCGGGGCGAGGGCCGGGGCCGGGGCCGGGGCCTGGCGGGCGGCGTCGCGGAGGGCGCGGAGGACCGCGAGCAGCCATTGGTACATGGACCGCGCGCACTTCCGGCGCCGCGCCCCGCCCACGGCGCCGCGAGCCCCGCCCACATCCCCACAAAGCTCCGCCCCCGCTCGATCCGCCCGCCCCACCCACAGCCCCGTAGGCCACGCCCACATTCACACAGGCCACGCCCCCCGGCGCTTCGCCCCGCCCCTCCCGTTCCCGTTCCCGTTCCCGTTCCCATTCCCGATTCCGGAGCGATGCTCGCGTGCGTTCTGCAGCACTCCCAGGCCAAAATTTGGGCTATTTCTGCCCCTGTCCCGCCCCACCTCAGCCGGCCCTGCGAGCGATACCACGGCTGGGTCAAGAGCTTTACCTTCTCCCACAGACAGGAGCTTTCCCTACTCCCCGAGTCAGGAGCTTTCGCTACTCCAAGGCTCGGTCGCCGGGCTCTGGTGGGGAGCTCCCTGCGAGGAGCTGGGACTTGCCGTGCGTTTCCCAGGGCTCTGTTGCTTTCCCAGGACTCCGGGGCGCAGAACCCCCCCCCCCGCACCCCAGGAAAAGCAGGGACCGGCCCCTGTGTGTGCCCGCCCTCTCTCTCCGTGGTCCCGGGTGCGGAATGCCCTCGCCGGCGCTCACCGAGCCGCGTTGGGCTCAAGTCGGCGATTTCTGCTGCTCCGCATCGCGCTCGCCCGCTGCTGTCGCGACCGAGCGCGACCGCGGCCGCGGGACGCGAGCCGGGGCTTCCAGCGCGAGGTGAGGGAGGTGCCCCGGGGCTCGCCCGCTCCTCGCCCCCGGAACCCGGGGAATGGCCTCGCTCCCCGTTAGGAGTTCCCCTCTCCTCGCCCCCGGAGCCCGGGGAATGGCCTCGCTCCCCGTTAGGAGCTCCCCTCTCCTCGTTCCCGGAGCCCCCGGAATGACCTCGCTCCCCCTTAGGAGTTCTCCTCTCCTCTACCCGAAGCTCCGGGAATGACCCCCGGCTCCCCCTTAGGAGTTCCCCTCTCCTCGCTCCTGGAGCCTCGGGAATGGCCTCACTCCCCGTCAGGAGTTCCTCGCTCCTGGAGCCTCGGGAATGGTCTCACTCCTCGTCAGGAGTTCCCCTCTCCTCGTCCCCGGAGCCCCGGGAATGACCCCCCCGCTCCCCGTCAGGCGCTCCCCGCTCCGGCCCCGCGGGTAAACGCGTTGCACGTCCCGCAGAAATCACGGAGAAGAAACTTCTGGGAGCTCGGGAATAATTCAAAGGGGCCCAACCCAGTTAAGAGGTCCCACGGCCGCCTGAAGTAACAAATTGCCCAGGAGCAAGTAACATTTTGGTGATAAATTGGTATCTCCTGGCTAATAAATACGTGTAGCAACTTGAGCCAGGTGTGCACGTAAAGGCAGAGTTATCCCTTGAGCATCAAGAGCTGGAATAAAGTCATGCCTGCACCTAAATACTGCACTGGTGTTCTGGACTTTTATTCCCGAATTTCGGTGGCAAAAGAGTTTTTTAATGCTTTCCCTGTTGTTTCCCAGCCGCTTGCTCCAGGCTGCCTCCAGCATTTTCCTCAGGAGCAAAAAGGATTTTTAAAGGGAGGAAAGCAGGGAGGAAAATGTGCAGATAAAAGCTCTTTGGGGCAGCTTTCCCAGCAGGATGTCCCGCCGGGAATCTAAGGGATGGTGGAGTCTGGTTTAATTCAAACGACCTTCCTGGTTATTTTAGGAGTTTAATTTCCAGGTCTCAGGCCTCAAGGAAGGAGCCTGAGCGCGGATGCAGAGCCCAGCAGAGGGCACGGCAGCCACACGCAGGACCTGCAGAGCCTCCCGTCAATCCCTTCCTCATCTTCCCGGGGAAGGAGAAGGATTGTAGGGCTGTTCAGTGATTTTTAATGCCTGTGACTGGATTTTCGTGAGCTGGGGACGTGTCTGACTGCGTCTGTGGGGCGGGAGTGATCACTGGACATCCAAGTCCCTGTCACCTGTGCAGCTGGAAGAGTTCATCCCAAACACGGGATAACTAACATGGAATTACATGAGCTGCCTCTGTTTTCCACGGTGTTGCAATGCAGACTATCACGATCTCTGAAACATCAATAACCAAACACAATTTAATTCAAATAACACCGCCAGACTGAGCGAACTTTCTTCTTGTATTGCTTTCCATGCAGCAAAATTTCCCTTTCTTTTTTTATTCCCCCCCCCAATAAACATCACAACGAGTGTCTGTGTTGTAACCTCTACCACGTCTTTCCAGAGCTGTTTGACGTCGGCTGCGTTTCCCAATCCCTGTATTTTTGCAGCTGCTGGTTCCCTCCGTGACTTCATCCTTACTCTGCCCCTGAGCATCTTGCTCAGAGCACTGACGTGTTGTGACTCAAAGTGATGATATTCGATGCATGCAAACCAAAATGCCGTTCCTGGCTAAACAGTTCCTGGATCACATCTGTCCCATTCCCGAGCAGAGAAATTCCATGGATAATTATTAATGACGGCTCGTTATTTATGCATTGCTCCAAGTGTCCCTGCCTTCAGTGCAGCTTCCATGTGACAGCAGCGGGGTTCCGGCACCTGGCGTTTCAAATTACTGGGATGACAAAGTAATTCCACCGAGTGGTTAATCTGGGAGATGATGGGTGGTTTTTAGGCACACGCGTGATTTTAGTAATACGAAGCAAAATGGGCTTGATCTGTCATTTAAATCGTGAGAGCAGGATGCCAGGTGGAACAGCTGTGCCTGTAAGGTGGGTGGTTAACCTGGATGGAGGGAAGGGAAAGGGAAAGGAAAGGGAAGGGGAGACAAGGGAAAGCGAGGGAAGGGATAGGAGGATGAGGAAAAGAAGGAAAGGGGAAGGTAAAGGAAAAGAAGATGAGGAAAAGGAAGTGATGGGAAGGCAAAGCAAGGGAAGTGGAGTGAAGGCATGGTAAGAGAAAACAAAAGAAAGGAGAGGGATGGGAAGGCATGACATTTCCATTCCATTCCACGGGAAGCAAGGGAAAGAAAGGCAGGGGGTGGGGAGGAATGGGAAGGCAAAGTAAAGGAAGGGAAGGCAGGACAGAGGGCACCTGAAGCAGCCTGGGCAGGTCTCCCAGGCCCGTTCGGAGGCCAGGATGTGAAGTCCCACCTGCCCTAATATTTCCCCACCTCCCAGCCAGGAGATGAGCCTGTGGTGGGCAGAAGATGCCCAGGATGAGCAGCCTGATGCTGGAGGTCTCCTGGAAGAGCCCGAAGGCATCTCCACCCTGACCTTGGGAGCCCTTGGGAATTCTCCTGGTGTGAGGACAGAGTCCTCCAGCCTGCCCAGTGTCTGGGGTGGGTGACAGCAATGGCCCTCCTGACACCAGGTCTGCTGAACCCCACGCTCCAGAGAGTTTATCCCTGACCGTCTTCAGTGTGAGCAAGGGATTATCCTTGACCACTTCCTTCCAGATCCACCACTCTTTATGCTGTTTCACCAGCAGCTGCTGGATCCCTGGGCCCTCTGGTCCCTGGGTGGTGTGTGGTGATCATCTCCAGTGACTTCAGATGGGACTTGCCAAGCTAGAAGCCTCAGAGCACTTGGAAAAGCCCTGGAAAGTGCTGGTTTCTGGGAAAGGGCTGCACACTCAAAACAGCCCTGGCAGTGTTCAGAGAATGCTGAAGCCATCCACATTAAAGCAAATGTTTACTGGGACAAAACCAACTGCATCCATGTCCCAGCCATGAGCTGGATGTTGGAAGGTCCTGGACTTCCGTTGCAGTGGCTGGTGATGAGCAGGGGAAAGAGAGGAGGAGCACAAGGAACTGCTTGCAGGAATGATGTGATGTACTGAGACAAAAACCTTCAGTCATGCAAGCCATGATCCCACATCTGCATCCCATGGAGCATCCCCACAGCCCTGGGGAGCTCTGGGAAAGCTTGGGCTGCAGGAGGGAGGCTGGGGTGAGATTTTGGGGCAGGCAGCTTCACTGGTGCCTGAGCATGGGCTGCACTTTGGGATAAGGCACAGGTTGCCCGGAGCAGCTGGAAGCATCCAAGGCCAGGTTGGACGGGGCTTGGAGCACCCTGGGACAGTGGAAGGTGTCCCTGCCCATGGCAGAGCGTGGAGCTGGGTGGGCTTTAAGGTCTCTTCCAACCCCAACCCTTCCATGATTCTGTGATCTCAAGCATGGGCTTCCCTTTAACTCTCACTTTCACCAGGTGATTTATTTCCTCATCAGTCCCTCCCCTGCTCTTCCAGAAACCATCCATGAGTGCAGACCAGAGCATCCTGCTGGGACAAGCCACTGGCAGCTGGATTTGGAGCAGGAGTGGACAAACCATTGTAACAGGTGAGGTCCAGTTCCACTCTCTGTGGTGTGGTTTGCAGAAGGATGAGAAAGGAGCCTTTCTACAGCCCCCAGCCCTTTCAGAGGAGGGTATTTCCAGCTCACAACAATTTCTGAGCCCTCTTGCCTTATCACCCTGCAGAAGAGGCTGCTCAGAACCCCATCCAGCCTGGCCTTGGACACTTCCAGGGATAGCAGTTCCCACCTGCCTTTCTCATTGCCCCTGTAAAATCCGTAACCCAAAATGTCACTGCCAGACAGCAAAGCTGTGGCTTCTTCTGGGCTGGGACATGACACTGGAGAGGATGGGAGTGTTCCCACTCTCTCCAGAGGCTTCAGGGCAGGATGGGAGCTGACAGGTATCGACACAGCACCACGAGCACCACTCTGAGTCCGGGGGCTGGAGCTGGAGCAGGGCTCTCTCTGCTCCCATGGGCTCAGATTCAGCACTCCGTTAATTCAGAGCCACCCTGCCTGACTCTCCCAGGAGCGGGGCCGAGCCTTTCCAAAGCTAAACTCGTATTAAACTCTGCCACGAGGTTCTGGTGACCATATGGAGCTGGGAGAGGGGTGGGGGCCAGCCCTGACCTTTATTGTAGGGAGGGCAGCACCGCTGACCCCTTCCCTGCCCCCCAGGGTGGCTGTTCCCAGGCCACTCAGGTTGTTCCACAGGGCTCTCTGCTAAATAAGACAATTAAATCCTTGAGCCCAGGTTTTAGTGTTTCCATGTGCAGCCAAGTATCTTAATCTGGGCTGTTTGGGGAATTTTTATCCCGTGGATCCCTTGGTATGCCTGGAATGTTTGCTTTTCCTACTGTGTGCGTGTGTTTGAGGCACTCCTGTAAAAACAAGAGCTTCCTGCCTGCCTTGTAAATCTTTCCTTGATTGGCAGAGTGGCCTTTGGTGATTAATCAAGGGGCACGACAGAGCTGACACCCTCCAGGAGCTCGCTCCTTGCGAATCCCCGGCACAGCACTGGGAGAGCAGGGAGGGGACCCCGGGAGCTGCCTGCTCTCCAGAGCCGTGTGGTGACATCGGTTTTCGGTAAGAGCCTGGGAGAGGAAGGACTGAACGGAAATTCCAGAGAGCTAAGGAAATGCTCCAGAGGGCCAGGACTTTGGAGGCATTTTCTATTGTATCATCGGGCTGAAACACGCGGCTGCGCTCGGAGGGATCCGCTCGGTGCCCAACCAAACCTTCCCACCTTGGCTGGGCTGGGAATGGGGAGATTTGTCCCAATCAAACCTTCCCACCTTGGCTGGGCTGGGAATGGGGAGATTTATCCCAATCAAACCTTCCCACCTTGGCTGGGCTGGGAATGGGGAGATTTATCCCAATCAAACCTTCCCACCTTGGCTGGGCTGGGAATGGGGAGATTGGTCCCAACCAAACCTTCCCACCTTGGCTGGGCTGGGAATGGGGAGGTTCACCCCACAAATGGGATAAAGGTTTCTCCAGGAGATGGACACAGGATAGGGGAGACTGCTGGGAAGAATCACCTCGTTGGTGCTCCTGGGTCTCTTCATGTTCCCCTCAGAGGCTTCCAGGTGTCACAGGCTCTGCCTGGATGTGGCACAGGGGTTCCAAGTTAGCTTTCACTCCCAGAACAGCAAAACCAGCTGCAGCATCTTGGCCAAAGGGCTCTAATTTGTCTCAACTAATAGAGTCTGCTGACCCTGAGCTTTCCTGGAGCTGGCTGTGGGATCCTGAACTGGTGTTGTGCTGTGCAGGCCACACATACGAACCTAGGCCCATGTCCCCACGATCCCAGAAGGGTCTCAGTTTGGGAAAAAAACTGGCAGAGCTGCAGGCTGCCAGCCCCAGGGCCCAAATTCATTTCTGTAAGCAAGGAGACCTTCAGTGTGGGAGCCTGGTGGAGGCTTGCCATGGGAGAGGTCAGTACTCAGCATTTTAGAGGAAACTGTGAGATTTAGCAGGAAGTTTTTTACAGTGAGGGTGTTAAAACACTGGCACAGGTTGTCCAGAGCAGCTGTGGCTGCCCCATCCCTGGAAGTGTCCAAGGCCAGGTTGGGTGGGGCTTGGAGCAACCTGGGCTGGTGGAATGAGTCCCTGCCCATAGCAGAGAACTGGAATGGTTGACCCTTAGAGGTCCCTTCCAACCCAAACCATCCTGTGATTTTCAAGTTCTGGTCTTCCCACTTTTTGCCTTGGCTTTTGCCCACTGCTAGAGGCAGGATCTGTGCTGTGTGCCAGGGCCAGGGCCAGGGCCAGGATGAGGAGCTCCAGAAACAGAACACAGTGAGCAGACAGCCAGGGAGGGTCTGTGTGTCCATCCCAGCTGAGCCCTGGGAGGAGGGACAGGGAGGAAGGAGCAGAGAAGCACTTGGGACACACAGGAGCACTCAGGAGCATTCAGGACACCACAGGAGCACTCAGGACACACAGCCTGACTGCTCCCTGGATGATCTTAAAGGTCCCTTCCCAACCCAAGCCACTCTGTGTTTCTGTGACAGAGCATTTCAGCCACACACGGCGGTGACAGCGTGGGCAGAGCCCTGCAGCCTCTCCCTGCTCTTGGACAAACTGCTCCCAGAGCCCTGCTTGTTTGTCCTGCTGGATATCAGAGGTGCTGATGATAGGTCCCCCTGGAGCCCCTCTCTCCACATCTGTGGGTTCATCCCTGTTCCATTTTTCCCAGGTTTGGAGGTGCTGCTCCACCCTCCACCTCTACACCCGCCTGTGCTCCCTCCATGCACCTGCTGGAGGATGCTCTTCACCTGTCCCAAGGCCACTCCTGCCTCTCTCCCAACCATCACCAACAGCAGAAGCTCAAAAACTCATGGCAAGAGGGTCCGTGGGTGTTTTCCAGGCATTTTGTGTCCCAAAGCAATGAGCCCTGTGGCCATCCAGCCCTGTTAGCTGTGGCCATCCCGGTGACATCCTCACTGCCACGGTGCCAGGGGACATTCAGTGCCATCAAGGTCACCTCCATGTCTGGCACGTTGTTCCCTTGTGCTCTCCCCACCACAGATCCCAGCGTGGCTCTGGTGTTTGGATGCAGCTGGAAACGATTCCAAAGGTGACACAGAGCTGCTCTGTCCCACTCTGTCCCACCCTGTCCCCTCCTGGCCACCTCTAATTCATTGCCACAGAGTGGTTGGAAGGCCCCAGCACTGGTTTGAGCCCTAGTGAGCAGGCAGCAGGCTGGTGAAGCAGCAAGACAGAGAATTCCTTCTGCCCTTGGGATGCTGGGATGAAGAACAACCCCTGCCCAATGCTGTCCTTCCCCCTTCTTATTTCACCCAGCCCTTCCCTGCACTGGGGACAAGCTGCCTTTAAAGTGTCACCACCGGGCACTGGAGTGAACAGCCCTTTTCTCTCTCTCTCCTTAACCTCTCCTCAGCCAGGGCTGCTCCTCCAGCATGGACAGATCGCACTTATTCTGTGTTTGGGAACACAAGACTGAGCTGACTTTGCCATCAGGTTTTCCTCACAGCCAGGGAGATGTGAAATTCCTTAGGGATCCAGATGTGTGTGTGCTTATTTTCACCCCCACGGAGTGAGGGGAACCGGGGTGCCTGGTGTCCCCCTACCCCTCTGGGTTCTGCCCCCTCCTTTTGCAAGTGGTGCCTCCAAATTGGGGTGCAGATCCCCCACACGGCCCTGGGGAGGGGGCACAGACCCATCCATCCACCTGGATGTGCTCCAGAGGCAGCTGGGCAAACGTGGCCAGTGAGGAGGCGCTGCTGGTGGCCACCTGCCTGTGACACTTGCCCGGTGTCTCTGTGTCACCCCACATTCCCACCGAGCTCTGGGGCAGGGGATGGAGCCTCCCCTCTCCCAGAGCCATGGGGGATTCCGTGCCAGGTGGGCAGGAAATCACACCCAGGGCTTTGAATTTCTCAGGAAAAAGAGAAAATTCCTCAAAGGTGGCAAAACAGCAGCGAGGGGCTTTGCTATGGAAATGCAGAGCTGTGTCCCCTGGGGCTGGGGGCTCCTGGGATCTCGCTGGGCTTCACCTTTGTCCCTGCTGGCATCTCTTTGGCAGTTCCCTGGGCTGGGTCCCACTGGTGCTGGCAGGTCAGGAACAAGCCCCTTGCAGGAAACAGGGAAATAAAGGAAAGCTGAAAAGAACAATTTAACATCCAGGAATGGAAATGACTCAGGGGGATTAAAATGCAGGGAAAAGGAGAAAGAGGAGGGTCCTGGCCCTGTTTTCAGCCACATTTTTCCCCTCCCAAAATTCTTTAGAAGGGGCTTTGTGAAGGTGCCTGTGGCATCACCTCCCCGAGTGTTTGATTGATGAACTGTGGCAGGAGTTCCTGGGAGTGGGGATGTGCCCTGGGTTATCCAAGTGATGGAGATGGGATCTATCAATCAGCTATAAAACAGGAGAGAACCCAGCATGAGGTGGGAGTGGGGGGAGCAGGAGCACTCCAACTTTCTGTGATCCTTGCCTGGGGCAGGTCCAGCATCCCCCTGAAAAAAGGGGAATCTCAGGGGTCAGACATCTGAGGCTCCAGGAGGAGCTGGCTGTCCCCAGAGCGATGGGACAGGTGGGAACAGTGCTGGATTCATGTCTTGGGGGTGTCCCCATCAGCCTCTTTCAGATGGGATCAGTCCTGGTTCCCTCATTGCTCCAGCTGTGTCCCCACCAAT
This sequence comes from Eopsaltria australis, assembly GCA_034509425.1. Lineage (NCBI taxonomy): Eukaryota > Metazoa > Chordata > Aves > Passeriformes > Petroicidae > Eopsaltria > Eopsaltria australis. The sequence goes on from JAVTVJ010010697.1 coordinate 569,769, forward strand.
GCTACTTGGGTTTTCCCCCAGGTGGAGAGGGATCTTTCCATTCCTTCCTCCACTGAGGAAAAGCCAAATCAGTCACCAGCTCACAAAGCAGCCACAGGAGTGAGGGATCTGGCACAACCAGGAGCATCCCAATCCCACCCCAGTCACATTAAGGAGTGTTCCCTGTTGGAGTTTTTGGGAATGGAATTCACACGTTGATTTGTGTGAATTCACACAATCGCACAGCAGCACCCCAGGCCACACATTCTCGGGAGGGATCAGACCTAGGACACCCCAAAATGATGCAGATTTCAGAGAGAGGACAGGGAAGATGAGCTGGCCTCAGGCCTGGCAGCTTGTGGGGGTATCTCCAGGAGGATAGGATCCCTCTGGTTGGGATGCTGGGAGCAGGGGAAGGGCAGGGAAGGATGCAGTTCACTTTGGGGGCAGCCTGGGGACTCCTGGCACTGGGAAACAACATTTGTGTGATGCCTTGAACTCCAACTCTCCTTCCCACCTGGCTGCACTTTGAATCCAGAGTTTGGGACAGAAGCAGGTACCTGGAGGGAGCTCTATCAGGAAGATCACCATGGAGAGGTTTGAGGGGTTCAGCGTGGTCACAGGGCACTGTCACCGGGGCTCTCTGGTCACGGGACTCTGTCACCGCTGTCACCATCACCCCGGGAGATGTGCTGAGGCTGCAAACCTCCTCTCCATCCCAGGCACCTTCCCCTGCCCACAATGCCCCAGTTTTCCAGGCTCAGCATGGCTGAGGGCTGAGGCATTTTGGGAGCCTGAAGACAGCCGAGGTGATCTCATCCCACGAGTATTTTCTTGGCTCGCTCTCCCCGCTCCAACGCCTCGGCGATAAGGCTGGGCTGAGGTCAGTGGGAGGGTTTGGCATTGTGGAGCCGTGTGTCACCCCACGGAGCCTGGGACACGGCACCTGCACTTCCCTGGCTCCAGCCAGGTCCCCGAGTCCCTGCCTCATCCACCAGGATGCTCCACCTGGGCAGGGGGTCCGTGCAGACAGCCAAAGGTGCCCCCACCTCTGCCCACAGGTCCAGCTATTTCACCTTCTCCTGGGGAAAATGAAAAGGTTGAGGCTTTTCTTACCTCCAGCATCAAAAAGAAGCAGAGGAAACTCTTCAGATCACTTTCCAAAGGGGTGTTATCAGCCCAGGAGGGGTTTCCTGCTGCCAGAAATAGAGCAGTGTTACGATAGGAAGGGAAGCAGGATGACACAGGCATAGATAAGGCTGGGGGGATAAGCCAGGAGAGGAACCCTGGCTGCTGGGGGAGCTGGGCTGGCTCCCCTGGAGCTCGGGTGGGAGCCCCATCCATTTGGGAAAGAGCAGGGCAGAGCCACTGCTGGGTCCTGTCGGAAGCGCTGCTGCTGGGCTTGGTACCTTGGAATGGTGCATCATCCACCCATCCTTCCATCCATCCATCCATTGATCCATTGATCCATCCATTGATCCATTGATCCATTGATCCATCCATCCATCCCTCCATCCATCCATTGATCCATTGATCCATTGATCCATCCTTCCATCCATCCATCCATCTATTGATCCATCCATCCTTCCAACCATCCATTGATCCATCAATCCATCCATCCCTCCATCCATCTACTGATCCATCCATCCATCCATCCATCCATCCATCATCCATCCATCCATCCTTCCATCCATCCATCCATCCATCCATCCATCCATCCATCTATCCATCCATCCCCCCCTGTGGTGCTGGGCCTGGGCCAGTGTTTCCAGGCTCTGCATGTGCCTGGGGACACAGGGACAAGTGCTGTGCTCTCATCTCCTCCCCACACAAAACTAAACCCTCACTGGGGCTTTAGGGCCGGTGCCGATTCCCACATTTCAACTTCCATCCAAGAGGATTTGACTTCTCACTGGGAGAAGTGGGCTGGAAAACCTGTTCCTCTTCCTCCAAGCACTGACTCCATCTCTCTTCATTTTCTTCACATGCTCCCCTGCCTTTGAGTCTGGTACCTGCTGCATGTTGCAGATTCAACTTTTTCCCCATTTTTTGGGAGATGACCCAGAGGGAGCAAGCTGTGCCTGCAGCCCTGTGCACCCCAGGTGCCCCAGGGGTGATACCAGAGCGTGATGGAGCAGAAAAACAAGGAGACGAGGCTGGAGATCCCCGTGTCCCCCTCCCCAGATCAGCCTCCCGGCTCCGTGCCAGTCGGAAGATGCCGAGTTCCCTCAAAAGAATGGGAGCTTAATGTCCCGGAGCTAATAAGCAATTTTCCCCTGCACCTGCCTCTCCCCGCCGCCTCCCCTCCCGCCTCCCCTCCAGCCATCTGCCGTCTCGGGGCCTCTGGACTCTGCACTGACAGCCTGGGGCGCCCGGAGCCGGGACGAGGCTGGTGTTTCACTGCTTTGGAGCTGGGAGTGCTCAGCGTCCCCACAGAGATGAGCAGCCTGCTTTGAGGGGGGAGTTTGGTCCCTGATGGCTTCCTCCATCCCCGTGTCCCCCCCAGGGAGGTGGGTGGCAGAGCCCAAAAGGGGAAGCTGAGGCTGGGAGAGCAGCAGGGAACACCCAAAGGTGCCATGAGCTGGCAGGAATTACTGCATCCACAGGGAGCTGGCATTCCCAGCCAGGGGGATGTGAGGAGGGATGCGAAAGAGGGGCTGTGAGAGGGGGATGTGAGGATGGAGGACACGAGGAGGTGATGCAAGAGGGAGGAATGCAAGGAGAGGGACATAAAGGGGGAGAAGGTGAGGAGGGGGGATGCGAGGAGGGGGATGTGAGGAGGAAGACACGAGGAGAAATGTGAGATGGGGAATGAGAGGATAGGGGTGCGAGGAGGGGGGTGTGAAGAGGGGGATGTGAAACACAAAGGGGGACATAAGGAGGGGGATGTGAACATGGGGATGTGAGGAGGGGGATGTGAAGAGGGGGATGTAAAGAGAGGGACACGAGGAAGGGGAATGCGAGGAGGGGGGATGCGAAGAGGGGGGATGCGAAGAGGGGGAATGCAAAGAGGGGGATGCCAGAAGGGGGGGCCCGCGGGGGCAGAGCAGATGGGGCCGGCAGGCTCGGGGTTGCCCCGGCCCCGCAGACAAAGGCTGGGGCAGATTTACGGCCCGGGACAGCTGGCGGGCAGAGCCGCCCCCCCGCCCGCAGCTGCCGCTCCCGCTCCCGGCCGCGCTCCTGCGCCGGCGGCGGCCCCGGGGCGGAGCGGGGCGGGACCGGCCCCACATTCCGGGCATAGCAAAGCCCGGCCCGGCCCCCGCGGCCCCGGGACGCTCAGAGCAGCCGCAGCACCGCTCCGCTCCGCCATGCCACGGTGAGTTCCGCCGTCGGGACCCCCGACCGGCACCGGGACCCCTCGGCACCGGGACCCCCCGGCACCGGGACTCCCCCGGTACCGGGACCCCCCCCGACCGGCACCAGGACCCCCTCGACCGGTATCGGGACCTCCCGGCACCGGGAATCCCCCGGTACTGGGACCCCCCTGGCACTGGGAACCCTCTGCCACAGGGACGCCCCCGACCGGGATCGGGACCCCCGAGCGGCACTGGGAACCCCCCCGACCGGCACCGAGACCCCCCCGGCACGGGGATGCCCCTCGGGGAAAGGACACCCCCCGGCACCGGGAACCCCCTAGCAGGGATCGGGACCTCCCTCGGCACGGGGACCCACCCGGAGCAGCAACTTTGGGACCGGGACCCCCCCGCCCCAGACCGAGATTCTCCAGGCCGGGACTGGGACCCCTCCCCGGACTGGGACTCTTTGACCGGGATCGAACCCCCCGGCCCAGGGAAGCCCCCAGTCGGGACTGGGATCCCTCCACGGGAAAAGGACGTCCCCCAGAACCGGGACCCTTCTCCATGGGGACCGGGACGCGCCGGGAGAAAAGACCCTCTCCCATGCCGGATTCACCCCCAGGGACTGGGGAACCGTCCCGGCACCCTCCCAACCGGGACCGGAACATCCCCACGGCACCTAGAGCCCCCCTCGGAAAAGTCCCAGGACCCTCCCCGGGACTGGGACACCTCTGCAGGTCCAGGATCTCCGTATTCGGGGATGGGGGTGTCCTACCCATCTCCCAGCGGCTCTGTGCCCGGTCCCATAGGCCCGCTTCTTTCCCCATAGCCGGGTCAGTGCCAGTCCCGGGTCCGGAGCCAGCCCCAGGTCCCAGCCCCGGCCCCGGGTGCACTGAGAGTGCCGGTGCTCGGCCACCCCACTGCGGAGGCTGCTCCGCTCTCCCCCTGCCGCCACGGGCTCCCACCGCTCCGGCACGTCCCGGCCAGATTCCTGGCAAACAATCCCGCGTCCATCAGGATCCATCGCACTGTGTGCTGCCCCGACTGCTTCCCAACAATCCCGGTTTTCCCTCCTGCAGGTGTCTCGGCGTGGCCAGTTGCTGTTGAGGTCCCCCGGGACGCTCCTCTCGGGTGGAAACGTGGCTCTGCCGCCGGCACGGACGGACATGAGGACGGCGGAGGATTCGAACGGGACGGTGCTGCACCGCCTGATCCAGGAGCAGCTGCGCTATGGGAATCTCACGGAGAACCGCACTCTGCTGGCCATCCAGCAGCAGGCTCTGCGCGGCGGCGGTGCCGGCGGAGCCGGGAGCCCCCGCTCCTCCCTGGAGAGCCTCAGCCCGGAGGAGAGCCAGATGGTGCAGCAATCCACGCGGCAGGAGCCGCAGGGCCAGGAGCATCACTCCGACCACGTCTACTTGGAGAACAGCGTCTATCGGCTCTGCCCGCCCAAGGGCGAGGAGCTCCCCACCTACGAGGAGGCCAAGGCGCATTCCCAGTTCTTCGCCTCGCAGCGGGGAGCGGCCGGCTCGGGGATCCGGGCTGAAAACGCCCCTCGCGGGGCCGAGAGCGGCGCCCGGCGCCCCGACGAAGGGCTGAAGGACCTGAAGCACGGCCACGTGCGGTCGCTGAGCGAGCGGCTCATGCGGATGTCGCTGGAGCGGAACGGGGCCAAGGCGCAGAGCCCCATCAGCGCTTCCCACAGCTTCCCGCAGCTCTCCCGCCAGCTCGTCCCCCTGCGCGGGCAGCACCCCGAGGGCACGGAGCCGCGGGGACCGCCCCCGGAGTACCCCTACGTCATCCCTGCCCAGGATGCTTACCTGGCTGAACCCCGACCCTGCTCCCGGGAAGGTCCTGGATTTCAGCATCCTGAAATCAGGTAAACTGTGGCCCCCGGGCTCTGGTTTTGGATGCCTCCCAGGAATGTTCAGGATGGATGCTTGGAACTTGCAGGGTGTGAAGGGCAGTGGGGGCCCAGAGCAGCTGCTCTTGCCCTCACTGGCTCAGGCCATGGGGGTCTGCTGGGAGCCCCCTATTCTCTCCTGTCCCCAGTTCCCCCATCATGGCTGGGCTTTTACAACCAGTGATGAAAATCCCATTCCCACAGCAGACCCTACTCCCTCTCCACGCACAGAGAGGATTCTGGGAGTAACTTAGGGGGCAATCCAGGAGCTGGAAGCAGCCCAGGAAACAGCTGAATGTGGAATAGGTATGGGGCAGGGCGGAAAACAAATCTGCTCCCTGCTCCATGGAAATCCATGCCATGGTCCTGAGCTGGGAATGTCCATGTAACTTGGAATTGCTGCCGAGCAGAGCCTGGGCTGATGCCAGATGGTCTGTGGTCTCTTTGGCAGCTCAATGCCTCTGGCAAAGCCCCAGGCTGACTGTGAGATGGACATCTAGGGGTCCAGGCATTGCCTGGCATTTGAGGAGGACTGGAAACAACCTCTTGCAGTGTGGAAAATGATGGGAAGAAGGGAATTGTTGGCTCGAAGGGAGGACACACTGCTCCCAGCCCTGCTAATCTATCCAGGCAGAGAGTGATAGCATCTCCAGCAGGAAAACCTTCTCCTTCCAGGGAACAAAGAGGGGAAGGGGAGCTGTGAGGAAGATGTATTTATTCTTCCTTGCTCCTATATCATCCCGCAGGAATGCAGGCCCTTGGCGGGCAGCCCGCGGGGAGCGCAGCAGGGCCGGGCCGTGCACAGCCACCCTGCTCAGGGAATTCCAGGCAGGATGGTGAGGTGGGATGCTGGAGCAGTGGCACAAGAGGCAGCCAGGCTGGCCTGGCCCCTCCAAATATAGGAAGGACATATCCATAGTTTGGCAGTGAGGGCCTATGCTTTGCCCAGAAAATTAGGAAAATGGGTAGCACTGCCAGCTTCCAAGGTGCATCCTATGCCAGGCTGCCTGCAGCATTCCCAGGAAGAGAGGGGCCTGAGGGGTTAGGAGCCCATCCAGACCCACTGGCCACGTCCTGGAGGGGTCAGGTCAAGGCACCCCTGCAAGATGGGATTTGTGGTTAGACAGCAAGTGCTTCCCAGCTCTAAAAGGCAGGACAGGCACTTCCCAGAGCCTCCCTCCTCCTCTGAGGTCACTTGGAGACAGCAGCACGTGCTTGGTGGGATGCTGGAGTTGCACCGGCTCTCTCCCACCCTGCCAAACCCTGACATCCTCTCCTCGCCCCCTGCAGGGTGCTGCCCACCCCGGTCCCGGCCGCGTTCCTGCCGCTGTGTCCGGGCACGCTGGGTCCGGCCGGCGTGGAGGCCCTGGTCAGTGCCCAGGCAGTGTCGGCCGGCAGCCGCCTGGCCCGGGCAGACGCCGTCCTGCGGGAGAACGAGAGGCTCCAGCGGGAGAGCGAGAAGCTGCGGCGGGAGCTGGAGAGCTGTGCCGAGAAGGCGAGCCGCATCCAGAAGGTGAGGGAATGGTGGCAGCCCCGGGTCCGCCCTGCCCGGGGGGATGCTCGACCAGCTGCTGTGAAAATTCACCCCCTTTAGGGATTTAATCCTTTCTCCTCCTCCCTCCGGCGGCTCGTTCCCCTCGGAGCAGCTGCAGCGTGGCAGCCAGGGTTGGGGAGAAGGAGCCCATTCTCCAGTGACCCTCTCCCTCCGCCTGTCCCCCCATCCAGGCTGCCACAGAAAGCCCTTTGTGTGGCCATGTACAAGGGGCGGCTGTTCCCCGTGGCCGGGCTATGGCAGAGCCAAAATTTGTGGAGAGACTCTTGCATAAGAAAAAAGACAGAAAAAAAATCAGTTTCCCTCCCCAAAAACGTGTGCTGGAGGTCAATTTGGGTGCACTGAGCTCCTCTGGCAGCTCAGGTTGGGCTGAGCACCCCAGTTGAGCTTTGGCCGGCATCTCCCTTTCCTTTCCTTTCCTCATTCCATGAATATCTAACCCTGGCCTGTCCCTTCCTCCACCCCAGCTGGAGAGCGAGATCCAGCGCATCTCAGAGGATTACGAAAACCTCGTCAAGGCGTCTTCCAAGCGGGAAGCCTTGGAGAAAGCCATGAGGAACAAGAGAGATTGTGAGATGCGACGGCTCCAGGATTTCAACCGGGACCTGAAAGGTGAGGGACCCTCTGTGTCCCCATCCTTGTGGGTGCTCCGTGTCCCCTGGCTGTTTCCATGGGAAACCAGACTTTTCCCGCTTCCTCCAGCCAAAATCCTGTATTTAAATCCTAATTGGGTTTGGTTGTTTTGGACCAGAGCGGTTGGAATCTGCGAACAAGCAGCTGGCCAGCAAGACCCAGGAAAGCCAGGAGAGCAACCAGGGCAGCGTGGCCAAACTCCTGGCACAGAGTAAGTCCCGGAGGACACCCATCCTTGCCGGGCTCCCTGTGGCATCTGCGAGCAGGGCTCGGCTGGAGAAGGAGGAGGAGGCGGGTGTCGGGCGGCAGCTCTCGCCCTTCCCCAGGGAGGATGGAGCAGCTCTTGGCGCTGGACTCGAGCCATTAATCCCGGCGGCCGGCCGGCGGCGTGACCCGCATTCCCCACATTCCTGCCGCAGCGCCGGCTCTTCCAGCACCCAGCCCGCACTCCCGCCCCACGCCAGCCCGGCCGTTCTGTCCCTCCTCCCTCCTGCACTTCGCAGCCATGCCAGCCTGGGCTTTTTTGGGGGAAAATGTACCTAAATTTTAGCAGAGAGATGTGGTGTTTGTATTAGCAGGAGCAATTGTATCCCTTTCCCTAAGGTGGCTGGATTCACACCAGGCAGGTTTCACCCTTCCCGAGCTAAAATTTCGGCTGGAATGTGGCACGTGGAGGCTTTTGACCATCTGCCCAAGCGGCTGGAATGCCCCTGACCCCCATTCAATAGAAGATCTGGAGGAAGGGCCAGATGTTGGGGAGCAAAGAATCCCCGCAGGGCTTCATGGACCGGTCTTAGGGAAGCCAAATGTCTGAGATTTGTGCGGTTCCCTTGCAGGCTACGAGCACCAGCAGGAGAAGGAGAAGCTGGAGCGGGAGGTGTCCCTGCTGCGCAGCGCCAACGAGGACCAGCGGCGGCGGGCAGAGCTGCTGGAGCAGGCGCTGGGCAGCGCCCAGGCGCGGGCGGCCAAGGCAGAGGCCGAGCTGCGGAAGAAACGAGCCTACGTGGAGAAGGTGGAGCGGCTGCAGGCAGCCCTGGGGCAGCTCCAGGCCGCCTGCGAGAAGCGGGAGCAGCTGGAGCTGCGGCTCCGCACCCGCCTGGAGCAGGAGCTGAAGATGCTGCGGGCTCAGCAGGTGGGTGCTGGCGAGCCACGGTGGCTCCGGCGGGGCGCGGCGGGGGCTGCATCCTCCCAGCACCTCCTCATCCTCACCGGGGCTTTGTTTTGGCTGCTGCAGAGGCAGGCGGGCACCGCGGGCGGGGGGACGCCGGAGCTGAGCGCCCACACGCTGTCGGAGCAGCTGAGGGAGAAGGAGGAGAAGATCCTGGCGCTGGAGGCCGACATGACCAAGTGGGAGCAGAAGTACCTGGAGGAGTGCACCATGCGCCAGTTTGCCATGGACGCCGCGGCCACGGCGGCCGCCCAGCGCGACACCACCCTCATCAGCCACTCCCCGCGGCACTCCCCCAACAGCAGCTTCAACGAGGACCTGCTGCTGGCCAGCCACAAGCACCAGGAGATGGAGAACAGGTAGTCCCACCTTGCCAGAGGCGTTTCGCCCCCATCAAGCTTTTCCTGGGGTCTGCGTTCTCCTCTTTCTCCCTGTCCCAACTTCTATCCCAACTTCTGCCTCTCCTCCTCTCCAGGTTAAAAGCCCTTCATGCCCAAATCCTGGAGAAGGATGCTGTCATCAAGGTCCTGCAGCAGCGCTCGCGGAGGGACCCCAGCAAAGCCCTTCAGGGCTCCCTGCGGCCGGCCAAATCCGTGCCCTCCATCTTTGCCGCCTCCGCCACCCCGAGCTGGCCGGGGGCTGGCCAGAGTGACCGGTCATCCGAGGGCAGCTCCCGTGGCAGCACAGGTAAATAGGGACACCTGTCCGCTCCCTACCTTCACTTGCGGGTGGAGACCTGCTTGCAATTTTCCCCTGTGGATTTGGATGTAGAGAGCTTGGGGAGGGGTGATTCCTCCAGGACCAGCCAGCAAACACAGAATCTCAGAATGGTTTGGGTTGGAAGGGACTTTTAAGCTCATCTCGTTCCACCCCCTGCCATGGGCAGGGACACCTTCCACTATCCCAGATTGCTTCAAGCCCCATCCAACCTGGCCTTGAAAACTTGAATCCCTTGCCTTGAATCCCTAACAGAGTCTCTTCCAGCAGGCAAAGCCACCACTGAAGGGACAGCAGTGTCCACTGCCCTTCCCTTGCCATCCCACTCCAAGCACGGCAGCAAGGACGGCAGCACGCAGACGGACGGAGCAGCCGGGAGCAACGGGCAGGGAGAGGGCACCGGAGTGCTGGGTGAGTCCTCCTGGATGGCACAGGGCAGGAATTTGGGATGCCCCAGCCCATGGGATGGGCTTTGCACAAGCATCAGTGATTTTTTAAGACCCCAGTTGAGTTGGGTGGGTTGGAATCCCTGCGAATCCCTGTAAATGCCTTCTTTCTCTGCAGAGACCTCGGCCGCTGCCAGAGCCCCGGACCTGTCTGACATGGTGGAGATCCTGATTTAAGGCCACCCAGGGCTGCACGGTGGCCCCTCCACCCTTCCTGCCAGCACGTTGGGATAGAGAAGCCTCTGGGAAGGAGGGGCCGAGCTGGGAGCTCAGCGGTGTCCCCTCGGCCGGTCTCGGCAGTGACTCTGGGGTGTGGGAGGGTCACTGTCCCCCTCGGTGCCCACACGGGTCCCCGGCTGCGCAGGGCGCGCTGGAGCCCGGGGACCCTGCGGTGGCTCCATCCCCATCCCAGCTCCATCCCAGCTCCATCCCCATCCCAGCTCCCACCTCTGGCCATCCACACCCATCCAGGTGCTTGGCTTCTGATTGGAAAATCCCTCTCTGACCGCCCGAACTGTACCCACAAGCAGAAGTCTCTGCACGAGGGCAGAGCTGGGAGGGATCCTCCCATCAACCACCTGGATCCACCAAGCCGAGCACCGGGAGCACCAAACCTCCATCACCTGCATGCTGCCTCTGGGTTTTCATCACCAGCAGGAGAGGGCTTTGTGATGGGGTGACAGTGAAACAAAAATGACAATGGAGGGGATGAAAGGTGGAGGAGAAGCAGAGGGGAAAGGCTCTGAGGATGCTGATGGAGGTGGCGGGATGTTCCTTCCCTCTCCTGGCTGCATCCCCTGGCTACTGGCAGCTGGCTTCTGCCCGTAGCCAGCGCCAACATCCCGCTCCTCGGAGCTTCCCATCCTCGCCCTTCATGTAAATATATATATTTTTCTTTATTTCTTTCCCCTTTCAACGTGTGCATTTGCTGGCCAACTGCATTTTTTATTTTTCTCTCCCCAGACACGTAAAAAATGCGTTCGGTTCTCGTGCATTGTTTACAAAATGGAAAAGAAACAAAAAATTATGAAAGAGGAAAAAAAAACCCCCAAAACCCATGACTTAATATATTTTATATTAATATTGGTATTTCTTTTTAAGTATTTTTTTCGTGCTGTGAACTTTTTTTTTCCTGCCAAAGACGACAAGTTCTCGTTTGTGCGTTTTAAGTTATCTTTAAGTATTTAAACATAAACCTGGCTGTTTCGTTACGCCGCCCTATACCGAGATTGCTGTAGCATTCCACTTGGTATAACAATATTTTAATAAAAAAACCCAAATATTGATCTGTGGATTCTCTTTTTTTTTCCATGAGATGGGGGAGAGATGGAGGTGCTGCCAGGGGAAGAGGGGCTGGGGGTGCTCACTCCCTGGTTCACATGACCTGCTGACCCTTCCCAGTTCCTCAGGGCAGAGATTTGGGGTGCAGCTGCATGGGAGAGGGGAAAAATGCTCAAGAGCATTTCTGCATTCCCCAAAATCCCATTGGAATCCCATTCCCCCCACCTTCACAGGGAAAAAGGATGGAGTTGCCTAAAAATGTGGATAGTTTCCTTCCTGCTCTGGCATCCCTGCATCCCCGTGTCCTTGGTTTCTGCATCCCCATGACCCTGCATCCCTGTGTCCTCAATCCCTGCTCCCTGCTGTCCTCAACCTCTGCATCCCATACCTGCATCCCTATGGGATCCTTCTCCTCTTCCTCCTCCCTTCCTGCCCTCCTAAGCCCCTGCCACAGGGACTCCCTGATGTCTTCCAGCACGGGTGGACCTGGTCCCCAAGCTCTCCTTGGCTTTGTCAGACGTCTCCAAGCCCTTCCCACTCCACCTGGCTCCTTGATCTTCTGGAAGATCAGAAGTTTTCCAGGTGTTGGACTTTTATTTTCTAATAACTGTGGCGTTAATGCTTCCCAGGAAACAACCCTGGGGACTCTGCCATCTCCAGCCAGGCTGAGGCTTTCCCTTTGTGCATCCCTTGGCATTAACTGGGAGCTCATCTTTGTTACCCTGCTGTCCCTGGGGACCAGGAGCTCCTGTGCTCTGCAATGGGGTTTAGCTTGGATTATGTGGAACAACAGCATCAGAAGCCAGTTTTGCTGCCAGCTCCTCCCCTGGAATCACAGAATCATGGAATCATGGAATCGTTTATGTTGGAAAAGCACTTTAAGAACATCAAGTCTGACTGTTAACCCAGCACTGACAAAGCCACCTCTAAACCATGTCCCCAAGTACCACATCCACATGTTTTTCAGCACTTCCAAGGATGATGATTCCATTCCAGGATCACTGGTCTCGGTTGGACAGCAGTGCTGAATCCCAGCTCAGCCCCACCCTTCCCACTCAGGAATCTGGAAGAAGTATGGCTAAAAAATGAAAATCTGGTGCTTTCTATGGCTGTGGGACAGGTCTCCATCATCCCCGAGGAGCAGGTTAGGGAGACTTGGAGCAATGTAAAGCTTGGAGCTGGGACCCTCCTTGCACCCATGGCTTCTCCTGGGTGTTGCAGGCAGGAAAATCAGCTCTGCCCATGCAGAAGGCTGAAAAAGACCCTGAAACGGGGCGAGGGATGGGAAGAACAGGGTGGGAAGCTCACAGGCAACTGCTGAGGTTGGGAATATGTCCGGGGGAGCCTGGTGGCCTCCAGCCAGGGCTGTACCTGCCCTGCCTCCCCCAGGTCCTGCTGCTCCAGAGCCAGGGAAGGCCGGCAGCATTCCTGGCATACCGCAGCTCTCACACCCCACGCTTTATTTACCCAAATCCGGATGCAGAGTGGCCTGGCTACAGGTCTGGCTGTTTGCAGGCAGCTTTCTGGGACCAGGGATTCAGGGAATGGGCTCCTGTTGAGAGCTTTGCCCATTGATCCTCACCCCCAGGGCTCTCAGTCTCTGGCAGTCAGAAAAAAGTATGAAGTCCATCTGTGGATACAGGAATTGGGATGGAGGGAGAGGATTCCTAAATCCAGCAGGTAGAGCAGGAGGCCCCAGCTCCTCCTGCCACACTTTTCCAAGGAGCCTTGTGCTGTACTAGGGATGTAACATCCCGCAGGAGCTGCACACCTTGGCCATGGAAGCTGCTGTGGGGGTGTGTTATCACCTGCTCTGTCCTCACAGGCATTTCCGTCCGCCCTTCCCACCACCGTCTCCCTGGATTTCACCATCAGCATTGCCTGGACCCACTGTCCTTTATCCCATGTCTGTCCTTTATTCCGTGTCTGTCCTTCATCCCATGTCCCTTCATCATGGCACGGCTGAAATACCACATGGGGGCCAAACCTCCTGCTCCCATCCCTGTGCCTGTGATCTCTGTGTCCTTGATCCTTGCATCCTTGTGTCCCTAATCTCTGCATCCCTGTTACCCTGTATCCCTGTGCTCTTGTTCTCTGCATTCCCTCGTGTCCTGGAGCCCTGCATCCCTGTATCCTCAATTCTCACATCCCTGTCCAGGAGACAGGGTTCCCATGTCCTGGAAGGGGTGCTGGAGATGCCTGCAGAGCTGCTGGCTGGGCTGGCCCCTGATCCTCCTGTGGGCTGCACATCCACATCCCTGGAGAGATGGGAAAGGGCCAGCAGGCTCTGCTCCAAGTGCCACCAGTGTCACCTTGGTGGCTTTGGGTGGGATGCTCTGTCCCAGGGCAGCAGCTCTTGCGGGTGACAGGGAGATGGCTCTGCTGCTCCAGGGCTGTCTGGGGAGTTCTGGTTCCTCTGTGGTCACAGTGGGCTGGGACGAGGCCAAGGATCTCCTTGGGGCTCTCTGGCCTTCCACCAAGCCCCATTCCCAGCCAGGAGCACCTCCTCCCCTTGGTGCCACACCACAGCAGCCTCTCTGCAGCTGTGGTTCCTGCTTTTCCTCATTTCTCTTTGGAGAATGTTGGAACTTGGTCCTTGGAGCAATCTTTGAATTTTGACAGGTCCTTTGTGGGCCCTGGTTCTTCCTCATCATCTCCTTGTGCATCCCCATTCTTTTTCCACCTGCTGAATGCTCGAGCTGAATGGGGAAAGACAAGCTCATCACACCCTCCTTTGTATGGAGAATTGTTTAAAAAACCAAAAGATCCTCATTGGAATTTGGGAGAAATGGAATTTCACTCCCCTTCCAGATAATCCCGATCCTCGTGGGGGAAGCCTGGCAAGGCTGTGGGCCAGCCCTGCAGCCGCTTCCCAGCAAACCAGTCAGGCAAACCGGGCGCTTTCTCTCGCCTCAAGTCCCGGCTTGCTCGTCGGACCGGCAGGAATGAAGCTCTCCCCGCTGGTCCTGCTGAACCCTTCCCTTCCCCCTCCCTCCCTCCCTCCCTCATCCCACCCCTTTCCCGCAGGTCCCCCGAGCCTCCAGGCTCCTCTGTGTCCAGAACTTGTTTGGGGGGTACCCCCCGGGCTTTCTTCTGCCAGGGGGTCAACGCTCCCTTTCTGAATTCCTTTCATCGGGCTTTGCATTCCATTGCAGAATGAGCCACCCCAAGGTGTCCCCTCCCTTCAGAACATCGGCATGTCTTGATTTGTGCATTCCCATGACCCTTCACCCCTGTGCCTTCGATCTCTGCACCCCTGTGTCCTCAGTCCTTGCATCCCTGTCCCCCTGGCTTCCCGTGTTCCTGCAAGAGGGTGGCTGGAGATGCCCCTGTGGCAGGGATGGGATCGCAGGATGGGGGTTGTTATTTAGGGGTTGGCCATGACACCCTCCGGGATGCTCCATCCACCCTCCTTGGGAGCTCCCTCCCAATCGTCCCCAGTCCCTGGTCCTCCTGAACCCTTTCCCCCAGGACCCTTGGAGGGGTGGGGACTGTCCAGGTGTCACGGTGGGGCTGCCCAGCTTCTGCTCTCACAGCCCGGATCGCCACCGGGGCTCTGCTGGGCTCAGCAGAAGCGGTCGGACCCGCGGTGCGAGCGCGGCGAATTCCTCATTCCTGTTCCCTGCGCTGTGCTGCCTGCCTGCCATCTTTGCATGCAAACAGTAAACAGGCTGTTATTATCCTGGATGCTTTGAATAACTGTGGCTATTTTTTCTCTTCCCAGTATTCTAAAAAGGCAAAAAATTCCCTGCGGTTTCTGAGTCAACTTTTTTTCCCCTCGCTCTCTTTTCTTTCCTTCCCACCACCTCTGTGACCTTGAAAAACCAGGCGGATGAGCTCCCCGGCTGTCTCTGCTCGCACCCGCGCCCCGGCCGTGCTCCGGCTGCCGCTCCCGCTGCTCCCCGTGGCCGGCGACGATGGAATTCGGGGCTGAGCCTGGCGGTGGCGCAGCACGGGCACGGCAGTGGTGGGCAGGATCCGGCCTGCTGGGCATCTTGCTCATCTCCTCCCCGGGATGAGGAGCTAGGGGTGCTCAAGGAGGTGTTAGGGACGCCAGAGGAGGATGGGGATGCTGAAGGCAGTGGGGATTCTGGAGGTGCTGGGGGTGCTGGAGATGCTGGAGATGCTCATGGATGCTGGGGATGCTGGAGATGCTGGGTGTGTTGGAGGTGCTGGGGATGCTCGAGGTGCTGAGGATGCCCAAGGAGGCTGGGGATGCTGGAGGTGCTGGGGATGCTTGAGGAGGTTTGGGATGCTCAAGGACGCTGGGGATCCTTGCAGTTCTGGGGATCATTGAGGTGCTGGGGATGCTGGAGGTGGCCATGGATGCTGAAGGCACTGGGGGTGCTCTGGTGGGTGCAGGTCACACGGACATCTGGAGCAGGAGCACAGGATGCTGCCTGTGCTCCTCGCTTTGCATCCCCAAGAGCTGGAAGGTGTGTCCAGGAATGATTTGGGCAGCTGGGAGTTGAGGGGGACATGAGAAGAGCCTGATCATCCAGCCCTTGCAGGCAGCAGGTGTTCCCTGGGAACAGGGGGAAAAGGGAAGGGAAGGAAAGGGAAGGGAAGGGAAGGGAAGGGAAGGGAAGGGAAGGGAAGGGAAGGGAAGGGAAGGGGGAAGGAGGAAAGGAAAGGAAGGAAAGGAAAGGAAAGGAAGGAAAGGAAAGGAAAGGAAAGGAAAGGAAAGGAAAGGAAAGGAAAGGAAAGGAAAGGAAAGGAAAGAAGGAAAGGAAAGGAAAGGAAAGGAAAGGAAAGGAAAGGAAAGGAAAGGAAAGGAAAGGAAAGGAAAGGAGCATCCTGCTGGAGCTGATGGAGTGGGTTTTTTGATTGGTTGCTGAATTTGGCTGCAGCAGGAAAATTTGAGAGGTTTGTGGCAGGTCCTGGCACACAGGGCTGGATCCAGCATGGAGTGAATGGGCCACGTCCCACCACAGGGTTCTGCAACATGGTCTGGCCAAATATCTGGAGGGAACCAGGGATTAATTAACTGGATGGAGGAAAAATTGTGGTCATTAGAAGCTCATTTGGAAGCAAAGGGGCTTGGAAAGGGCACGAG
Source organism: Eopsaltria australis (assembly GCA_034509425.1). NCBI lineage: Eukaryota > Metazoa > Chordata > Aves > Passeriformes > Petroicidae > Eopsaltria > Eopsaltria australis. The sequence goes on from JAVTVJ010010697.1 coordinate 585,800, forward strand.
GCTCTCAGCACTTCCTTGGCTGGAGGAGGAAACAACATCCAGCTGCAGGAGACTGAGATGGCCAGAGCCATCACTCCAGGCAGGGAAAGCCTTTAAAACCCACCCAACTTCATTTCCCAGGTCTCTCTATCCCAGCACACTGATGCTGCTCAGGCCATTTCAAGTGAAACTTCAGTTTCAAGTGTTTTCCCATACAGAAGAGCCTTGGTTTGTTGTTGGTTTTTGGATTTTTTTTTTTTATTAAAAAAACTTGTCTTCTTCCTTCCAGGAAAAAATGGATGTTCAGCCTCTCTGCCCACTGCAGGGGAAACATTTCATTGTGATTTTCCTTTCCTCTCCTCCCCCTTTGGAGCTGAAACTCTTCTGAATAAACAAGCATTTAAGAATGTGTGTTGGTTAATGAAGAATGAAGAGAAGGGGCCCATATCCCACTTTCCCAGAAAATCACAGAAATACTGAATTTTCGGGAAAACATTTGGCTTCAGGCCAAAGGAAAGTTTTAACTCCCTACACTTGAAATCGTATATGTACAAAGTTTCCTTGAAACATGGTGGTGGGGGGAGAATCACTTTCCTTGAATTTCCTAATATTTCATTCGAGAAAGCTGGAGAATAAAAAAAAAAAATAATCCAAGTTTCAGGGAGAAAAACATAAACAGAGAAAGGCAGAATGTGAATTTTGGCCTCGATGGAAAATGACACAGGCTGGAAAATATTCCCACCCGCATTTTTACAGCCTTAAAGTGCGATCCTGTTATTTTTTTCCCTCTTGCACAGGGTCCAGCATGAAGTAACACTACCCAGCCTAGAGATCCCATGGCATGTCCCAGGAATTTGTAAGCAATGTTGTATTTGCCGAGTAAACAGGGGTCGGGACACAGGGTAGGTCAGGGCCACGTGTGTCCAGAGCCACTGGAGAGCAGCTCCTGCCTCTTTGGGGAAGGGAGGGCAAGCCCCCACCATCCTGACTGGCCATTCTGGAACTCCAGGCATGTCTTGGATCTACCAAAAGTTTAGGAGCGTGTTTCCAAGGCAACCAAAATATTATTTTTTCCAGCTGCCCCAAAAAAAATTAAAAAAAAGGAAAAAAAAAGGTGGAATTAGAGAAGAAAAAAAAAAAATGGAACCATCAGAGGAAATTCTAAGAAAATGAAATCAGATGGAAAACTGGCAGGCTGGTCCCTCTCCCTGGCCCTCGCTGAGGAATGCTGGATGCATACAAGCAGGGAAGATGCTCGTGGTCGGCTCTGAGCACACCAGGGCTGCCCTCACCAGCCGAGGCTATTCCTGAGCTGTGCCCCATGCCCAGACCAGGAGCGGCTCCATCCCGGAATAGAGCCCCCACAGAGATGTTGCCCCCATGGCAGCTATTTTGGGTTCTGTCCTTGCAGATTAAATGTGTCTCCAGCACCCTGGAGGCTCCATCCCTGCAGCCCAAACACAGCTTGTTCTGCCCAAAAGCCCCAATATTTTGGTCCTTGCTCCTTCCTCTTCCAGCCTTTTCTCTCCCCATCTCCCTTGGCTTTGTGGCTGTTTAATCAGCAGCCTTGCTTTCCTTCCCCATGTTCAGCTGGCTCCAAGGCTGAGCAGTGCCTGGAGGCATCACGGTTTGGGAATGCCCATGGATCAGTGGGGAGGAATGCTCAGCATGGCCCAGCACCCCAGCACGGGGCTCACCGGCAGATCAGGAAGAGTGGATTGCAAATCCCAGGATATTTTTTGCACTCTGCTCTCTTGTTTACGGCTGCTTGCAGGGTGTAATCCCTGCTGTCCTCCTCTTCTATGCCAGGCATCTGCTGGCAGCGATTCCCTGCCCTGCCACGGAGCTGCATCCAGGAGAGTATGAGGGAAGCTGGGCAATGCAGGAAAATCCACTCCGGCTTTGCAAGGTCCAAAACAGCTGTAAGGGAGGAGAAAACCCATGGAAAAGAGGGATGTGTGCCATGGCTGCAGGACAGCTCAGCGAGGCAGCTCACGGCTTTGTGGTCAGGGGAGCAGGAGTGAATGGGAATGGACATCTCCCTTGGGACTGAGGCACCATGGGTTGGCTTGGGAGGCTTGGAGAGAGCTTGGAGAAAGTGTCATTCTGTGGTGAAGCAAGACAGTCATCCCATCACATCACCCCCCGTGGCCTCCGCCTGCTTCCAGGCAGGAGAACCAGTCCCAGCTCTTCCAAGCCACATGCTCTTCATGCTCCACCAAACACCATCCCCATTCCTGTGGTCCAAAGACCATCTCCAGTCCATGGTCCATCTCCACTCCCAGTACTCCTTGGAAGCTGGTGCCCTGCCAGGTGGGACAGCACTGAAAACAACCCCGAAGCTGGAACATTTCCAGCTCCACAAGCTCTCCTGGCTTCAGCACGAGGAATCCTTGGGGCTGGAGCCAGGGATCTTTGGGGTGACCATGGCACAAGCACTTAGGGATGGAATCCTGAGCATACAGGCTCCTGTTGTGCTGTGGATCCCTCTGGCTGCCTACACACACACACACACACACACAGAGTCATGTGCTGCACAACCGAGTCACGACTGTGCATGTCCCCAACTGTCACATCTCACTCACAGGCCAGGGAATGAAATCATAAAACAGTCTGGAGAAGAGCAAGCTTTGGGATTACCCAACTGCAGTCCCTTCCAGTGCCTAAAGGGGCTCCAAGAGAACTGAAAAGGGACTTTGAACAAGGGCATGGAGGGACAGGACAAGGAGGAAGGGCTTCCCGCTGACAGAGGACAGTGTTAGGTGGGATATTGGGAAGAAATTCTCGGCTGTCAGGGAGGTGAGGCCCTAGCACAGGTTGCCCAGAGAAGCTGTGGCTGCCCCATCCCTGGAAGTGTCCAAGGCCAGATTGGACAGGGCTTGGAGCAACCTGGGACAGTGGAAAGTGTCCCTGCCCATGACAGGGGTGGAATGAGATCCACTTTAAGACCCCTTCGAACCCAAACCATTCTGGGATTCAATGATTCCGTCCTGGAGACAAGAATTTGCCGGGTCACCCCATGTGCTCCCCAAGCTTGACTTTCAGAGCATGACTAGAAAGCGCTGGCTGGCTCCAACGTGCCGAGGCAAGCGCTGCCTCTTCCTGCAGGTTCTGCAACAAACTGCTGCTGCTTTGCTTTTGTGCAACACCTGGAGCCTTTCCAGAGGCTTGGCAGGTAGGGAGGTACAGGAGCCTGTGCCGGGAATGCTGCTGGGTCAGCCCCTGGTCCCGCACCGCGAGGTCACTGCTGATTCCTGGCACAGTGCATTGGGAATGCTGCTGCCCTCACCCCCTCCCCAGGAGCAGAATTTGTGACACCTTATTTTATTTTATCCTGTTCTCAAACAGTTACCCAGGGGCTGGGCAAAACTCTCCTCCTGTATTCAGGTTTTGTTCAAAAATTCCACAAATTCTTTCAAAACTCCCCAACTTTCCCAGCTTCGCTGCAATCTCGGGTCTCTGCCATCCTCCAAAACCTGTGGAATGAGCAGCATTTCCTGGTGTTGAAATGCTGATGTAACAGGGTGGTGAATCAGTGGGGATCTTTCTGCCCGAACCGTGTTGTATCGCTGTTAGTGCTGAAGTTTTACTATTTTAATCCACAAAGCCCCGCACAATCCAGCCGGAGTAACCCCGCTGTATCCAATTCCAAACCTAGGAACTGGTGAGAACTGTGTGAATGCAAAACTATTCTGGTTGATGGGACCCTGCTCCAAACGGACTGGATGCCATGCAGTAATCCAAGCGGTGTGTAACATTATAAAGTGTATAAATAGACCTTGCTGGGTGTGTTGGAGGGGCAGGGGGAATTAGAGCAGCCGTGTTTGCCTTGGAAAGATGAGCTGAAAGCCAGCGATGGGCCTGGGGCTTGAATTCACACTCAGTCTTGGTTCCTGCCACGTTACAGACACTAAAACAGGCTGGCTTTGCTCAATACCTTCAGCCTGCACTGCCTTTTTTGGGTCTTTTAAGTTACACCCATCAAACTGGGGTGCTGGTCCCTGGCTGCTGGTCCCCCTCCCTGCCACTGGCTCACTGAGGATGGGTTTGGCTTCTCCAAAGTCAGAGCTGCCTGCTGCCTTGAACTCAACTCCTCAGCCAGCAGCATCCTCATGTTCTCCCAGCTTTTCCAAGAAAAAGCTGACGCAGCTGCAGATTGAGGGGCAGAGGCCACAGAGCCACCAAAACAAGGACAAAAGAGTTCCCAGATGCCATGGCATGACGTGGGGAGATCCGTGGAAGTGACAGAGGAGCCCATCACCCCCAGGTTATGGCAGCCTGGTCACCGAGGGCCGAGTCCTGCTCAGATCCCAGTGTCCCCCTCCTCTAGGGTGAACGAACTCCAGCGCTGGAGTTTGGAGCGGACACTATGTCCACATTCTTCAGCCCAGGGCCGGGAATGTCAGCTCCTGTCCCGACGCCAGGGGCTCGCATTCCTCCCCGATGCTGCTCCCAAAGAATGCCAGCCCAGAGGGTGCCGGGGAGAGGGTGCCGCTCGCTCCGGGGGGATGAGGGGAGACGTGCTAAACCCGCAGAAAAGCCTTTCCCGAGCTGGCAGAGCCGGGCAGGGGTTAGCACATGTGTGCTGCCGCCGTGTGTTTACTAAACACTGCTCCCGGCGAGAGGGAATGGCTGGAATTCACCCCCTCGCTCCCCACCAGACCCCAAGGACATGCAGGCGGACCAGGGGAATCGCTCCTCCAGCCTGTTGCCATGGCTGCATATTTCAGAGACTCAAGCAGCGAAAAAAATAAAAGGAGAAAACCAAAACATTTCAATGGGAGGGAAGAAAAATAGGAGGGGGAAAAAATGCAGAAGAGTAATGAGAAGGACGAGCGAGTCCAAGAAATGTATTAGATCATCCTTAGAAACTGGTGTCTGAGGAGTTCTCCGCAGCTCAGGCTGTTCCAATATTTACTGTGTGTTATTTAAACCATGACTCCTGGCACCAGCTGGGGCTCTGCAGCACCGCGTGTTGCTCCAGAACGTTGTTAGAAGCTGGTCCCGGGCTCCAGGAGCGCTGGAGAGGGGCTGGAAGCAAAACATCCCTGCCGGCTGCTCCAGATGAGCTGCTGGCAGGATGGCAGCAGGGCTGGATCCTGAGAGCGGGACCCGGTGCGGAGCTGGCAAGCAGCAGTGTGGGATATAAACTCATAAGTTATAGGATAAATCCTTGGAGAGGCTGAGCAAGGACAGGCAAGGGCTGGCTCCAGGGTGAGAATGGAGCTGGGCCGAGCCTGAGCGAGGGTGAGATGCACACCTGCGGGCAGGAAGGAGTCCTGGCTCCTCTGATCCTGGAGGGATTTGTTGCTATCGGCGCACTGGGTATTTAAAGTCACTCCGTGGGCAGTTTTTTTACGAGCAGGTCTGGAAAAGCATCCCTCACTCATGCAGAGGCAGTGCACAGCATCGGGAGCCTGGAGTTCCCACTCTGGCCAGGGTGATGCAATTCTGGCTCATGTATTCCTGTGGTACCAGTTGGAGTTTGCAGGGGAGCCACAGGCATGCCAGAATCCAGCTGGATTTAAAACCCTGCAATGATCCGGCACCTTTGGCTCCCATGTCTCCCATATCTGGATCTGCAGCAATGTTCATTCTCTTGTGGGATTCCCACTGTTAATTACATGACATGGAACGATGGTGCCACAGTCCCTGCTCCATGCCAGGAGTGCCAGGGCTGTCTGACCACACGCAGGGAGTTGATCTGGAGCTGGATGTGAACAGGAACAAATTCCCAAGGGATGAAATCAGAGGATCAGGTTTGGGTGGGAAGGGATCTTAAAGCTCATCTAGCTTCACCTCCTGGCATGGGCAGGGACACCTTCCACTATCCCAGGTTGCTTCAAGCCCCATCCAACCTGGCCTGGAACACTTCCAGGGATGGGGCAGCCACAGCTTCTCTGGGCAACCTGTGCCAGGGCCTCTCCACCCTCACAGGGAAGAATTTCTTCCCAATATCCCTCCAACGCTGCCCTCTGGCAGTAGGAAGCCATTCCCCCTTGTGCTGCCACTTCAGAACCTTGTCTAAAGTCCATCTGCAGCTCTGCCGGAGCCCGTTTAGCTCCGTTTCCCCCTTCCCCTTCTCCTTCTCCTTCTCCTTCTCCTTCTCCTTCCCCTTCCCCTTCTCCTTCTCCTTCTCCTTCTCCTTCTCCTTCTCCTTCTCCTTCTCCTTCTCCTTCTCCTTCTCCTTCTCCTTCTCCTTCTCCTTCCCCTTCCCCTTCCCCTTCCCCTTTCCCTTCCCCTTCCCCTTCCCCTTTCCCTTCCCCTTCCCCTTTCCCTTCCCCTTCCCCTTCCCCTTCCCCTTCCCGGCCGGTCCCTCTCCCGCGCCGACAGCGACACCTGGCGGCCCGCGGCGCCCCTGCAGCCCCGCACGGGGCCCGCAAATGCCGGGACTGGAGCGTGTCCAGAGAAGGGAACAGAGCTGGGGAAGGGGCTGGAGCACCAGGAGAGGCTGAGGGAGCTGGGAAAGGGGCTCAGCCTGGGGAAAAGGAGGCTCAGAGGGGACCTTGTGGCTCTGCACAATGTCCTGACGGGAGGGGCAGCCCGGGGGAAGTCGGGATCTGCTCCCAGGGAACAGGGACAGGACAAGGAGGAAACAGCCTCGAGGGGAAGTTTAGACTGGATAGGAAGGAAGATTTCTACATGGAAGGGGCTGTCCAGCCCTGGCATAGCTGCTCAGCTGGTGGAGTTCCCACTCCTGGAGGGATTTAAAAGCTGTGTGGATGTGGCACTTGGGGACATGGGTCAGTGGTGGCCTTGGCAGGGGGAAGAGTTGGACTCCAAGGTCTTAGGGGGCTTTTCTAACTGAAATGGTTCTGTGAGTCTGGCTTTATATTGCGTTTAGTCACCCATTCCCCATGGCAGAGCGTGGCAGTGGTGTTCCCCAACCGAGGGCTTTTCCCCATGATTCATTCAGGAATATTTCTCTCTGTCTGGTATCATTCTGCTCACAATAATGAATCTTTAATGACAACCTTGTTGCATGTTCAGGACGAAGCTTAGAAATGAGGGATAGGGAATCTTTGCTCTCTCCAGGAGGGACTATGAGCACAGGCGGTGAGATGCAAATATCACCAAACTAACAGCAGTTTTGAAAGTGAAATGCATGGCTGTAAACTGTCCATGCAGCTGTCACTGCATAAAAATGCCTGTGGATGGTTTTCCAAGACCTGCCTTTTGCTTTTCGTGGTGTTCAAGAGATGTTATGCAGAAGAAAGTTCCTTTCCAGCTGACCTAACCCTCACCCTGCCCCACGAGGAGATGCCTCCAGTAGGAAGCAGGGGACGGAATTAATTGCTGTGACCCATCAGTGTCACCCACAGCTCAAGAAAATGCTGAAATAAGACCTATGGAAGTGGTTCAAGGCCACACTTCTGCTTCACAGGGAAAACCCAAGGAAATGCAGCTTATTTTAATCATGCAAGCCAGACAGCTGAGCACAGTGATTGCAAAGCAAGAAAATTCCCAAGGATTTTTGCCACAATGGAGACAAAATTTTAATCAGCTGGTGAAAATGTGTGAGGATACTGCAGCCATCATCCAAACTAGGGCAAGACCCAGCCCATGTAAGTTCCTGCTTCCAGGATCCCTTCTCAATGTCTCTGGGGCTTTAAAAGATTTCCTAGCACAGAAATCAATGTGGGAATACCGGATGTTTTACAAGAAGCATTTAAAAGTGCCAGGGATTTTTTTATTTCTTGAAAGAAGTTTTCATTGAATTTTGTGTATACAGGGCTTCATGTGGTGGGAGCTGCTGGAGAGCAAATGGTCTGGCCAGGATTCTGAAATCACCCAGGAATGGTTGGATGGGAGGAGGACAGGTTGCCTTTCCAAAGTCTTTTTCCTGCCTCTTCCCACAATTTCAAGATGAGGATCTATGAAAACACAGCAGCACTGAAAGAACAGAATAGTGCCAAAGGCACAAAGCATTTTAATGAGGCAAAAACATCCTGCTAAGTCTTTTGGTTTATTGGTGTTGAGCCTGTTCCAAGCCCAAAGAAAAGGACTCTGAATCTATTAAAATAGTTGGCTTGTGGGTTCTGCAACATAAGCATGATTAAAATCCATCTATTTTTATCCATATGAGAATATATCAGCCGGAGGAATCTGTTTTTTTCAGAAGTAAAACGTATTTGTCTTCAATAAAAGCATCCAGGTGAGCTCAGTGTGTAACAGCATTGCTCAGTGCTGGGAAGAGAGAAAGGTACCTGGGTTTGCTGCTTCCCAGCCCCTTTGCTGGCTGGTGCTGGTGACATTCCAAGAATTGTAATGCCACTTGGACAGAAAATGGGAGACAAGAGTTAGATCTCTGCAACCTGAAGAAATTCAGCCTTGCTGCTGCCCAGAGCAATCCAAATCCTGAGAGGAGTGGGAGAGTCCTGCTCTTTCCTGCTTCCAGTTTGATGGATCCAGGGGCTCCACAACCTCTTCTGCAGAGGGTGTGGGATTTGCTCAGTACTTCTTTCTGCTTCTCATTTATCCCAGCGAAAATGGGGATTTTAAAAGAAAGTCGCATAAATATTTTCCACTTCCTGGGCAAATGCTCCAGTTGTGCTTTTGTAAAAGAGGGATGGGATACAGTGACTCCTACAATTAATTATCTCCATTCCTGTATTGTGTGTGGGCTCTGAAAACCCGTGGTAAACCATAAACCAGCTCCAACTGCCAGAGCACAGGGAAACACTTGCATAAGTGACCTGTAAAACACAACCACATCAGTTTATAACTGCTGCTCTGTCGGCTTCCCAAGGGAAAAGGGGAAGTCATGGAGAGGAATGAGCTCTCTGAGGATGGGTGCTGCGTTTGGAGTCACGTGCTGAACTACAATGAAAGGTCTGTTGTTTGAGCAGAGACATAATAAAACCCCCGGAGACAAATGTTGAAGGATCATTTGCACTGAAAAGGCAACAAAACACCAAGCAGGAGCAGGTTCAGGTGCCTGCTTTCCTTCTCCCTCCGACAGATACTCACCCAATTTTCCCCTCAATTTTTCCATTGAAAAATGGTTTCATTTGTAATTTTCTGCCCTGTTACCAACTCTCACCTGAGCATCAAGCTCTGAACGAGTGAAGAACAAATTGTAACAGCATTGCAAGCCTTGTTGTGCAACATCCACAGCCCCAAATCTTGGCATCCACTGGCAAGGAAAACGCTCCCAATGACACACAACCAGCCAGCAAGCCCCGGGTGTGCTGGGGAGGGAAGAAGTGAGACAGCCAGCCCCCAAACACAACTTATTTCATATTTAGCAATATCATGGCATGCTCACTCCCCTGATAAGGCAAACACAGGAATGGCATGTGCCTTCCCAACCACATGCTGAAACCGTATTCCGAGGCTCTGCTCTCCCCCAGCCTCCCTTGCTTAATGCCACAGCAGCTCCAGCCAGCTTCATGTTCCCAGGATGTTTCTTCCATTAAATGCCACATTTCCAGGAACTTGTACATGCATTTCCCTCTGCTGCTGTGTGAGTGATTTTTCCTCTCTGCATATCCCAGACTGAGCATCTGACTGCAGCAATGGAGCAGCCAGCCCTTCCTTCTCCAGGGCAGCTTTATGGACCTATGTGCACAATTAGGAAATAAATAAAGGGAAAATAGAAGTCTGGTGCAAAGGGGAGCAGGTTGGGAGTCTGAAGGCTTTTATCTTTGCCTCAGTGCTATTCCAGAAACAGAAGACACCAGCCTTCCCAGTGCCTCCTGTTTAAGTTGATGAAACGGGACAAAAGGAGTTTGTGGGAAGGCCTGTACATTTTAAACTCTGAAATTTCAGCTCTTCTCTTCCCTGGAAGACTCCACGGGTCAGTGCTGATTTGAGTGAAGCCATCTGTCTATTTATATTACTCAATGTGTTGTCCATTCTCTCATTCTCAGTTCTCCTCAGGCTTTGGGAAAAGAAATGGTAAATTCAGAGATTTGGGAGAAAACAAGCAGCAAGACCTCAGTTTGTTCCACCCTGATGAGAGAGGAGAACTGGAAATCCTGGGGCACCTTGTTTTGTGAAAGACAGAAGTGGGAAATCCCTCAGGAAATGACAGGAAGTGAAGCAGAGCAAATTAATGGGTTTATCCCTACTCAGAGGTGTATGGATGCATCCTTGCCCATGGGAATGGGTAAATAAAATACTAAATAAAGGGGAATACTAAACAATACTAAATAGCTCAGGAACCCTGAGCCGTGCCATCTTTTCCTAGGACTCCTAAATCTGAAGCTCCTCTTGCCCATTTCTAATGCCCATCCACGAGCAAAGCCAAAGCTCCAGCACATTTCTGCAGAGAAGCCTTGCGGGCAGAGGTCCTTGTGCAAATGATGAGTGGAAGATTCCACGGAACCAAGGTGCAGTTGTGCTGGAAGCCATCCAAGCACTGAGGTCACCTGGTATTCGTAAAGGAGAGAAGCCGTTTGAAGGGAAAAATGTTGGAAGACTGATCGGGAGAGGCAGAAGGACTTCATTCCTGTGTCTGTGTGAAGGGGCCAGCTCTCCTCTCCAGGGAATGCTGCACAGTCACTTACAATCACAAAGAGGAGGTGGGAAAAGCCAGCCCCTATAGCAGCAGCGTGTGTGAGCGAGTCTGGACACGGAGCAGTCATTCCCAAAGCCCTGTCTCCCATCTTCCAGCACCCACGTAAACATCCCTGGATCGTGTGTCTTCCATGAGGCCCTCATGTATCAAATTCCCATCGGTGCCATTAATTGTCAGCTATTTGCTTTTACAGATTTGTTTTACGTCCAGAAATGAATCCAAGCTCTTCCGTGCCTCTCGGGACCTGGTGGTGGTAAGTGCTGATACAATCAGGCTGGGAGCACATGCAGTGAGGCATCCCAGTGTCTATCCAAGCAAAACTCTTCCATGCGAGTGCTGCGAGTTCACAGCTATTGCTAGCAGCTTGCCACGGACAGACTTTGTGTATCCTCTTGCAATATGATCTTCCCCAGAATGGTTTTGAAAGACCGTGAACTTGATCCTGCCAAAAATAGTCTGTGCAGCCAAAAAAAATCAACACAAGATCTTCAGTGTTTGAGCTGGCCCGTGAGTTGCATTTTTCACCTTTTTCCAATGAGATGTTTCTTGACATCCATGAAACCTTCATTTGGCTTCTAATACCCCCAATTATCCTTGCAGCCTGCATTTCAATTACAACATCAGAGCCCGGCAAGCAATTGGCTTCATGGGCAAGAGGGGCCCAGCCAGGCCCGTAGCCCCGTGAGCAGCCGTGCACAGGCTGGCAGCTGCAGCCCAAGAATGTGTTTATTTGTGTTTGGTTTATGTGGTTTTGGTGACCTTTTGTTAAAATCAGCCAGTGGCTTCCAGGAGGCAAAGTTACATACTCACTGAAAAGAAATGCAGGGAAATAATCCCGCACGGGCCCTTCTGCTGAACGTCACATTTGTGCTGAATATCGTGTCCTTGTGCCCAAGGCAGGGGTGGCTGAGGTTAAGGTTAATGTCATGTTTGTTATCCATGGTGGCTGCATGGATATTGTCCCCTTGATCCTCGTGAAGGAGGACAGCCCAGAAATAAGTTTGGGGAAAATGGGGCGCAGTGGAAAACGGAAAATGGACCCCAATGTTGGGGCTCCTGTGGGTCTTGCCACCATTACAGGGTGTTACAGCTGAAGAGTGTCCATGTTTTTCTGTCTCTTCTTCCAACTCCTCAATAAACTCATGGATAAAAAGAGCTGTTTGTCTCCTGCCCAGTGCCTACACGACGTTTTTCACTTCACTGGGCTCGTCCAACCCCCAGAGAGCAGCAGTAATTTCTGCTGTTCCTCCACGCTCGTTGTGAGTGAAACAGGAATCTCTCCAAGTGATAAATCCATGCCAACACTCGGGTGGCTTTGGCAGTGTCTTCCCACATAAGCTGCCTGCTAATGTCACCAGAAATGGGCATCAGAATTTTGCTTGGTCTCTGAGGCTGGTGAGTGTCAGTCTTGTGTTCTGATCACATCAGATACCACATGTTGTCTGTCTGTCCATCCACGAGTCCCTAAGTGAGGTGCATCAGAAAGCACGCAGAGTCTGGAATTTAGGCTACGTCTGCAGGGCAAATAAACACAGATGCCCAGGTGCTGGGTTTGCAGGCTGAGGAAATGGCCTGTGGAGAAGCTGTGGTGTGCAGAGCTCTCCCTCAGCAGCCAGCGCTGTGCAGCCTGGGCCACATCCCCCTACTACAGACCTGCATGTAATTTCCAGCTCCATTCCAGCTTGGTATTTTGTTTTTTTTACACTTCACACCGTTTAAGTAAGTGATGGTTATTGCAGGAAGGAGTGCGAGCAATGTCTCTTTCACCTTGGCGATTAGAAGAGCAGAAATTCCTACACACTTTCTACTCTTTTGATTATGAGCTGAAAGATTCAGTGATTAAACCCCTCCATGGCCAATTAGCCTGCAGTGTCCTCCTGTCACAGTGTCCCACAGGAAAAAATTCCTCCTGGTAGGTCAGGAGGGAGTGTAGAATTCAAAGCCATTAAGGGATTTAATGGTCATAAGTGAATATTGTGATGCTTCTGCTGAAAATCTCGACCAAGCAGGCAGCTCCCAGTGATGGATTTGCTAAGAGCGAAGCTGCTGCTGCTCTGGGGATTCCAGAGCAGCTGGAGAGCAGCCAGGTGTGACAGCAGGTAGGAAGGTGACAATGCAGGTGGCCCTTCAGCCCGTAGGAGTGAGGAACGAGGTGTGTTTAGATCAGTAGCCAGCTCAGAAAAACAAAATCCCCTTCCTAAGCCAATTGGAACAGAGATTTTGTGTTTCAGGGGAAAGGTGGACACCTTGACAAAGGGTTTTGGACCAAACTACCACAGAAATCCTTACTTTTGAAATTCTGCACAGCAGAGGATTTTGGGAAAAGGTCAGGAATGTTTGCATAGGAGACTCAAAGCCTCACACTGGAATTTAATGTTGTTTGCATCGTTGGACTTGATTATTATTGCATTCTTTTAAAATATATCAGCTGTCAAGCAGCCCTGCTGCTGGCATTCCATACTGTAACAGAACAGGAGACGTGTTTACAGTTTGGATTTTACTTCAGGATTGTTACAGGCAGCAATGGTTTGGCTGGAGCTGAAATCCCCATCCTCTATGGGCCAAAGGCCCTTTGTTACAGTGAAATGAAATGCTGCTGCTGCTTCTCAGCTCTGAAAGGACTGTAAGATAAAAAAGCAGATTAAAACATTAAATATAACATCAGAATGTTTTATATACTTATAAACAGTGTATTAAAAAAAAAAAAAAAGAAAAAAAACCCCTTATTTTTTAGTTTTAAAAAATTACCAAAAAAGGAAATTCTGTTAAGCTAAAACACTGGTATTCCAGCAGTATTTCCAGTTGGGAAAGCTTCTGAGCAGTGTGCTGACTTTTGAGTAGTGGGAGAGCTATAGGAGCGGCTTCTTTGAGAAGCTGCCAGAAGCTTCCCCTGTGTCAGATGGAGCTGATGCCGGTCGGCTCCAAAACAGACTTCTCATTATCCTACTGATCTGATTGGTAATAAATTCCATGCATTTCCTCAAACTGAGTCTGTTTTGCCCACGACAGTAATTTCTGAGTGGTCTCTCCCTGTCTTTATCTGAACTTGGGAGCATTATGTTTTCTCTCCCAGGTCCAGCTGAGGAGGGTAGTGATGGAGCGGCTTTGGTGAGCATCAGGTGTCCCACAGTGTGTCTCTCTCGGGAGTAAAATATCCTTTTTCTGGGATATTTTGGCAGAGCATTTCCAGTCGTGGCCATGACCTCCTCGCCCATCCTGGATGGATGGCTGGGGCACTCTGGGAGGGTTTTGGGATGGAAGCAGTGACAGCTAAGCAGGAGCATGGCGATCTGCAGGGTCTCAGGGTAAGCATGAGGTGATTCAGTGGGTGACCTCCAGGATGGGGTCAGAGGCCGTAAGGGACCTGGAAAAGGCTCTGGAGATGCTGGTCGACAGTGGCTGGACGTGAGCCCAGGTGTGTCCATGTGAGCGGGAGGCCAATGGGTCCAGCAGGACCAGGGCAGTGACTGGGCACTGAGGCCCCTTGTGTGTCCAGTTCTGGGCCCTCAAAACAAGTACACTGAGGGGCTGGAGTGTGTCCAGAGAAGGGAACAGAGCTGGGGAAGGGGCTGGAGCACCAGAAGAGGCTGAGAGAGCTGGGAAAGGGGCTCAGCCTGGAGAAAAGGAGGCTCAGGGGGAACCCTGTGGCTCTGCACAGTCCCTGACAGGAGGGGGCTCAGGGGGGGTCGGGCTTTGCTCCCAGGGAACAGGAGGAGAGGGAACGGCCTCAGGTTGCACCAGGGGAGGTTCATATTGGACATCATGGAAAGGGTGGCCAGGCATTGGATGGGGCTGCCCAGGGAGGTTTGGATTCCCCATCCCTGGAGGTGTCCAAGGAAGGCGTGGACGTGGCACTCAGTGCTCTGGGCTGGGTGACAAGGTGGGGATCGGTCACAGGTTGGACCTGATGGTCTTCGAGGTCTTCTCCGACCTCACTGATTTTGTCATTCAGTGACCGGCGCTCCGCCGGGACCGGCGATGTTCTCCCTCCTCCCCTTCCTCCCGGCGCCGGGCGGGATGCGGGAAGAGGCGGGAAGAGCCGTGAGGGGGATCCCGCCCCTCCCGCCCGCGCTGAGGGGGCGCCCGCGGCGGCGGGAGCGGCGCGTGCGCGGGGCGGGGCCTGGCGGCGGCCGCGCCGTGCGAGGGTCCGGCGGGGCGGGGGGTCCCGCCCGCTTCCCCCCGGCCCTGCGTCCGTCCCTCCGTCCCCGCGGAGCGATGGTGCCGCGGCGCCGGGAGCCCGGCGGGGGGCGGCGCGGCCGGCCCCGTGAGGCGGCGGGGGAGGCGGGCGCGGGGCCGCGGCGGGGCCGGCGGGTGCGGGGCCCGCGCCGCCATCTCCTCCGCCTCCTGCCGCCGCCGCTGCTGCTGCTGCTGGTGCTGCCCGCCGGCGTCCAGGGCCAGCCCGGCCCCGGCCCGCACGCTCCGGACTGGCCTCCCGGCGGTTCCGGGCCCAGCCTCAGCATCTACCTGAGCGAGGAGGAGGTGCGGCAGCTGATCGGTGAGTGCGGCCGGGGGCGACACGGGGCCCGGGGGCGGTGCGGGGCTGGGATGGTGGGGCTGGGGTGAGGGGAGTCCGGCCTCTCAGGAGGGGCTGAGGGGAGTTCTGTGGGCTGGGGTGGAAGTTTTGAGGGCTGGAAAAGGATGGGGGGCTGTGGGACTGAGCTGGGATTGATGGGCGTCAGCAGGACTAGAGGTGGCTGTGGGGTCCAGGAGGGAATTGGGGGTGTCTGTGGGTATGCTGGGAGGGATACAGATCTGGGGATGCAGGGGAAGATGGAGAAGGCTGTGAGGGAGGAGGAAGGACCTCCAGCTCGTGAGAGGATGGGGGTCAGTGAGACTGGGATGGGAAAGGGGGAATCCGGAGATCAGTGTGGGTTCTGTGGGAGTGGCTGCGAGCGGGGATGAAGCACACGGGGCTCAGGAGGGGGGCTGAGGCACTGCGGTGGGGATGGAGGATGCCAGCAGGACCAGGGGTTTGCTGTGGGGTCCAGGAGACGGGGGATGTCTGTAGGACTCCTGCAAGGGATCTAGATCTGGGGGTGCAGAGGAGGATGGAAGGGGTCATGAGCGGAGATGAAGGACCTGGAGCTCAGGAGGAGATGGAGAGCTGTGGGACTGGGGTGGAGATGGGTGATTCCAGGGCTCTGTGGGTTTTGTAGGACTGGGGTCGTGGTGAGAATGGACGAGTCAAAGGGGCTCTGTGTGTGTGTTTGGGGGAAGAAAAGGGCACAGGACTTCATCCTTACGGTTGGAGTGACTGGGGATGGTGTCCTGTGGGAGCAGGGTAAGTCCTGGAAGAGGAGAGCTCAGGCCCATGATTTAATTAGCCAGGCAAGCGACATTCAGAGGGCAGAGAGGAGACCTGGCAATAATTGGGTGTGTGTGTGAAAGGAATCTTAATTTCTAGGCAGGCTGACAATTGCTGCGCAAAAACTTGGAGGCAGTTCTTGAAGTCCCCCATCTGGCCTGCTGTGGAAGGCTTTCACAGGAGTTCTGTGCTTGGAGAGCCTGACTTAAACAAAGATTTGTTTTCTGTAGGCTTTGGCTTGCATAGGCTCTTGTTTAGAGTTGGTGGTTGGAGTCTCAAAACAAATCTGTTGGTGTCCCCAGTGATTTGTTTTTCCCAAGTGCCCTGTATCTGTGCAAGCTGGAAAACTGGCAGTGCAAAACTTTATTTGCGTCAAATGGACAAAATAAAAATATCTCCAGTTAATTTGCACTCTGTGAGCACACAGCTGACCCAGGTCAGGCGATCTGGGGACTGAAGAACACTGTAAACATTTTTCCCTCGTGGTTTGCCCTGGTGATCAATGTCCTGCTGTTGTCATTAGTACGTGCACGTGCTTACTGCCAGATGCTCGGGTACAGATAGAGGGTGAAAATGTCTGGCTTGTTGATGAACTGGGATTCTAAATAAGTAGTTAATATTGGAAGTACTGAATGGTTAAGGTTTGAGCTCTCCCCTGTCTAGTGCCTGAAATCTCTGTTAGTTGGATTTGCTCAGGCTTCTGTGGCCCACTGGCATAATTATTCATCCTGAAGTAGTAACTGAGGAGGCAAGATGTGCTGTTACTATTTTTCAAGTTTAAATTTCTTCCTGTAGCCTCCCTTACGGGTGTCTATTACTACATGGCTGTTTATTACTACTCAGCTGTGTGTAGCTGGTTTATATCACTTTAAGTATCTGACATGAATGATCTGTTCTGCCTTTGTGGCCCCAGAGACTTCGATAAATGGGAATCTGATGTGAAGGTAAACTGGGACTTCTTTCAGTTAGTGGGGTTCAGATCACTGGAAATCTGTTGCAAACTGAACTTCCAGGATCTAAATTGTTGGCATGAGCAGATTTAATTTTAGGGATATCCTCTGTTGTAGGTGAGATGTAGTCTAAGGAGGCATTTAGACACAGGCCAATTTGCCAATAGCTTCGTGTATTCCTCTGGCAGGAGAAAGTCCAGAGGGACAGACAGTTTTGTTCCAGGTCTTCATGATTCTGAAAACAAACCCAGCTCTTTCGTATGTTCCATTTCCCCATCTGATTGGGGTTTACATACCATCAAGTTCATGGTTTAAGGCCTCGTACTGGTGTGTGAACTTGCAAAGAGCAGAGAGCGGGGGTTCAGCTTCTGGAAGTCCCCTGAGAAAAGCCGTGGCTCGGTGGATGCTGGGATAGTCGGTCACGGGGGATAGCAAAATGAGGTTGCTTGTGAAGTGAAGTGTTAAGTTCAGTGAAGCTGCTAATAGAAACTGGATTCTTTCACCTTTTGTCTCTAAACAAACTCTTGTCTCTGCTACTGTCTTGCTGTGGCTGAACAGAAACTCTCAGACTTTCTGAAGTGCTCATAAACCCAAATGTTACTGGAGTTACTCCAGTTACTACAACCCGTGTCTTGCAGAACCATGGGCTGTGTTTTAATCAGGTTGTGGCTCTTGTAAGTGAAGTAGGAACTTGTTGCAGATTATTTGTGGCTGCTGTTCTTTGTGGCATGGAGGAAGGACAGATATGGTGATTTATAGTGAAAACTCCTTTCCTGTTGCTCACGCCAGATTTCCACCGCCGTGCTGTGGGATTCTGACCATGTGTCTGCCTTAGGAGGAATTGTTTTGAAGTCTTCAGGACTTTATGTAGAAGAAAACTAGAGGAAACTGGCTCGTCTTGTTGTGTGAGGTGGATTTTTATTTCGAAACGCTGCAGAGTTCTCAGGATCTGAAAGCAGGATTTGCTATATGGCAGGCAGATGGTGTCTCTGTCAGAAATATCTCTTGCCATTCCCATGGAAAATATTCCCAGCCAACCAGACTGCAAGCCTTTGGGAAAACTAATCTGTGGTTTTCACATAGTTGAATGTGTCGGATTCCGCTTGCACCAGGCAGGATTCGGCAATAGAGAGGATGGAGTAGGAAAGAGTTCATTGAGGAGGCTTGGCTGAGATGACTCCAGCGATGGCAGCAGGAGCCAGAGGTGTTGGGGTGAGAGCAGTGATGAGGCACAGGGTGAGGGAGGGTTGGGGAGGAGGAAGGGAAGAGCTGCTTTTTGGGGAGAGACATCCAGAGCACCACAACCATTTTAGTGTGCTGTTCTCTTGGCACCATCATCTGTAGCTTTTTGGAGCTGGTTCATATGGAGAATCCTTCTTGGGCCTGTGCTTAGACCTGAAGTAAGTTTTGTTAGTGTTATGTTGTGACTGTACAGGTGTGAGAACACCACCTGATCCTCTCCGTTTTTCCAGACACTGCGCTGTGGTGCTGAACACGCGGGTGGTGTGAAGTTAGTGATGAGTTACTCACTAGGAGGTCTCTACTTGATTAAGTGACTTCATTGCCGTTTTCCCATGAAATCAAAATGTGGTGTTTGCCTCGTGTTGAAATTCTCCATTGTTCTGCTTTTCACAGGATCCTGGCATGTGAAGGCCAGCATATCCCTGTTTTGCAGGTAGCAATATAAGGTTTAGAGAATAAGGTAGAAGATATTCATTATTATTGGATAGGTCACTTTAATAATTAAGGATTGGATCTAGTCTGTTTCAATACATGGCGCTGTTTGGCGCTTTGTGCATTCCGGGTTTATCTCTTAGACCTTGATTGTGTCTTCCCAGCAGTTCAGAGCTCAGCCTCACAGGAGACCTTGGGTTCTCCCCTCTGATTCTGAGGACCAGAATCAATAGCTGCCTGTGAAAACTTGGCTTACGCAGTTCTCCTGGCATTGCAGGCTGTTCTTTTGCAGCATTCATGGCAGCAACAAGGTGCTTAAGCAGTGAGGACAACCCTTTCTGTCCCTGCAGGGTTTTTTTTGGAGACTACGTGCCTTTCAGCTGTGAAATTGGTCTTGTGGATAGCCCTCCTATCACATGGCTCTGAGTCTTTTTAGGAATCTGGTCTGAATGTTAACTGAGACTTTAGTCCCATGGGGGGAAAAATACCACCACATTATTGTGTAACTAAGGGCTATCATAATGCATCTGTATGGGGGGCTAAATCAGAAGTGCAGGGGAACTTTTAAGTCAGAAGTCCTACAATGTTTACATTGAGTTTCCAAATTTAGTGTTCTCTGGCCTGGTTTCTTCTGAGCAATCACTGAATGCTGTCTGTTGTTAGTTTTATATTTGCACTCACTCAATTAGAGTTAAATTAATGGCACTTATGTGACTTATACTTACGTGTTCTAGAATTTCATTAAAAGCCAGCATGCAGTTTACTAAAATGAGTTGTCTGGCTGGAAGATGCAACTTTGATGCAAAATCTATTGCAGCAGAGAGTTGTTTGTTTGGTTTTTAAATTGCTTGGGTGACTCACAGGGTGGTTGAGGTTGGCAGGGACCTCCGGAGGTCATCTGGTCCCACCCCCTGCTCCAGCTGGGCCACCCAGAGCTGGTTGTCCAGCACCACATCCAGGAGCTTTTGAACATCTTAGAGGATGGAGACTTCACCACTTCAGTGGGCAGCCTGTGCCAGTGCTCAGTCACCCTCACTGTATGAGTTTTTCTTGGTGTTCAGGCAGACCCTCCTGTGTTTCAGTCTATGCCTGTTTGGATCTTGTCACTGGGCACCAGTGGGAAGAACCTGCTTCCATCCTCTCTGCACATACCTTTGAATATTTATATACATTGATGGGATCCCCCTGAGCCAGCTCTTCTCCAGGCTGAGCAGCTCCAGCTTTCTCAGTGTCTTCTCATGGTAGAGGTGTTGTAGTCCCTTTGTGGTCCTTCACTGATCCCTCTCGTGTAGCTCTGTGGCTACAGTGCTCCAAGTGTGGCTTAACCAGGGCTGATCAGAGTACTGGGAAATCACAGGCCAAATAAAATTTAATATGTTAGAAATGGAGTCTAAACATCATCTTATTGGAACAGATGGTCTTAATTGTCCTCTTTTTATACTGTGAAACAGCTTTGTTGATGTCACTGTTTTGGGGAGTTGGCCACAGGAGTTCCCATCAGAAGTGCTTTATGGTACTCTGAGTCTATAATGACTGGAAATCCTCTTGTTCCTTTGTTGCCTGGTTGTTATGAAAGGGAGCTGAAAGTGTGTATTCTTTGTGATTGTTGAAAAGCTTCAGGGCCTTGTTAAAATCCTGCTCAGCCTCAGCCTGTCTTGAACAGCATCACAGCCTGGAGTACCACCAGCCAGCCAGTGCTGTGCTCTGAGTGAGGGTTCTTAGCAGCACCCAGGATCATTTTCCATGGGAGCTGGGGAACTCACAGGTACTGGAAAAAATGCAGCAGAGCCTCTAAAGTTGCAGGAGGATAAAGATGTTCCCCCAAGGAGCAGAACTTTGAGTACCCCATGGTGTGGAAGCAGATGTGTGTGTGGTACATGACCTAGAGTTCAAGATCAGGTTCTGTTGCATACATATTCTGAAATGTTCATTTCGTAGCTTTTAAGTGCTTGGCTCTGAAGAACAGAAGTTTTTTGCAGGCTGTATTTTTGCTGTGGTCCATATGCCTGTCTTTGCAGGAGTACAAAATCCCACTTCATGGCACCAGTAGAAAGGGAAGATTTACACAGGTGCACACCTGGATGGAAAGCCTACTTCTAATCCTGACAGACACACTGAAACAAAACTGAACTGCTGAAAATGTTCTGATATATCAGTGAAGTGCAAGTGCTGTTTTCAGGATAATGGTTCTGTTACCTGGCTCTGCAAAGCCTTTTAGCCTGCTGACAGTCTGTGATGGGTGCACAGTAACCAGTGGGTTTGGGGTTGCAGGTGGGTGTTACCCAGCCTGCTCTGGAGCAGTGGGGCTGGGGACAGGCAGATGTTCAGGGGTGTGTGAAGCAGCAGCAGGTCGTGACAAGTTCCCTGCAGCAGCCTGTGTTCATTCTGGAGCCTTCCACTGTGCCTGGGTATCTGTCTGTCTGTCTGATTTACCTGTGCTCATTCTGGAGCTTCTCATTGTGCCTGGGTGTCTGTCTGTCTGTCTGATTTACCTGTGCTCATTCTGGAGCTTCTCATTGTGCCTGGGTGTCTGTTGATCTGATTGACCCAGTGCCATGGTTCACACCCATATTGAGGCTCCTGAGAACAAGCTGTGGTTGGGCTTCCTCTGTCCCTTTCCATTCTGTTACCTTCTCTTTTGCTTCCAATAACCCTGGGCCACCATTTCTTTGGAGATGTGTGAAATCATACAGTCCACTGCAATATTGGTAATGCTTGCAAACCTGCAGAATAAGCTTCTAGAAGCTTGAAATAGCCAGTGGAAGGAAGGCCTTCCTCCTAGAGGAGGCAGCCTCTGGGTTAAAATTGCTTTGAAACCATATTCATATCCCCTTCCGTGATGCCACTAAGGGAGAAGTCTGTGAAATAAACTTCGGTCCTTGTGTGTGTTGATCTGCTCAGTATTGCTGAGGTGGGTGGGTGATTTCTGAATCTGGCTTTACCACATCAGCTGATGTGTTGGGGTTTAAACTGCTGGGGGCTCTGTCTGAATCCTGCCTGGAGAAGGCTCTTTCCTTCTGCAAATTGGTGTTCAGGCGGGACTGCACAGGCAGAGCGTGGCTGGGCGGCCTCGTGCGGCTCTGTCTGTGCTCAGGCCTGGGAGGAAACAGCCATTTCAACTCCCCAGAGGCCAAGGTCTGTCTAGTGATAAATGTTTGTGGCTCTTGTAACATTTGTGTGTCCGGGACTTGGAAGAAACCTGACCTCTGAGACTGAAGGCTGTCGTGATGGTGGTGGGGGGAAAAATTCCCAAAGCTGCATTTCTCATTCCTGTGACTTTACACCTGCATTCTCTTTGGCAGCATCCTATTTATCACTGTTGATTGTTTGGCCTCTTTCTCCCTCCAGTGCACAGACAGAATGGGAACGAGAGAGAGGAAATGGAGGCACAGCTCCCTGCATGCATGAGGAAAGCCAGCAAGAAGGGCTCACGATACTGGGAGGAAGTCAGGGACCGAAACTGCTCCTAAACACCACCTGTGCAGAGGGAAATACAAGATACAGGGATCATATTCACAGGCATGAAAAATCCCAGGGTGGTGTTTTCCTGGGAGTGGGAGCTGTGGAGGCGGCTGTACTGTACACTCTGGGTATTTTAAAGGATGAAGCCTTGTGTTTTTCTCCTTCCCTTCTGCTATTCAGAGTTGTGTTTGGATACAGGAAAAGCTGAATTAATGAGACAGATTCCAGTTGTGTTGATTCACAGTTGTACTGAGCTCTAGTGAAACGGCTTGGTGACTAATTCCTACCTGAAACTATCCAGACTGGGATATCACAGAGGCTCCTACTTTCCTTGCAGTGCATGGGTGTTTAGTCAGAGTTACTCCTCTGTTACTTTAGTGTGCAGGATTGAATCATCCTCGAGGTCTGAGCCGTGAAAGCGGGGGGTGCGTACACACTGAAGTGCATTTAATGAGTTGTGCCTGATGAATTGAGTTCTTTTCCCTTTTTCCCCCAGAATGGCAGCAGCACCAGCAGCTCCCATGTCGGGATGAATGCTAACACTCTCTGCAAACGCCTTGTGGTGGCACAAAGGGCGCGATGGCAGAGGCTTCAGATGCATTATTCCTCTTCCATCGCTGCCTTTGTCCTTCTTTCAAGCGGATAACTCACATATTTGCACTGACTGCTCCGGAGAGCTGGGAGCAGAAGCAACAGCATGAAACTAATGCGATGCTTTAGAATTTCCCTGCCACTTACTGGGTGTTGAATAGCTGTAATTAAATTAACCAGTATATTGATTTCAGCACGCTGCTTGGGAAAGAGCAGAGTGGGAACACAGGCATGGGAGCTGCTGCCTGGGAGGCTTGGATAGCTAGAGCAGGCTGTTAAACTAATGATAGTTATCCTCTCCAATCTGTTTGGGCCTTGATGAAGTAAGTTGATGGCCTCGCAGAGTAATTTCTGATAAAAGAAAAAATACTGAGCCCTGTGGGTTTAGAGATGGTCACAAGAGTGAACAGAACTGGCTTAGTTTGTTTAGAGCTTGGTTTTGTGTTGTGCAATCTGTGTCACTCTGAGGAAAGCGTTCAAAGCATCTCCAAGATGTGGATGATCCATTATCCCTTCAGCAATCCTGTCGGGCACAGAACCAGGAGCATGGGCTTCAAGGCTGAGAGGTCTGAAGCACTGAGGGAGGGGGTGTGTCTGTTCTTCCTAATTAATATTACATTTATTTGTACACTATTGGGTATTTATTACTGGAACAGCCATGGCACTGTCAGGGACACTGTTCTGGAGGTGACTTAGGGTCTTGTCTACAGGGGTAACTAAATCAACATGTGGGTGCATTACTATAACTACATGAAATAAAAATAAAATGGCACAACTTCTGTGGGTAGGTGGCACTGAAACACCACAAACACACATTATTCATTATTCATGAGCCCAAATGACATCTGGCGTAGCTCTGTGAGGTGCTGGTGTTTTAGCTGGGAAGGTGGCAGCAGCTTCCTTCCAAAACTTTGGGGCACTACTGAGCATTTGATCAGAGGTTGTTTTATTTTGAGGGCTGTGCTCTTGGCAGCTGCAGTTCATGAGGGGGGAACCTCTTGGTTTTCTATTCTCAGTGTTTTGCTTTCATTCTAATTCAAAAGGAGCATCAGACTTCATATTACAGTAATGATGCCATAGCTGCTAAGTTAAATTTTTATTTCATCAGTACACCTAATAATAATGCTCTTTTATATTTTCCCCTAAAGTTAGTAATTTTTTTGTGTTACAGAGTTTCCTTTCAGTTGCTTCCAGCCCTGTACCTGTGTCATTCCTATTCCCATTTCTCCTTGCCCTCTGTGTAGGTCGTTGCCACTAATTTTCCTCTGCCTTCAGGTATCCATTTTGTGCATCTCTGCTGCATTTTTCCTTTGGAATCAACACTTCAGGTAGCTCATGTGCACCATCCTGCCTAGTAACAGCAACGTGGCTGCTAGTTTTGGCAAGAAATTATTAGTTTTTCTTTTTTCTGCTTGGAATGGCCAGATTTCATTTAGAAAGGTGTTCTCAGGAGCAGAGTTCACTTGCATTTTGCTCTGAGGTTTTGGTTTGGGTTTCCCTCCCCCTTTAAGAGTGTCACTTAACTGTTTCTACAGGGGTCTTTTATATCCTGCCTAGCAGAAAAGTGGAGATTTTTTTTCAGTAGGTGAAGAAAAGAAGAATAGGCAGGTAGTTGAAACATAATTGTTGTTGCTGTTCAGAGACAAAGGGTAAGCAGGTGCATCCTAGGAACAATAAATATGTTCTGTTCAGTATGGATGGAGTTAAATATTGATTGCACTTCAGCAGGTGGCATCTCCTAGGGGAGCTTCTTCCTGTGGAAGTGAAATTTTCCTTGTGACTTTCCAAAAGGCCTTTTCAGTGGAAAAAATACCATTTGCCCGGGGTGTTGAACTTGCAAATTGTATTTAGCAGTATCAATGAGGTGAATTGGGGGTGAACTGCCTGTGAAGATTCACAAGGACTTAATGAGAGCTCTCAGCTAAGAGTTTTTCTCCTGTTTGCTGGATGTTGGGAAGCTTCCTGCTAAGATTTCCTGCTGGGGAGTCTTGGTCGGTTTTCAAGGGTGCATTAATTGCCTTGGAGTTACCTTGAGTATTTCCTTAAATTAAATGCCTTGCTCGTTATTCCCCCTCCAGCTCGTGAGAAGTTAACCCTGCACAGGTAACAAATAACCACAGCCCATGTTCCCTCTGCTGCTGCTCCTTGGAGTTGAGTGAGCTTGCAGAGCTGTGAGTAATGCTGGGTTTGTGCTGCTGCTTTGTCTTTCAACACTGATCACCACCCTTTGACAGTCCCTGGTGCCTGTGGTAGGAGCCTGAAAAGCTGCTTCTTCATCATCTCCGTGTTGCTGAAGGTTTCACTTGGTTTTGCCCTGTTTTATTTTTCATCAGTCATCTTTTCCACAGATTCCCAACCGGTAAGGTGTTTAAAAACAAGCATTTCAGCCCCAAATCCTGACCAACAGTTCTAACTGGCAGACTGTAGCTTTGTGAAAAGCTTAAGAAAAAAAGGCAAGTGGAAGCCTGTGGTCAGTTACTTGTTTTATTAAAACAAATTCACTTTGTTGTTGTATATACTGGATATGTACAAATAGGATGCAAAAAGATTTTTGTGTGTCTGTGTTTTCAGATGCTTAGCATTGCATTCCCAATAGTTTGCTATTTTCTAAACTAAATCGATCCATGTGGATCAGTTTGCATTTTTTTCCTTGTATCTTTGGACTCCCAGCTGTAGTTTCAGCCCTGGTCAAGCTGATTATTGAATTAATTAAGTACATTCAAATAAGGCTTGCTCTGGGATTGTGTTCTTTCTACCCTGTAAAAAAAAAAAAATGAAGTTTCAGTAGTCAGGAGCTGATTTTTAATTCTTCATTCACATTTCCTTGTGTTTGGGCTGTATTTTCCAATGGACATTTGCAGAACCTGCTGCAAGAAAAATCAAGTTTTAAAGTCAACATTTAAATCAACATTTAAATCAACATTTAAAGTCAGCGTTTCAGACTTAGGGTGCACTTTAAATGAAAGGAAAATTGGAGCAAAAAGAAGCTGTCTTTCTTCAGTGAGGTAAATTGTCCAGGGGTGGGAGAATCCAGTGTGTTTATGGGTGGGATGAGCAGGCTTGGGAGGGCCATGATGCTGGAGAGTGCTGAACATTGAGGTTTGTACTCTCTCACATGAGTGTTCACCCTCGAGTGGAAACTTCTGGTCTGGCCAGAGGACTGACCCAGATGAGCTGCTCAGGAGCAGAGGCCTCACTCTCTGGAGTACATAATAGAACAAATAAAATATTTATATAAAGATGATAACTCACTGAGCTGGGTAAATCTTCCCTATTAATTGGTTTCAGTGGCTGTGAGTCAGGGTCAGGAGTGGCTCCGCTCTGGGAGGGCTGTGGTGGTTTGATGTCACACTGCAGAGATTTCTCAGCTGCTGCTGAAGGAACGTTTAAATTACAGTCTAGAGCATTAAGAAAACAATCCCCAATTTCAGTCATTTCTCTGCTGGGGAGCCACTGGACAGATAATTATGTCAGCTATTGTTACCAGACTGCTTTTAATGAAATGCTGCTTTTTGCAATATTCTAGCCCTAGTCTAACAGCAAACTCTTGCACTGCACACTCATTTTTCATCTCCTCATTTAAGACAAAATCTGCCAGAATTATGTTACGGAGATTTGAAGTGATTTAGTAACGAAATGTAACCCCAGGTAAGAGACTCCTAAACACTGCTGCTGTCTTTAAGAAGAACGTGTTAGTACTGGTGAATCTTGCAGGATAAATTTACTTCATAAAAATAAAATCCAATTTTCCCATGGTGGCAGAGGCAAGTTTCTTTTGTATATTGGGCTTAAAATGAAAAAAAAAAAAAAAAAAAAAAAGAGTTGAAGCTAGACTGCATTTGCACAAGGACATTTGAAAAGAAGTGTTTTGTTAGGCTGCTGGACTGACATGATTCAATTTTGTCATGAACACAAGGGCTGCCCAGCATCCTTGGCATCTGGGAATGAAAGTTGGCCTCTCCCCTTCCTTTCTGAGCTTCTTCAGATGTTTTGTTATGTTAAACAGTGCAAAGAATGACAGACTTTCTCTGTGCTGCTGCTTAAATTTACCTTTTTGTTTGCCTTCAGCTTTAATTTATTCTTTCAAGTCTGTGCTCAAGGTACAAAGATAGGGAAGTTAATAACGAGATTTAGAGGTTAACTGGGTAAAAGGGTGGTGGTTTTGCCTCGAAATCCAGCAGAGCATTGCTCTGAACTGATTTCGTGTGTGTTGGTGTAGGTTAGTCAAGTCCAAGTAAGGAGAAACCAGATCCTTCTGTGCTGTGCGTTGTCTGCATATGGACTTGTTTAGGGAACTTTGCCAAAGCAAAGCTGCAGCCCGGCTTTTCAAACTGGTCAGCATCGATCACCAATATTCTGTGTAAACCAACAGCAGCTGCATTTCCTCCTCTGCATTTTGTGATATTTCTTTGTAAGGTTCTCCCCCCCTTTCTTTGTTTCATCACTTTGCCTAGAAAAGGATTGAGGAGCTGCCCATATCCTGTAGCTGTTTGTATTGCATCAGTGTTTTCCTCCTAGAGCCACCTGTTTTCTCCTTTTATTATTCCATTTAGGACATAAAACATTAAATCCATCTTGGATTTGCCCTACTCAGTGCAAAGGAAACATTGAGCACCTTCAGAGGAACCTGGCATCTTGTGGAATGACATTTTCCCTCCCCTCACCCACCAGTCAGGATATTTAGGTTTAGTAGTTGACTGAGCATTCTTGAAACCTGAAACAACTGAGAAACTAGGACTTGTTTCTCTTTTCCTGTGCAGCCTGCTGCCTCAGCTGGTGCTGCTGAGATTGAAAGAGATCTACACTAAAAAAGTGAAAAGTTGAGGTCACTGCTTTAGGCTGTGTATTGACAGTGACTTGTTTCATTTGATGCTGTTTTTCTAAACTCCCTGTGCCCAAAGCATGCTTTGGAAAATCCTTACAATATCTGAATGAAGTCACAGGACTGTTCTAGCATGAGCTCCATCTAAGTGCTGCTGCAGTCTCACCCTCCATGTGGGATGCTCCTGGGCATCCTCACTAATCCAGGGAGTTAAACTCACTGGGGAGTGTTCCCCCACTTGTTTTCTCTCCCTGCATAACGCCAGCTTGATTCCTGCTCTTGGCTTGCTGAAGGATTAAGTAAGGAATGTTGCCGGGTGTGTGTCAGTGTGCAAGCCTGAAGGAAAAAAGGGAAATGCAGAATTAAAGCAACTCTGAGTTAGACTTCACCTGTCACAGTGAGGCTCAAATCCCACACCCCATCAGTGAACCACAGCTCTGGCTCTCACTGCTGTTCTGTGCAGTGCCCTGTGTGATTCCTGACCTGTCCCTACCTTTGCAGTGCCTTCCCTTGCCGCTGGAATGTGGTGCAGCTCCTGGGATTGGGATTAGCACTGGGCTCCCCTGTGGCTGCAGAACACACCTGCCTCCCTGGCTGCCTGCCTGCAGCACAGGCTGGGGCTTTTTCTCACTGGCAGGTTCAGCTGCAAATTTTTGTGTGTTTTGCTGGCCTGATTGAGATAAATTATACAGAGAGAGTGCTTGGGGAATTCAGGATTGAGTTGGGGAGGCAGTGAGGGGATGAAAAATTAGGAATGGAAGGATGGTCTGCAAGCAGATCTGTCCTGTGGTGGATTGGAGGTGGGGAGATGGGAGTTTACTTGTCTGGGGAGGAGCCTGGTTCTTAGCTGTGCATGGGGAATGGAATTTTATCTGTAGTTCACTGATGGGAAAAGATGTACGAGAGAGGAAATGTTTTAATTGCTGATAAGCTTAAAAGGGGAAATTACTGTACGATATTGAAACACTGACATTTCCCAAGGGTGTATCCATTGGTTTCCAGGCTTAGAGAAAGCACTGACCCAGATTCCTGGGAGAAACGATATCTGGTGAGAAGCAATTGGAAGGTACTGCCTGTGAGTTTAATCACAGACTCATGGGAAGGTTTAGGTTGGAAGGGACCTTAAAGCCCATCCAGTCCTACCCCCTGTCATGGGCAGGGACACATTCCACTATCCCAGGGTGCTCCAAGCCTCATCCAGCCTGGCCTTGGACACTTCCAGGGATGGGGCAGCCACAGCTTCCCTGGGCAGCCTGTGCCAGGACCTCCCCACCTTAACAGGGAATTTCTTCCCAGTATCCCCTCTGACCCTGTGCTCTGGCAGTGGGAAGCTCTTCCCCCTTGGCCTGACACTCCAGCCCCTTGGCAAAAGTCCCACTGCAGCCTTCTTGAGGAACTTCCTAAAGTTTATGATCCACAAACACTGAAAGTACAGAGGATCTGCTGGTAAAGCGTCCCTGTGTCCTCAGGTTTGAATCCTTCCCTAGGCAGTTTCTTTAGCTCCCTGATGGGAGCAGGGCTCTGAGCCGGACAATCTTCTCCTTTTTTTAGGAATTCAGAGCTGTAGTACAAAATCTCTGAAATGATTTTTCTCTGCCAGTGTTGAAGCATAATATTTTGAAACAGTGCAACACAACATTGATTCTTGTGCTACTCTTACATTTTGCTCGTGAAATTAACATAATTAGTGTCTCCTGTTAGTGTGGAGATTTTTCTGGTAGTACTGGCACAAAACATTAGTGTCCTATAGAATGAAATTACTCCGTGTTGTACCACCATTAAAGCTTAGAGGTTTGTTTGATCTTCTGTAGGGTAATTTGGTTTTGTACACCTTTAGGTGATATTGCACATCAAGATACTTCTGGCAGCTTCAGTTAGGATTGCATTTTATGTTACTTTTATGAAGCTGGGTTTTTGCAGCAGGCAGTTTTATTGCCATGTACCCATTTGATTACAATGACCAGTTTTCTCTACAAAGGATTATCATCCTGAAATTCTGAAATGTTTTTGTGAACCTCTGGTTGCTTGGACCATTTATCAACAAGAGAAGCCTTTCTTTATTCCAGAGGCAGCTTCCTTGTTCCAATTTAATTGTTTCACATTGCTAATCCTTTTGTTTCACTAATTTTAAAAATAATTTGTACTTAGTGGGGTTCATTTGAATGAAGGTTCTGCCTTTAAACCTTCCCATCTCGATTGGATCCAATGCCAGTTGTCTGATAGTTGTGAGCTCCTCTCCACACTCCTTCTGTTTGCTAACTCTGAGTTGGGTTTCATGTATAAACATGTAGACATGTAAAAATGATCTGGGCAGGGATTTTTGAAGTTTGGTGTTGCTTTTATGTGTTTTCAAAATTTTATTTTGTTTCTGGGGCTATGTGGGCTTCCCCCTCCTCCCTGTTTTGCTGGTGGATACATTTTTGCATTTCCCATTTATTATTCTGTGGAAATAGGAACTATGTGTACAAGGATTATTGAACTTCTCTTTTAGATACTGTCTCAGGCTGTTTACATTCAGCACTTAGAGCAGCACCTGCATCTTTTTCTGCTCAACATCTCGTGTGAGATCATTTCTCCCTGGGATTACTCCATTATCTTGATTCCTTTCATGCATCCAGTGTTTGGGGTTCTCCCCCTCGCCACCCCCTGTGATTAACCTGTGATTAAACTGTGGGGTTTTGCTTAAGTCTGGGGACCCTGATGAGCCAGCAGGGAATAAAGGTGGTTAACAGCAACAAGAATGAAGAGGAATATCTTGGCTGCATTTCTGAATCTTGTGGAAACAAGGTGGATTAAATCAAGTTCTGAAAGGAGAGAAAATGTCACTTTGTACTGATCCGTGTCCAGTTTTTGCACTAAACAGGAAGAATTACCAATCTTGAGCTGATGCTCCCTTTCTTCAAATGTAGCTTATCTACACAGTTCGATGGTTAGCTTGCATTTATTTTTCCTTAATTTCTTAAAAAACCCCAACCTTTCATGATTGCCTGGATTCTTGAAATGACTTCAGGATGCCTTAAATGGTGTCGTCTTGAAGTCACAGCCTCTCCGAAGAATATTTTCTTGACTTTCTAGCCATAAAAAAATAATCCGTGGAATCACAGAATGGTTTAGGCTGGAAAAAGCTCATCCAATCCCAACCCCTGCCATGGATAATGACACCTTCCACTATCCCAGGTTGCTCCAAGCCCTATCCAACCTGGCCTGGAACACTTCTAGGGATGGGGCAGGCACAGCTTCTCTGAGCAACCTGTGCCAGGGCCTCACCACCCTCACAGGGAAGAGTTTCTTCCCAATATCCCATCTAATTCTCTCCTCTTTTAGTTTAAAACCATTCCCCCTTGTCTTGTCACTGTCTCACTTTGAAAATTGTCTTCCTGTTTTTTAGAAGCCTCCTTTAGGTGCTGGAAGGCCATGAGGAGGCATCCCAGAATCTGCTATCTCCGTTCTCATTTGTACTGTTTGATTTGAACTCCGTTCCCTCAGTGTGGAAGATTCAGTATCTGATTTATCCTGTTATTGCCCTGGCATGTCCAAGAGCCTTGATAGCATTTAACTGGGAGCACTGGTGGAAGAGCTGTATGAGACAAGGCCAAATGGTACTGACTGAAAATCCAGTGTGGTTTTGTCCTGAGGATATGGAGCTGGGATTAATTTTAGCCCTGCAGGGAAGCAGTGCTTACTCTACCACTAATTGCTATTGACACCCAGGGCGAGCTGCAGGGTCCTACCCCGTGTTCAGCCTGACCTTGGATCCTGTGCCACAAAAAATAACAGCAGCTGCAGTGTTTATAATATCAGAGTCAGTGTTTTATTTAGGGCAGTGCACCTTAGTGCCCTGTAATGAATAGTTTTGTGGGGCTTTCAGGTCTCTAGATGCGTTTAAATGTTCAGAGAATGAAGGGTAGACATAAAATGTTGTTGCTGGGTGTACAAATGTCACCTCTCACTCTACAAGGGATAGCGACTTTTTACATGAGCAGAAACCGATAGGACAAGAGGGAATGATTTTAAACTATAAAAGAGAGATTTAGATTAGGTATTAGGAAGAAAGTGTTCCCTGTGAGTGAGGTGAGGCCCTGACACAGGGTGCCCAGAGAAGCTGTGGCTGCCCCATCCCTGGAAGTGTCCAAGGCCAGGCTGGACAGGGCTTGGAGCAACCTGGGACAGTGGAATGTCCCTGCCCGTGGCAGGGGATGGGACTGGATGGGCTTTAAGGTCTCTTCCAACCCAAACCATCCTGGGATTCTATGATCTTAATTACCTTGAAGCTAATTCTGTACTGCTTAGGTGTCTCGGGCTGAAGAAATGAACTATTCCAGAAAGAATCACCTGTGATTAACCAGTGATAATCCAGAGCAGTTTGGTTTGACTGAACACAGTTTAAATAAAACAAGCCGTGACTCCCAGAAGCAGAACAGGGGATGTTCAGGAGAGCCTGTAGTGACTTTCCTGTATGTCTGTGTGAAGTTGTGTTTCCTTCCATTACATCCCAGCTTTCACCTGTTCCTCAGGCTGTGGCAGCTTTCTGAAGTCATTGCTCTGAAGGGCGTTGGAGCTGATGTCTGTGAGCCTTGGTCTGCAAACCTGCCTTGGAATTTATGGACTGAGGGAAGTGTTTGCTTAGACATGCAGATACAAGTGGAGCTGATGGTCCTGAAAGTTGTTTGTTCCAATGTGTTTGGTCCTGTTCTTCCCTGTCTTAACTCTTCTCTTTCTCCTTACAGGTCTGGATGCAGAGTTGTCTTACGTGAGGAATGATGTGATTAATCACTACGCCTTGTCCTTCAATCTCCTAATACCCAGTGAGACCAACAATCTCCACTTCACCTGGCATGCCAAGTCCAAGGTGAGCAGGCATGACTTCTGCTCTGGGTGCTTGAGACACGAGCTCTTCTGCTTGGTGAATACCCACTGCTATCATTTAATGGCTTTTTTCTTTGCAAAAATTAGCATATGCAAGGTGCAAAATACTTATTTCTGTGACTGCAGGCAATAAGTTAAGATGGTATACGTTCAAGCTGTTCCTTATTTTAGAAAGTTTAAGCACTTATTTCAAAGTATTTATACTTTTTTGCTCCTGGCAAGGTCTGTGTATGCATACAAGCCACTGGCTGTGGAATCTCTTCCCTTGGTGCACTGGACACACAGAAGGGCAGCCATGAACTGAAGCCTCTGGAAATCATATGTAGAGCAATTGTTGTAGAGATTTCTAGAAACATATGCTTGGAGACAAGGAAAGCCTATAAAAGCAGCATCCAGGATGTTATTACTGAGCCCTGATTAAATGGAAAGAGTTTTTATGTCACTTAATCACCGTGCCTGGAGCGTGCAGCAACAGCTGTCAGATTGCATATGCTCTTACATTCTGAAGCATTTCCAGTTACTTAACAATTTATTTTCATATATGAAATGATCTGTTTAGTCTCTGCCAGATGTTCATTCTGGTTTTTTTAAAACTTGTGCAATGGTTGTTCTTCTGCCCTTAAGTAGGAAAGGCTGCAGGAGCAGTAGCATTAAACAACTCCACCAGTGCAGATCCTGGAGATTCCTCCTGCTGTTGTTCTTCCCTTTGAGGTGTAACTTGTTAAAGAGAAGTGACTTCTGGCCTACAGTGGAGTTGGGTCGAGTGCCAGCCAGCCCTGATACCATATTCCACATGCACAGTGACAGTTCAGTCACTTGTCATTTGAGTAGAGGTTTCCTTGTCACAGCTTCAGCTGAGGGCTCCCGGCATCGCTGGCCCTGCCCTGTGTTTCCTTGGGCCTGGCTGTGAATTCTGAGGAGGAATTTTGGAGCTTGTGTAGCCCTGCTTCCCATTCCTGTGATTCCACCCTTCAGCACCTTCTGTTCTAACTTGGTGTGGTGCAGCTTGGAGGAGCTCAGAAAACGGGTTGTGTCTTTTTCCTTGGCATCTTGACTGAAAAATAAATTGATAACAGAAATAAGCCATATTATGTTTTAGAAAGGGGCATAAAACTATCAGGACAAAGTCAAACAAATTCATTCAGCTGAGAGTGGAAGGGTAGGATGAATTTCTAAGAGGATCTTATGACTTAGAGTAGGTCCTGTACTTTTTTTTTTAATGAATGTTTGCAGAGTCAGCTTCTTAAGTGGAAACAAAATCTTGACTATAGTTGAATAAACAATTCCTGAGCAATTTTGTTTGTAAAACTGACTGTGGGAGGGGGAACTTTTGAAATTCTAACAGCTTTAACAAACTGACTTTTGAACACATAAGTTTAGAAGTGTCATCAAATGAGGTTTCTGGGGGAATCTTTTTTAATACAGCACTCTGAATTCTGCCCCAGATTTTAAGGAATGATATCAAGAGCAGCTTCTGTTTTGGCTTTCTTTATTTGAACTGTCACAAAAGTCTTGCTACTTAAATGTCACACAAGAAGCTTGGAGTATGGATGCTTAAAATGACCAGCACTCCTTGAAGATAACATGTGGTTTTTTATTTTCAAGAAGAATTATGAAAAGGGATGTTGCATTTCTTTTTACTCCTGGACAGATTTCTGATGTGTTTTCTCTCTCCCAACTGTTGTTACAGGTTGAGTATAAACTGGGATTTCAGGTCCATGATCCCATGGCGATGGCTCTGCCCCAGGCCAACATTTCTCTACAAGGAGAAGTTCCTCGCACCCTCTCAGGTAAATTCCCCACCCCATCCAGCTCAGGGAGGAATAATGGTCATTTAGCCACAAACACAGTTTTAGTAATCTGTGAACACTTAATAAAAAGGACATAAATTCATTTAAAATCTGTGTCCTTTAATGCTCTCATAGCTGAGGCGGTGAGGTGTGAAGACTAAAACAGCATTTCTTAGTATGGAGTTCTTTATAACGTGATAATTTATGATGTTTGTAATGTCCTTCATAACCACAATCTCAAAAGGGCCTTATTTAAATGTTCTCTCATCCCAGTGCCTGGGGATGGCTCCCGCTCCCCTGTAACCCCTGTGTTGTGTTCACAGTGTTCCGTGTCGAACTCTCCTGCACCGGCAGACTCGACTCTGACGTCACAATACTGATGCAGCTCAACTTAACGATAAATTCCTCAAAAAACATCACAGTTTTGAATTTCAAACGAAGGAAAATGTGCTACAAAAGTAAGAGATTTCTAAGTTTTAGATATTTATAAGTTTTTACTGTTTAAGTGTGATAGGAAAAGGGACTGGGATGGTTTATGATCCAGGACAGGAGTAACAGAGTGAATTTTGGGGAAGATGAGAAGAAACCAGGTAAAATTCTGTCTTTCAAGAGAAATGGGGACTTTTGACTAAAGCAGAAGCTGGTGAATAAACAACTTTCCCCAAGAGTTCTGCTGCACTGACTGACCATTTTATAGATACATAACAAAAAGCATTTTCTCTGTGTTTGGCAAGAAAAAACCAGTTCCCTCAAAACCACGACATTCGGAGAATTCAAATTGTTCTAAGAATTACCAAGAAAATCTGCTTACTTTCTAAATTGTGATAAAATTGGCTGTTTAGTGTGTGTAGGAGGTGTTAGTCTGTTCGACGTGAAGTACAAAATGATCTTGGGAGATAATCCAGATTCTGAAAATCCTAGATTGACTCTTGTGTGTTACCACTTAGGAATCTGCAAGGATAATTTATTTTTGGGTTGTTCCTGTTTACTGTTGCTGCTTCTTAGAATTTTCATAGTATTTTTCTAGTGTTTTCATAGGCATCAGAAAAAAATGACTTTGGAGAATCCCAAGAGCTGTGCCCTCCTTGTAAATGGCTGTGGTGTCTCACTCCTGGGCAGTATTTGGGCATGGCCACCTCTCTTTGCATGCTCCTCCTGCCTCTGTTCAGCTTACCTGGAGCCTTTGAGGACAGTAGCTGTCTTTCCAAAGGGAGTTTTATCACTTATTCTTGAATATACATGTCTAAGGATGAACTCTGGGAAGGTGTGGATGGAAGAGCCAACCATGCCTTGTAAGCATTGGGACACTTGTGTTCCTTGCATTGAGGCTTCAGGAAGACCATTGTTACTTTGAAGTGTGTACCTCCTTCTAGTAAAATGGAGGTCTGGCTGATAATGTTGATGTTTTTACCTTTATTTCATCTTTTCCTGGGTATTTTTTCAAATACTCCAAGTGGGGGACGTCAACCCTGCTGAGCCATTCACAGCTTACTGGGCTGTGGATGTGTGATGGAGCTTTCCCTAAGCACCACAAAGTTCTTTGGGGGGTGAGACAGAGCCACTGCCTGAATCATCAGAAGTGCTCCTTGCAAAGATCTCATTTCTGCAGGTTCATAAAAACAAAAAAATGGCTTTGTTTGGTGTGTGTTGGTTGGCTGTAGAGCATACGGGGGTTTTTGCTTGAATTTAATGCATAAGTTAGGAATATGTAGGAACTTGGTAGTGGTTTTGCTCAGGGCATTCCTGGTAGTTTGTCGTCAAGTTAAAAAAAGGGATTAAAAAAAGAAAAACTCTTTGATGTTTGCCTCCCTTGGATTACTTTTTCCTAAGCTGAACTGGCTTAACAAGGAGTGGGAAGGGGCTGTGTTGTGTTGGGCACAACTGGGAGCAGGAAGAGGGAGGTGCAAGTGGGACTGTGCCTCTGCAGCCACAGAAATCCGTGGCATTCCCTCAGCTGCCTGCACATCCTCAGGGAGATTCGTCTGGAGGCATCTCCTGCATTCCCCAGGTTTGCACTGCTCCTCTTGGTAACCAGACTCAGAGTAAGCTTAATGAAGATTTACCCACTTTCTAAAGCACTGCTACCACACATGAGTTGAGCATTGTCCTTCTGCCTTCAGTTGCATATTTATGAGTATTTAAATGGACATCACCTCTTTCATCCTTCTGTTGTAACTCTTTAACTCCTGACTGGTGTCAGCTGAGAAGGCACAGTGCCCGTGGCTGCATCTCTGACCCCTTCCTAGGTTGAGCAGCAATAGACTGGAGCCAGGATTTCCTTCAAAAGATCAGGGCAGTCTTGTCTGAAAATCCCAGCAATGCTTTTCTCTTCTGCAGGAACAGATTCTGTGAGGTCTCTGTGTAGTGCCTTAGCAAACACATTCTCTGCACCTCTTCTTTCTGCTGCTTTGGACCTTGGACAAGCTGCAGGGTTTTAGATGGATTAAGTGGGATCAAGCTTTGCCTCACTGGACATGTGTCAGTGGTGAAATACTTGACCTGTGTGTTTCAGTGTGAGTTTAATTTTACCCATGGTTAGGTATTTAAATGGAAATGTATGGATAAGTGTAGTCCTTGAGTCAGCTCTCCTCTTTGGAAAAGCAGATCCATTTTTTCCATACCTGAGGCAATGTGAAGGGCTGCAATAATAAATGCACTCCAAACTTAATGGCTTTCTCTCATCTCTTCAGAGCTCGAACCAGAAGTCAAATCTCCAACAGCTGATAAAAACAGCAGCAAGGCTATCTGTAAGTAATCCTGAATGTGCAATTTGGGGTGTAAAAACTGGAAAACTTTATATGTGTTTTGCTTCCACAGCTTTCCCTATGAAAACAATCCCCGAGTGGTCTGTATGATACCCAGGACTGCAGTGGGTTTTTGGTAATGAATTGTTTTAACTGGTGAAGTGGAAAAACCCCTATTCCTAGTCTTGTAGTAACTTTTGTATCACATCTTAGGGGCTCTGGTTTCTGTACATGACTCTGATCTATTTTCTTGACCTTAGGACCTGTCTGGTTTGCTGTTCTAATTTATCACTATTTAAGGAATAGAATGAGGTCGTTTCCTTTCCTTCCCTTCTAGCTGGAAATGTCATTGGCTGACCGTGGCTCCATAATACCCAAAATGGGAGCATTTTGCCAAAATGCTGTTGGAAAGCAGTGGGAAGGGGTGCTCAGTGCTCTCTTTACCTCCCACTGTACCTTCCAGGGCAGTTGTTCTCCAGGATGCCTGATTGAACATTTGAGGAACCTGAGGCTGCTGCCTCTCCCTGCCTCCACCCCCTCTGCTTGTGTTGCTGTAACAAGCTAACAAGATGTCGTTTCTTGGGGTGTTTATTTGGGTATTTTTTTTGGTTTTTCTCCTTTTTGGGAAGGGTTCAGTAATTTTCCACCTCTGTTCCAGTCGATCCTGTAAACGCAGCTCCCACCACTTCGACCCGGGTGTTCTACATCAGTGTGGGCGTGTGCTGTGCTGTGATATTCCTGGTGGCAATAATCCTGGCTGTCTTGCACCTCCACAGCATGAAAAGGATAGAGTTGGATGACAGGTAGGTGTTCAAGCTTTCCCAGTGTGGCTTTGGGACATATTTACTCAGATTTGTGGGAGTTTGGTCTCAAAATGAGCACTCTGTGGTAGTTTGCAATTCCTGCTCTCAATGGCAAACCGTAGATACTGCCTGTGTAGGGTTGTGGTGGGAGCTGTGCTGCAGAGAGGCAGCAGTTGCAGGTGCTCTGCTGTTTATGAGGTGGAAGGATTGTTCAGGTTTTGCCAGAATATTTGCGTGGAGTGGGAATATTCAGACAGAATCAGATCTGCAGGGATTGTCAAGACTGAAAGAAAAATTGACTTGGGCACACTGGAAAGGCGAGCTGGGAGAGCTGGGGTTGTTCATACTGAGGAAGAGAAGGCTCCAGGGAAACCTTAAGAGTCCCTTCCAGTGCCTAAAGGGGCTCCTGGACAAGGACCTGGAGTGCCAGGACAAGGGGGAATGGCTTCCCACTGTCAGAGAGTTTTTACTTTTATTTTACCTTTGATGTGATATTGGGAAGAAATTCTTCCCTGGGAGGGTGCTGAGGCCCTGGCACAGGTTGCACAAAGAAGCTGTGGCTGCCCTTGAATCCCTGGAAGTGCCCAAGGCCAGGCTGGACAGGGCTTGGAGCAACCTGGGACAGTGGAAGGTGTCCCTGCCCATGGCAGGGGATGGGACTGGATGGGCTTTAAGGTCCCTTCCCACCCAAACCATTCTGTGATCTGTGATTGTATGAAAACATTTGGGTTTTACTGACATCTGCAGGAGACTGAATTTCAGTTCTCCCTATTTTGATGGATTTTCCAGTACTCATTTTGGCCTTAGGGTACAGTCTGAGCATTACAACTGCTCGCTTATAAAACTGGCAATCTTGGGCTCTCCCAAATATATTTTCAGTCCGGAAAAACCGTAGCACATGCATGGAAAAGGGACTTGTAACATGAGTCCAAGGGCATTGGAGTGGAGATTAAACACCCAGGAGAAGGAAGGCTGGAAAAGCAGGTGGACTGAGGCTGTGTGAACAGCCTGCATCAGATGCAACTGTTCAGGAGCAGGCAGTGTGAAACTGGATCCTGTGGAAAACGGTCGGCCTGTGGGTGGTCGCCCCTCTGAAAGGGTGTCTTGAACTAAAGGATGTCTTGAACTGCTGCTGTGCTGCCTGCAGCCTCATGGAGTTGCTTTATCCATTCATCTGTTCCTTTCAGTTTTCTTGATGCCATTCCTTCCCTGGTGTCCCTGCTCCACATGGTTTTGGCGGTGCCACTGCAGTGAGCAGTTGTGGTTTCTCAACTGATTGCAACCAAATGAACTTGTCAGCCTCCCTCAATGCCTTTGTGCCTGGTTGTCTGAGGGGTTTTAGTCAGCTAAAGGTGTTAAAGGATGTGCAACTTGAAAGGAAAGCATTACATTTATAGTGTGGGATAGTGTCATCTGTGAGGTTTTGAGCTGTCCAGCCCAGCAGTGTGATCAGATGTCCTTCCCTGTACTCCACTGCACTGGATTTCTGTGGAGATACGAGGTAAAAATCCTAAAAAACCTATTGACTTTCTGTGGACATAAAGCTAGAAATCCATCTAATGTTAGTCCTCTGTGGTTTGCAGGAGCTAATAATTTGCTCTGAATCACCATAAATCCTACTGATACATTCAGATAAATTCAGGGGGCTTTCCCTGTCCATGCAAGGGGATTGGAATGAGATGATCTTTAAGGTCCCTTCCAACCCAGACCATTGTGTGAGTTGATGAAGTTTATGCAGCTCTTTAGGTTTAGCTCTTCAGCACCATGCAGTGTCTTGGTTTTTGAGCCTGAAGGTGCCTGGCCTGGCAGAACTGTGGTTGTGCTGCTGGGTAAAAGCTGTGCTTGGAACAGAGGTGTAACAGAAGCAAAATGTGCCTGAAAATCAGGAGCTGAGTGGTTTGTTTTGACCAAACTCACTGAGAGAAGCAACAACTTCCGATTTGGTTGTAAATAATCATCTCAAACTGTTTCTATAAAAGGTTCCTGAATGGAATATGACAATGTCATTAGGGTTAACGACCTCCCAAGAGCAGCAGAGTCTGGAAAACCCACTGGTGCTCTTAATTTCAACCCCCAGAACTAAATAAAACCAAGCAGGACTGTTAACTGGAAGCTCAAACCAGGCAGCCGAGTTTACAGGCTGCACGTGGATTATTTAGGAACATTGTATTGGAAGTCCACAGCAAATGCTGCAAACCTCAGAGGAAAGGCACTGGAAAAGTGCCAAGGAAAGCTGACATGGTTTAACAGCAGGATAATGGGAATCATTAAAGCAAGAAGGCATCGTTCACATAGCTGACAGAATATGTAAGTGAGGAAGCTCAGGAAGTTAAACCTAAAAGCCAGAATGAAGCCAACCCAAAAGGGAGTTTTTCAAACTTGCAGCAGGCATTAAAAGAATAATTCCTTTCTCACACTTGCCTCCAGCCAAAGGAATCCGCAGGGCTAGCGGGTGATCAGGTTACAAAAGGAGTTTCCAGCCGGAGCAAGAAAAGGAAATGCAAGTTGTGCCTTGGTGTTTGATGTGGTGACCATGCCAAGACTCTCCTTCCCTGGGGAGCTCGCTGCAGAGTGGATCATACTGAAGCAGCTTGTGGATGCAATAGTGGGAACAGTTCAAATAAGCACTAAGAAGTTGCCACCAGAGAATATTCATTCAAAAACTCTGAGGAAGTTAAAGGGGAGTAGCTAGGCCAGCATCTGTGGCTTTTAGCCTCATGCTAAATGCTGTGCTGGAACCCTGCACCTGGAAGATGGGAAATGTGGGAATAACTGTAAAAAAAAGGTTCCAAGCAGAGATTGAGGCCAGCTATAAATGAGTAATTTGTACTGTGAGATTCAGTAGATTCTGTTCCAAAGAAAAAATTCAGGGGGTCCATCCATGCTGGTGGCATAATGGGGAAAAGTGGAGTTGGATTTCTGTTTTTTAAAGGAAGCCTGGCTTCAGAGGTAACAGTGGAACCTGGAGGGCATCCCCAGCCGTGTCTGACAATCCTACAGGGGTGGCTGGCACTGCTTGATCACTGCTCAGCAGCAGCCCAAGAAATATTAAATGTTGATTATTTGGCACAGCAGAGCTTATATCCCAAACCAATTTCCTCTTTGTCCTCCCACAGTCAGCAGTGGAGAAGCTTTGAAGCTGGATAAAAGTGGGGGATGTTTGTGTGTGTTCAGAGGGGGGAGCATCAAAAAAGCTTCTGGCCCTGCCATCTGACCTGCTAACAGGTTTTTGGTCCATTACAGCTGCAGCAGCCCTTTTTGTAGGGTTTTGACTATGAAAACAAGACAGAAATCAGCCTGCTGTGGTTTAGGCTGTGGTTTATCTGTCTCATGGATGCTCTGTGGACCCCTGGTCATTCTGCCTGAAGAAAGCATCTCAAAAAGCACTTTTTAGATGGTGCTGGAAGGAGCAATAGTTACCCTTAGGGAGGGGAGTGACAAAGTAGGGTAGAGCAGTTTGGGCAGTAAAATAGAGCCCTGGTCTGAGTGGGACATCAGTGCCAGGAGAGAAAGGTGTGCAAATCTTCTCTGGAATATAATAGTTGTTCTTGGTATGACTGGGTGGTTCTGGCAAGGAATGTTTTGTCACTTTGATTATTCAAAAGTGGGGAGAAGTATTAGAAAATAGAGCACATTCTGGAAAACAAGTAGGAGGAAGCTGTTCATGCTTAGCGTCAAGATTTTTGAGTTACCTGAAATACATTTGCATGTGTGAGAGACTTCAGAAACTCTGCTCTTTGCAAGTCTTGCCTGGAAAATCTCCTGGTTTTGACCTCGATAAGTTAATTTGGAATGTGTTGGAGTGGCAAGCAGTGATGTTGCTGTGCATTTCTGTTTCCTGACAGCATCAGTGACAGCAGCAGCTCGCAGGGGCTGTCGCAGCCCTCCACGCAGACGACGCAGTACCTGCGGGCTGACACGCCCAACAACGCCACGCCAGTAACCAGTAAGTGTTAATCTAAGCACAGACCCTCCTGCCACGCTGCTTTGGTGTCAAGGGCAAGAGAAGAGCATGAATAATCCTCTGGCTCTGTCACTTTGCCTCTTGAATTCACACAATGTGTTTCATCCAGCCACGCCATAGTCAGGAGTGAGTTTGGGGGCATGTGAGTGGTCATGAGACTGTGTTTGTCCCTTGGGTTATTCTCCCTGCACCCAGAGCAGTCAGGAGCCAGACTTCACCAGTAGCTGTGTAGCATCTGCTAATTTTAACACTGTGAAGACCCTGCCTCGTGCTGTCCGAGCAGAGGAGAGGGAACAGGATGTATCCACCCAGCC
The DNA here is from genome assembly GCA_034509425.1 of Eopsaltria australis. Lineage (NCBI taxonomy): Eukaryota > Metazoa > Chordata > Aves > Passeriformes > Petroicidae > Eopsaltria > Eopsaltria australis. Next base: position 627,586 of record JAVTVJ010010697.1, read on the forward strand.
CTGGGATCAGTTACCAAAGCAGGTGATGCCATGTGTGTGAATCCTGATGGTTGTGTTACTGTTTTCATCTCCTGTTGCTTCCAGCTTTTCTTGAAATGATACAAACTAGCTGAAGAGAGCAGTGAGTGGAAAGGAAGGCTGGCAGCAGTTTAGATACTGATCTGGTAACTGAGTCCACAGATTCACAGAATATCCCAACTGGAAGGGACCCACAGGGATTATCCAGGCCAACTCTTGGCCCTGCACAGACACCCCAACAATCCCAGCCTGTGCATCCCTGGGAGCGTTGTCCAAATGTTCCTGGAGCTCTGGCAGCCTTGGGGCTGTGCCCGTTCCCTGGGGAGCCTGGGCAGTGCCCAGCACCCTCTGGGGTAGGACCCTTTTCTTGATCTGCAGCCTAACCCTCCCCTGATACAGCTTCAGCCGTTCATTCCTTGGGGTCCTCTTGTCCCTGGTCACAGAGAGAAGAGCTCAGAGCTGCCCCTCAGGAGGAGCTGCAGATCAGGTCTCTCAGTCTCCTCCAGGTTGAACAGACCAAGTGCTCTGAGCTGTGTTCTGAATTAATTCTGTAGTTAAAGCGTTTATTACCTGTGGAATATTTACTCCTTGAATTATTGTCTGGTGGAGGGCTATCCCATCCAGCATGCTCCAGGGAAGGGACTCTTCCTGCTGGGGGGAAGGGAGCCAGCATAGGGACCCACATGGGGTTTTTTTATGCAACTAATAAGACCCCAGAGTCTCTCCCATTGTCCTCTGACAATGGTGATAGTGACTGTCCCATCATGAGGGAGCACAGCAGAGAGGTTGTCATTACTCTCAGCCCTCCTGTGTTCTCCTTTCTTCCTCCCTATCAGGTGCTTACCTGAGGCTGAACTGCACCTGTGGGAGAGATTTGGCTCGGTTCTAAATTGTACTGTAAAAAGAGGCTTTTAAAAATTTAATATATGAAATGTTAAAAAAATTCCTTTTCACAGAGTTTGGAAGAGACTTTATCCTGCAACTTTTTCTAGAGCTGGTTTCCCTCTTGTCACCTGAGTCCCTCCCCAGCCTTTTTATTTTCCATCTCTTAGACTCACAGAATCATTGAGGTTGGAAAAGCCTTTCCAGATCATTGAGTTCAGCTGTTCCCCCAGCATTGCCAAGGCCACCCATGTCCCCAAGTGCCACACAGCTTTCAGCTCCCTCTAGGGGTGGGGACTCCACCAGCTGGGCAGCTGTGCCAGGGCTGGACAATCCTTTGGGGAATGGAATTTTCCCTCATGCCCAATCTAAACCTCCCCTGATGCAACTTGAGGCTGTTTCCCCTTGTCCTGTCCCTGTTCCCTGGGAGCAGAGCCTGATCCCCCTGGCTGCCCCCTCCTATCAGGGAGTTGTGCAGAGCCACAAGGTCCCCCCTGAGCCTCCTTTTCTCCAAGATGAGCCCCCCCAGCTGCTCCTGGTGCTCCAGCCCCTTCTCCAGCTCCGTTCCCTTCCCTGGACCATCTTCATCCCCTCAATGTCTTATCCCAGCTCTTGGCTGAGCTGTTGACATCCTGCCCGCCTCAGGTTTTTTGTTTGGCTTTCTAATTGAGTCAGGTTAATTCAGCTGAGTTCCAGTTGCTGGAATGTTGTCCCCCAGAATCCTCTGGCAAAGGGCAGGGGACCAAGCCCAGGGTGATGATTCAACCCTCCTCACCCTGCCCAGTTTGGTGGCCTCTGTGCCCAGGTGGCACCTGTTTGCTTCACAGTGTCTTTTACCTGCTTTGGGACATGCCCAGTAGCACTGGAAATGGTGAAAATTAGGAGAAGAAGGAAAAAGGTTGGATGTGTGAAAAAAGTAGGATTGACATTCTTGGTCATTCCCCAGTTCCATAACTTTGTTTTCAGTAACGTTTAAATTTTGAAGAAAGTATGATCACAGTAATTCTCAGGATTTCTCTAAAAGTTCATACATATGTACAGAAATATTCTGGCCTTTCTGTCTCTTGTCTCTACTGATGTATCCAGATGTCTGGAAGCGCCAGAAGAGGGCAGTGGTAGTTTGTCAATGCCCTGCTGGGGTAAGGCATCTCCCCTGCTCCAAGTTTTCCAATTGTCTCTATTTCCTCCTCCTGAGGACAGTGCAGTGTTGATCATCTTCAGTACAGGAGTTTCCTTCACCTGGAGTTAATAATAAAAGTTTTTTTACATGACACTACAGAGAATTCCTGTGTGATTTCTTTCCTTGCAGGTGATTATTCTCACAGTTTTTGTTGCTGAATGCTATCATCTTTTTAAAATTAATATCTAACATATTTAAGATGGTGCTGCTCCCTTGTGTGTGGGGCTGTAGGTGGTGCAGAGGTGAAGCCCTGTGCCTGTTCTCATTCCAAGGGTATTTATGTTGGATTGTTTGGCTCTGCTGGCTCCTCAGGTTATCCCACATTACGGATAGAGAAGAATGATCTGAAAAGTGTCACTCTCATGGAGGCCAAAGCTAAAGTGAAGGACATAGCCATCTCCAGGGAGAGGATCACCCTCAAAGACGTGCTCCAAGAAGGTATTTACAGCACTCAGACACTTCCTTCCTACAATGTGGTGTAGATACATAAATATAAATATATGTATATTTATTTACAGATTTTTCTGAAATCATTCACGGATGACGTTTCTGATGTTTGTAGCTTTGGTGGAGGGGAGGAATGATGAGTTATGTTTGCATTTGGGGTGTGGGGAAAGCAGCTTCTAGAATTCATGAGGCTGGGGGAGCAACCAAGCGTGCTCAGTAAATCATTCAGCTTGTCTGTCTTAATAACCTGCTCCCTGAAATGAAGGGTGGCTGAGGAGGGAGGGAATCAGTCGGGGCCCTCAGTGCCAAGGTAACTCACTTTTGGGAGTTCTTACAGGAGAGCTGCTCTTAACAACCTAAAAATCAAAGTAAAACCAACCCAAAGCCCAAAAAAACTTCACTCGTCTAAATTTGGTGTCACAATTTGATAACTTTGATTTGGAAATCAAATTGGCAGAGGCAGCATTTACAGCTTTACAGCTCTGATATAAAAGATTCAGAGATTACCTGATTGTTTTCATGGAATATCCTGAGCTGGAAGGACCCACAAGGATCATGCCCTTCCTGAGTTGTTCACTCTTTGTTTAATGTGCTCTTTGAAAGTGTTCATGCATAACATGAATTGATTCTTGTTGGTACTGAAGTTGAAAAATCAGCTGTAATATTTACTTTGCCATTCACCTTTACTGCTGCAATTTGAGTCTCTGTTCCCTGAGAAATTAAACTTCCTAAATCTGGAGATGGGAGATGATCATGGTTTGGAGGCAGAATGCTTTGTGTTAGTCTGAGCAGCAGTGGAGGATGTTCCCATTCTCGTTCAGCGTGTGCCTCTGAACCTCTGAGGAGGCAGCTCCGTGCTCACTTCCAGTGTGGGCTCTGCACAAACCTTCCTTGGCATGTGGGATGTGCTTTGTGTTCCTCTGGGCTGCCTGGAGCTGCGATGTTGGGAGTCATCCATGACTAGAAGTGACTCAGTGCCCCAGCAATGCTTCAGATGTTTGGTGACAGAGCTGGCCTGTTCTGCCAGATGAGGCATAAAGAGCTGTTGAATGCAGTTTGGACCCAGTTAATCCTGGGATCTCGTTTCTTAGCCTCCAGCTGTTGATTTGAGTCAGAACCTTCAAAAGTTAATCACAGAGTCATTAAGGTTGGAAAAGCCCTTCAAGGTCACTGAGTCCACACACTCCCCCAGCACTGCCAATTTCACCCATGTCCCCAAGTGCCACATCCACATGTCAAAGGACTTAAAAGACCTGACCAATTTTAGGAGTGTTGAGTCTCCATCACTGAATAGCAAAAGAGCTTCAGAAGGGAAGAAGGGGATAACCTAAATGTGTGCATGGGACTCAGATACATTTTATGGATCTTGGCCACAGATTCATTATAAACTTCAAGTACCTTTCATAGCTTCACCTGCTTTAACATTTTGGAAATACATATTTAAGCACTTTTTCGAAGTCTTCAGGAACCAAGACAGGAGGGTTTTAGTTGCTGTTAAGTAAGTAATGGTGTTTTGATTGCCTGGGAGTCTCCTGAGTTCAGCTGCTGCTTAGTTTGCAGAGATTGCAATTTGAAGACCCCGGTCATGCAGGGTTTCCTTGCAGCCCCAGGGTAGGTGACAGAAATGTCGCACTGCCCCTGTGTAAGGTATTTAGAAACAAATAAGACCTATATTTCATACTATCAAAGATCTTTCAGCCTAGTCAGGCAGGAGGGATCCCTGGTAAAGGGCTGTCATGCTGGAATAGACTGCGTGGAGATGTTGCACACCTTGGTGCAGAAAAGTGTTGCCAAGCTGAGCAGTAAAAACCGATTTATTCTCTGTGTGTTACCAGTTGTTCTCAGCCCAGGTCCTCAGAGTAGCTCCTCTTCCTGCAGTAGCATCAGTAACATCTTGTGAATGGAAAAATGTTGGCAAAATAAACAAACCCAGCACCTCCCAGCTGAGGTGAAACTTTTTAATAATGTGATGCTGGTTATTTCAAACTGTTCCGTGTGTGCTGGCTGGCCAGAATTGCCGATTCCTTGTGAATGTTTCCAAAAAATCTTGGTCCTTGTGAGAAGTGCCTTGGCTTAGAATTCCATACTGGGTGGATGAGAAAAAGGAGCTGGTGCAGGGAGTTGACTGAAGTGCCACAAATAAATTATCATCATATCAATATTTAATTTCATTGGACTCTGCTGCTATCACTAGTTCACTGTCATGCTTGTCCCCTTAAGTTTTATTTCTGTAAAACTTCAGCATTTACTGCCTGTAGTTGTGAATCCCCTTCATGCTGGAGAGTGGTTGGGTTCTCTCTTGGTGACTTTACAGGGTTTAGAGACACTTTAACTGCAGTTGTTCCTCACTTTCTGCTGTGAAAGGTACTGTTTGCTTAAGATAGTCCTAATGTTATCAGTGGTTCTTAACCACACAATACTAATTGAGTGTTCTCTTCCTAGGCACGTTTGGGCGCATTTTCCATGGAATTCTAATAGAAGAAAAAGACCCCAGTAAAGAGAAACAAGTTTTTGTCAAAACCGTTAAAGGTATGTTTGCGTAAAGGAGCGGGTTTGTGTGCGGGTGTTCGAATTGTGCTGCAGGCTGAGGGTGCCAAACCTGGCTTTACAACAACCCCCTCCTCCCCAAAATACACCAGTGATGAAAAGCAAAAGCAATTTGGATGCTTTCTTCAGCCACAGAGAACAGCAATCTTATATGGAAGAAAAATGCATGCGTTCTCCACCAGTGCCTTCAGTCATTGCCCTTGAATCCTTTTGTTTATTACTCTTCCAAGTAAAAATTATATTTTTTTCCCCCAGCATGTCACTGTCTTCCCAGTCACAGCTTTGTCCCCTGCAAATTGCTGTAAAGCAGCTGAAATGCATCTAAAAATCTTTTACAAATACATGGCTGTACAAAAGACAGGGCACAGTTTTTGCCCTCCTTAAGCTTTGCAACTGAAGCGTGGGAATTGGCATTTAGAACTGAATTTATCCAGATAGAGCACCTGTGTTCAGGAAATATCTTGTTGGAGTGGTTGAAATGGGGATAGGTAGAATTAAGGAACAAGATGAAAACCATATTGCAAATGTCCTTAAGTGTCTGTCACATGTATCCTACATATGTGTTACAAGTATCCTCCATTTATATTACATGTCTCCTGCATCTGTCCCTATGTTACAAGTATCCTACATCTATCCCTTCCTCTGCAATCATCACAAGTTCTCTGGTAGCTCACAAGAGTTTTGCCAAGTTCCCAGTACAGTGCTTGTTCTACCAGTTGTTTTTGTCATTGTCGTGTTGGGTGTCTTATTGTCTTTGGTTTTTCATTTGAAAACTTCCTTAATTCTTTCTTGCAAAAAAAAAAGCAAGTGTCTGAAAGAATTTCAACTAATTCTACAGTTTTTTTTTTGCCTGGCTGTTAATTTTTGAAGATACTGATTGGGAAATGGTGAAGCTGCTGAAGTTTGTTGTTGAATTTTTCTGCTGATTTGTTCTCTGCCTTCAAGAAAAATATGTTGCTTAAAGGAAGCAGTGACCTTGGTCTGTTTCTGACACAATCACACGTTTGTGATGTTCTTTTCTCTCTCATGTCAAAGAATCATAGAAGGAATCATGGAATGGTTTGGGTTGGGAGGGACCTCAAAGCTCCACCCCCTGCCAGGGGCAGGGACACCTTCCACCAGCCCAGAGTGCTCCAAACCCTGACCAGCCTGGCCTTGGACACTTCCAGGGATGCAGCAGCCACAGCTTCTCTGGGCAGCTGTGCCAGGACCTCCCCACCTTCCCAGAGAAGAATTCCTTTCCAATGTCCCATCTAACCCTGCCCTCTGGCAGCTTAAAGCTTGTCCTGCTGCTCCATCCTTTGTCCCAAGTCCCTCTCCAGCTCTCCTGGAGCCCCTTTAGGCACTGAAAGGGGCTCTGAATTCTCTCTGGAGCCTTCTTTTACCCAGGTGAACAACCCCAACTCTCCCAGCCTGGTTTTTCTTATTTAAAAACCAAAAAATATGTTTATTTCCAGTATTTTTGGAACATTTTCTGAATTCTGCCTTCTTTTGTTCCCTTCCCCTGCCAAACAGCTCTGTCTTTTTTCTTCTTGGCTCTTATTTAATATAGTTCCCAAAAACTTAGCCCTTGGCACACGAGCTACTTTTTATAGCATTGAATTAAACAACACAACATTTGTCAGAAGTGATCTTAATTTAGCTGCCTCCCATGACCTCTTATTGAATTACTTTCCCAAAATGGGACTTCCAATACACTCCTAAATCCATAATTTCTCCCTTGAAGTGGCTTTTGCCCGTGACACAGCCATGTCCTAAAGGAAAAAAAAAGCTCTTGCGTTTGCAGGGAAGGACTCGCTGCAGTGAACTGGAGCGTGGTCTTCAGGGAGTGATGGCACTCACAGGATCACTGTAGAGAATTTCCCAGCATTAAAGAGAATCTGTATGGCAAAAGTTTAGTGTAGGTTTTGCTGGTACTTGTTGGGCTTGGACAGCAGAAGTTGGCAAGGAAAAAACCTGTAACATCCCCTCTCCTCACAGCAGCTCACTTGGAGTGCTGATATTACACAGCTTCGTTTTCACACCCTGGCTGTGACTGCTGTGTGTGGAGCTGGGACATGTAATAAGTTGGGAATTTGATCTGGTTGGAAGAGAAAAACCTGCGAAAATTCTCTTGTAACCAGGGTTTTTCCTTGATCTCACTCATTCTGTGGCCACACACACGCTGCTGTTCTGGCACGAGCAGGAGCAGGGCAGGACCATAAAAGCTCGGTGGATATGAGAACCATTAAACTGACTTAAGTATCTCTTTGCTGAAGGCAATAAAACCTGAAGGTCATGGAAAATAGACAAGGAGTAAAGTCTTTGTCTGTGAAGTTAAATTATCCCTTCCCAAAAGTACGAGCTGCTCCAGAACTGTCTTGTTTTGCCCAGATATGCACTCTGAAAGTGATAAAATGAAGTCCAGTGGTGTCCCAAGTGTCAGATCACTCCAGATCCTTAAAAGAGTTTTTTCTTTCATGGAACTTCAGTTAACTCCAGGGAGAAAGTTGTAACATGCCCGTGGCAGTGACAGAGTTTCTACGTGCAGGTTCATGAAATACATGAGTTTATAAGGTTTTTTTAATGCTGTATCATCTGTGTCTGGGTGCCTGAGCCTTCTGGTAGGTGCAGTGCCTTGTGCCAAGGAGGAGAGCTTGAAAGGAAAATGGATCTCTCCTGTCTGTCTGGAAGGACTCATAACTTTGGACTACAAAGATCCCAAGCCCTGGGGAGAAGGCGTGACTTGTTCAGACTGTCCCTACACCCTTCATGTTGGCCATGCAGTTGTTGTGTTGTCTTTGCACTTGACACTTCCCCTGTGTTTATTTGCCAGGCAAGGTGCTCAAAGTCATAGTTACTTTCACACTTAGGCATTTCAGTGGAAAATTAGCCTTTTTTTCTGTCTTTAAACAGACACTGATGAAGACTGAGGATGTGTGTCACTGCCAGCAGGAACAAGGATGTGTTATCTAGAATATTTGGGATTTGGGAATCTTTAGATCAACACGACCTGGATAAGTTCTTTGTTAGAAAGATGAGAGAATTAGCTGGCATTTGCTTTCTTCATCGTGTTTTTTGTTTTACAGAAAAATTGTGTTATGAAGGTGGAATGCTTCACTTGCCAATCAGAGGTTTCCAATCCCTCTCAGTTTTGGAAGTGTCTCTGATGGCACGTTTCTCCAAGGTGGCATTGCATCTCTTGCCAGTGTTTAACAGATCCCTTCTGTTTAAACCATCTTTAAAACCATCTTCTAAACCATCCGATGTCAGAGGAGGAAGAAAACACACAGGTTTCACCTTTGATTTAAAGAGCACATTGTTCAATGGTGCTTTTCCTGTGAAGGAGAAAATTCGTAGCAAAACAAATGGAATTGTGTTATTCCAGGAACATATGAAGTGAGGGTGAGCTGTGCAGAGCCCTGACTCATTTAGGATGTTCTGGCCAAGGTACACTTTTGGTAAAAACAACCCAGTGTGCTGTTCAAGATAACCCGGCTGCTCCCATTTCGTGTTCTAACCACTTAACATTTTTCTGATGTACAAGGAAGGAGTGTTTGGAAACAAACCACCCATGGAAAGCACTGGAAACAAAGTCAGTGTTGACAAAGGTCAGCTCTTTAAACTTTATTGTTCTACCTACTTTTAACAAAGGTTTGAGTTCTGTCACCTTAGGTCACTAAAAGACTTTCTGCATTCTTGGCTATCTCTGACTAAATTTTACTATTTAGATTTTTTAATTTATTTATTGCTAGTCTAATTAAGAGGAGATACCCCATCCCTGGAAGTGTTCCAGGCCAGGTTGGGCAGGGCTTGGAGCATCGTGGTCTAGTGGAAGGTGTCCCTGCCCGTGGCAGGGGGTGGAGCAAGATGAGCTTTAATGTCCCTTCCAACCCAAACCACTCCATGACTGCAAGATTGGTGACCCCTGAAGAACTCATGCAGTTGGGAAGTGTAGGAATAGAAATCCTGAGAATTCAGGCCGTGCCAAGCAGGAGAAAGCAATGGGCACATTTAGGGGATGGAAGTGTGAACAAGCAGCTCTGTGTTAAACAAGGTGAAGGTTTCTTGTTCACACTGAACACAGACCAGAACCTGGAGCATCCACAGTTATTCTCAAGGGATCATGTTTAAATTGATGGAATTTGCTATTCTTAAAAGCACAGCCTCGTGAAAATAGTTCTAAGTTTAAGTTCATGCCTTGAACATATAGTATTTGAATTAATTGTTTGAAGTATTTAACCTCCCAAAATCAGAGTGCAAGATCCTGTTTCTGAAGAATATAGTTTATGCAAAAAAAGAGCTGCTGCTCATCTGACCTAATTCTTGAGTGTCTTTATAAAGGAAGATACTTGATTTTAAAGAATTGGGGATAAGTAGCAAATTTCTGAATATCAGCCTAAAAATGCACTCGATTTGTCATTTAATCCTAGTTCTTTAAGAAAACACCGTGAGACACCTAAAGCAGTACAGTATGCTTCAGAAAATACTGAGGGGATGATTTCCAAAGTATTGTACTCCAACATTCAAAGATTTATTATTCCACATGCTAAAAAATACTCACCTGCCGGACACTTTCATTTACATCCAGTTAAAATCCCTGTTTGTATATTGGTTTTACTGTGTGCTGCCCTTTGGACCATGACATCAGTCATATCTCTCTTTCTCAGTTTCACTTTGTGCTTGCTTAACACTTCTAGCTTCGTTTTGAGTCAAATGGATTATTGAGCAAAGAGTCTTTTACTTCCTCCTCTTTGCTGCTGCTTCTTGGATTCTGGTGTTGCTGCTGCACAGGGGACTAAGACTGTCTCCAAATCCTGCTTTCTCTGCCCTTTTCTGTGGTTTAAAGCTGCATGTGCATTTGTAATGTAGGAAACCAGAATAGCATTCCCTATTTTAGCAGTGTCGTGTTGACTCACTCCCAGGATTTATTAAAATTAGGCTTGAATTTGTCAGTGTGAGCTGCCTTGCTTTGCAAAATAAATTCATGTGGTTGATACTTGATGCCTGGATACCGGGATTGGAAGAGAAATCTTGCTCTCTGGAAATTTTAGCAGGACTGAGTGTGGTGTGCTGTGCTGTAACCTCCTCCTGCTGTGGTTTGGTGTGCATGTGTTACCTTTACAGGAGACTGGAATTCTGGAGGATGCAGGCTTGCCTTGGAAAGCAGGAGGACATTTATGACCTTAAACACTTCCTGCAGTTCCAAGCTGCAAACAGGAGCTCAGTCCTGTGCTCAGTCCGTGGCAGGAGGAAGCATCGGATGCTCCACTTGGCCCTGTCTTAACTCCTGGGGCCTCTGGAAATTTTAAGGCTGAAATATTCTTTATATGTGCTTTCCTTTCTGCCTATGAAAAAGCAGGTTGGATCATGACTCCTTGCATTCCTTTAGCATCCTTCTGGTGAAGGAAAGCTGTGAAAGTTACCTGCTAGGAGCATTAAAAATGTCCTGTGCAACAGATGGGAGCACTGGCGTTGAATTTCTTCCAAAGACTCGTGTAGAAGGGTTAAAGCAATACTCAGGCGTGCATTCTCTTTGAACTGGGGTGGAATTCTGCCTTGGGAACAGTTTTGCCTCATTAATTGCTATGCAGAAGCAGCAGTAATTAACAAGGATGTGTTGATACTGGGAGCATTTATCACCTGGAGCTGCTCTAGTCCTGCACTCTCAGTTCCTGTGGCCATGCTCAGTGCCCTCTCTTCCTACCTGTGTGCCTCCTTCAGTAGCTGGAGCTTGTACAAAGTGGGGTATTTGGCAAAGCCCACACGGCTGAAAAATAATAAGGACAATAGAAGCTTGTGAAAACAGGCAGGTGTGTAGAAAATGAGCTGTGTAAGTGTTGTGATGTGGGGCAGAATTACCTTGCAATAAGAAACAGGAGGAAGTTCACAGGGGAACAAGCCATTACAAATGGTCCAAGGATGAGAAAAGCTGCAGGTAAAACATCTCCTTAAATATTGCTGTTGGAAACATTCATCAGAAGCCTTGGAGCTCCTGGCTGTAGCATTTGCAGAGCTGCTTCTGACAGTAGTGCTGAGAGAATCTGCTGCTACTGCCTGTAGCAGGCTGTGAGAGGGTTCAAATGTGACTCAATTCAGTTTTGAAACCTGTGGTTACATGGATTTTGAGGTTCTGCTTTGTCTTCTGAAGAAACAGATTTCAGTGACCATTCTGCAATCAGAAGTCTTTTAAATTGTGATGCTGCCTGAGAGGGGGTTGTAGTGAGCTGCATGTCAGTCTGTTCTCCCAGGGAACAAGGGACAGCACAAGAAGAAGTTGCCTCAAGTTGCCCCAGGGGAAGTTTAAGTTGGGTGTCAGGGAAAATTTCTTCCCAGAAAGGACTGTCCAGCCCTGGCACAGCTGCCCAGGGCAGTGGTGGAGTCCCCATCCCTGGAGGGATTTAACAGACATGTGGATGTGGCACTTGGGGATGTGGATTAGGAGTGGCTCTGGCAGTGCTGGGGAAATGGCTTGGACTTGATGATCTTGGAGGGCTTTTCCAACCTAAAGGATTCTGTGATCCTGCTTAAGCTGTGCTTTGCTGTTTTGAGGTTCTGGGAGGTCTGACTTACAAAGTGACTCATGAAAGCATCCAGCTACTCAGTTACCCTCTGCAATATCCAGGTAATTGCTGCTTTTCATCTCTGCTACGTCCTTTGGGGTGTGGAGTGACTTCTACTGAAGCAGAGCCTGGTGCCCTGCAGCTGATGAGTGCCTGGTCTCAGGGCAGGCAATTCCCTTCAATTTAGTGTCATCACAGAACTTCCCCAAGATCTTCTCACCTGATGACTCACGTGATTGATGAGAGATAATGAACAAAGATTTTAAAATACATTTTTGCAGCTGGATTTTGAGAAGTCGGTAGAAATGGAATAGGTGTTTTTCCTCCCCATGAACCAGGCAGGGCCCCAGCACAGAGGGATCAGCCTCTTCTGTAAAATCAACAGTGCCAAGAGCCCCATTGTGCCTGACTGCATACAAATCCTGTGATATCAGGAGATAAACCTGCAGCTCCTATCAAATCTTGGAATCCTGCCTTGTTCTTGCTCTGGGCCTCAAGGCAAGCTTTCACAGCCAGGCTTTTGGGTAAAACCAGGGCTTGGAGAGCATCTTCCTCTCTGGAATGCATTTACATCTGTCTCAGTCTTGGTTTTAAGCACCTTCTGAAAGTTGAACCTTTTTGGTCCTAACTGAGCATCTGGAATATTTCTGGGTGTTAAATCTTCATCTGAACTCACCTGAAGTCGCTGCTCTTTGGTTTCTCAGCTGTTGGTGTGCGATCACCTTATGGAAACCTGGCTGCTCCTCATGACCATTCAACTGCAGCTCCATTCATGGCTGAGCACTGGCATGTTCTTAATCACAAATAATGGTAATACCTCAGTTTAGCTTTTTTCAGGGCTTTGAGGAAGTTTTGCAACAAGCCCTTACTGCCTTGCCCTGGAGCGCTCAACTTAAATTCAGGGCTGTTCTTGGTGCCTAGATTTAATAAATGGGAGACTGTGACCTCCTCAGTTGTGTCTCCAAGTAGCTGTTGTAATTCCAGAGGTTTCTGGCTCTGTGGGAGGTTTTTTCCCCCCCTCTCCCCTCTGTAGCTGCGTGTGTGGCTGTGCTCATATCCGACATCTTCACAGATCCAGGGCAGACAAAAGGAGCCACAAAAGCCCGTGGGCATCCCGTGGGTTTGACAGGATCTTCCCCTGTCTCCTTTGAGTGGCTGCACAAACAGCTCCGAGAAGAAAACAAAGTGTGTGTGCTTATGTGTAACACTCAGGGATTGACACAGTTTGGGGAATTCGGGATTATACCTTGACCCAGGCAGGGAGATGAAGTCTGTAGCATTCATCTCAGTATGTCCTTGGAAAAACATCTCAGCTAGCTGGGATTGCTGTGGCACAGCTGCCACTGGTTTGGCTCTGGGACTCTGTTTCTCTTATCAAAGCTACAAATGGTGGGTTTGCTGGATTGGTTTTAAGGGTTTTCAGTACAGGGGGTCAGATTCACCAGGCCCTCACAACAAAAATGTAATGTCATCCTGCTCTATGAGGATGTGTGTGTTGAGTTGCTCAAAAGTGGTTATGGTCTATTAAATGTGACAGTTTGTTTAACTGAACTTTTGCCTTTGTAACTGATGAAAACAGCCTTAAAAGGAAGCCTGATTGCAGTGGGGACTGTTGCAGTAGCAGTATTTTGGTGTTCTCTTCCCGCTTTTGACAAGAATCACTCCGAGAAGTGGTGATTAATACTGTGTTTGGAATTATATCTAGTACAAACCCACAATAATGAAATTGTACGGTGGTTCTGAATTGGCACTGCCCTCAACTGGGGGAGGATTAGCCTTGAACTACTATTGTTTGTTCTGAGTCTGTTGAATTTATTGGTGTTGGGTAAATTTTTTCCAGGCAGAAAACAAGGAAATCATATTGATAAGCAAACACAATATGGTGGGACTGTTTCACAAGATAAGATTTCAGTTTCCGTATATACTTGACTGGGAGTCAATCGTCCTTTTGGGTGCTCAACCACTCTAACATGGAGAGAAAACAGCAGAACCCCACAGTGACCTGCTGGAAACTTCCCTGAGTGCTGGAAAAGGGAAAGCCATTGGCAGAAGAGTTACCATGAGGAGATGAATGGGTGCATTGTCCAAACCAGCCTGACTTGTTCTGTGGATTTTAAATCCACTCTTAAACAATCTCCGATTTAAAGCTTCAAATTGTTGCTTGGTGGCTCTTATAATTAAAAACAAACCAGTTCAGCAAGCACAGGGCCAGAGAGTGTGTGAGGAGTTAATCAGCTTGAACTCACACCCAGGAATCTCTTTCCTCCCTTCATCATGTGCTGGGTGAAGAGGTTGAGGTCTTTGGGCTCTGTAATTACTGCTTTTACACCTGGAGCTCTGGACAGGTAACCTGCTCCTCTGACTTCTCAGAATCTGCTTTTTCACCTCCATTTTTAATGCTGGTTTTAGAACTGCCTGATTCAGTCATTCAGGGCTCTGTAACTTTGTTTTAATGTAGGATCTTGGTTTTTCTTTCCTCTTTTCAAGCCTTTTTCATCTGTCTCATACCTATCAAATTCATCAAGTGTCCAGCCCACAGGGGTAGGACCTTCTCTTTCACATGCCTCTCTTGGAGTGTAGACCAGAGGCTTCAGCTGGCCATGGCTTCAGTGTCTCCTGCACTGCAAGAACCTGTTTGTGCCATCCCCGCATACGGACTTGTTATCAGGAGAAGGGAATCATAGATTTGTTCATGTTGGAAAAACCCTCCAAGACCATCAAGTCCAACTCTTTCCCCAGCACTGCCAAGGCCACCACTGACCCATGTCCCCAGGTGCCACATCCACACAGATTTAAATCCCTCCAGGGATGGGGACTCAACCACTGCCCCAGGCAGCCTGTTGCAATGTCTGACTGTCCTTTCTGTCAAGAAATATTCCCCAATATCCAGCCTAAACCTCCTCTGGCACATCTTGAAGCCGTTTCCTCTTGTCCTGTCCCTGTTCCCTGGGAGCAGAGCCTGACCCTCCCCCCAGCTGTCCCCTCCTGTCAGGGAGTTGTGCAGAGCCACAAAGTCCCCCCTGAGCCTCCTTTTCTCCAGGCTGAGCTCCCCCAGCTCCCTCAGGCACCTCTGGTTCTCCAGCCCCTTCTGCAGCTCCATCCCCTTCCCTGGACATGCTCCAGCCCCTCAATGTCCTTGTAGTGATGGGCCCAAAAGCACTGGTTGATGCATCCCATAATATACCACAGCCATAAATGTCACTAATTTGGTGGCACCTCTGGGCTTCTCTGAGGTGCTCCCATCACTCTTCACTCAGCCAGAATCATGTTTTCTTTTGCAGGGCTCAGGCTCAGTTAGGAAAGGGTGTCAGGGCTGTATAGGGAGCAGGATCAGACCTTGAAGGAGGGAAAGGAGCAGAGGATTTCTTGCCTATTCTTCCTCCCAGGGCAGTAAAACCTTGGCTTGACTCATCCACAACATGTAAATTCCCCCTGGTGCAGCAAGGAGAGTTCCTTGGGCTGTGCTAGGCTCTCCTGTGCCAGCTCCCTGCCAGAACTAGTCCCAGCACGAGGGAGACACAGAAAATGCTCCCAGGTGTGAGGAGGGTGGGATTGGGAGAGCTCTCATTGACGTCTTCTTAAGCTTCCCTGGAGGTTCTTGCCACCAAAAGGGGAAACAAAACTCAAATACACAAATAGTGGTGGGGAAGGGGTTCCGGGTACCACTTGTGCTGCCCAGTGGATGCTCTGACTGCTGTGGGTCACTGGAGTTATCACAGGTGCCTGAATTTTAGCTGGCAGTAGTGGTTTTATTTATTTATTCATTTTTAAAGGTGGAGAAGAGAACAGCAAACAGTTCTGAGGTTACCAAGAGTCAAGTGTGTCAGGCAGAGAGCAAGGAAATAAGTACATCTAGACATAAACAAGCCTCCAGCAGTGTGGCAGTCAACACAACTGTACCTGGGGTGGTAACTCAGCTGCAAAGTGTCCTCGGAGCACATCTGTGCTTGGGAAGCACTTGGCACATCCCACTGCTTCCGTGGGCACCAGTGCTGTGCAGGATGGGACCACACTGCCCAGTGCAGCTGGCTCATGCCTGCCCAGAAGCTGTCAGGAAGTGCAGAACCACAGCCTGCCAGCACCTGGAATGTGCTGGATTTCCTTTCTGGGCTTCACCCCATTCCTCTCAGCAGAAATGAAGCTCAGAATTTGGCCTTGAACTTCGGGGCTTTTTGTAAGTGCCATTTTTAAAAAGGGAGACAAACAAGTTCTGTTTGTGCTCAGATGACCTCAGGTGACTTGCAAATCTGGACTGAATTTTAATTAATGTGTTGATTTGTTTCCCAAGTTTACCTGTGGTTCCTTTTTTCCTCAGATCAAGCCTCGGAGGTGCAGGTGACAATGATGCTGACGGAAAGCTGTAAACTCAGAGGGCTTCACCACAGGTAGGACAGGCAGGGCTGGTGACAAATCCATGTCACTGTGAGGTGGAAATACCTGGGCTAAAGCTCTCTGGGGAGAGGGAGCTGTTTGTTGGGAATTCACTTCTGTAGAATCATGGAATGCCAGGGTGGCTTGGGTGGGAAGAGGCCTTAAAGTTCATCTCTGCCATGGGCAGGGACACCTTCCACCAGCCCAGGGTGCTCCAAGCCCTATCCAACCTGGCCTGGAACATTTCCAGGGATGGAGCAGCCACAGCTTCTCTGGGCAACTGTGCCAGGGCCTCCCCACTCTCCCACTGAAGAATTTCTTCCCAAGATCCCATCTATCCCTGCCCTCTGGCAGTGGGAAGCCATTCCCCCTTGTGCTGTCACTCCAGGCCCTTGTCCCTCGTCCCTCTCCAGCTCTCTTGGAGCCCCCTTTAGGCACTGGAAGGAGCTCTGAGGTCTCTCTGGATCCTTCTCCAGGCTGGACATTCCCAGCTCTCCCAGCCTTATATAATAAAGGCCTTGCCTAAAATACAGGAGTAGCAGGTTCTTGGTGAAACATACTTAAAATAGAAACAAAATGAACCTGCCCAGCTCTCATCATTCCAAATGAGCTGTTGTCCTCCCTTTTGTAAGTCAAACTCTGAAAAAAAAAAAGCCCAAAAAGCTTCCCTACACTCAATAAAGCTGGAACCTTCATGGGTCCATAGAGCTTATTGATGTGACATCTGGCTGTGAGAAATTTTCAGGAAAGAGCAAGAAAATTCAAAATTAAAACCAATTTAAAGTCATTAGTGACTTTTACTAATGGTTTTCAGTGGAAAATGCAGTTATTTTAAGAAGTGATTAATGGAAATTGAAACTGTGTCAAGTTTGGTTTGAGTTACTGTTAAATTACATCTTGATATGTATAGTATTATATATTATATTCCTTCTAAGGAAGATGTGCAGAGACACTGCAGTGTGGACGTTACCTGAGCCACAAAAGGCTTGGAAAGAACCTTGAAAGTGGCTGATTCAGAACTACAATTTTCTCTTCTGTCACTTTGCAGCAGATCAAACATGATGTTCTGACTTTTTTCTTGTTAAACTATTATAATGTAACTGTATATTTTATATCTGGTTGATTTAGAATGCTACGCATTCCAGTTTTGGGTATAGCACTTCTGAGTACAAATGATAACCTGTATGCACAATTTATGTCAGCCCTCTTGGACCAAGTGAAAACATTTGGAGGGTTTTTCCTAATGGAAAAGTAGCCAAATATTTTGTTTATTAAAGGAAGTAATGTCTAGGGCTTCATTTATTTGGACATGTTGTGCTCTGCAACTCCTAACACAAGATTAAATGCTTTTCTTCCATGCTGAATTAATTTTATTACCCTGTTTAGGGATCAAAAGTGTTTTTATCGAATTTCAGTTCCATAACATTAGGAATTTCTCTGTCTTCCAGGAATCTGCTGCCTATCACTCATGTCTGTATAGAGGAGGGAGAGAAGCCAATGGTGCTGCTGCCCTACATGAACTGGGGGAACCTTAAACTCTTCCTGCGACAGTGCAAGTTGGTGGAGGCCAACAATCCTCAGGTACCCTCGGGCACGTGGGACTTTGTGCCCATTCACCTCCATTTGCTCTGGCACCTGATTTGTGTCACCAGAGGAATGGTTGTGGCACTCTCCTATTCAGTGTGACAGCAGGAGAGCTGCAGAGGTGGTTCCCTAGCAAGTGTTCACCTTGAATCCCACCAGGAAAACATTCTTGGCTGTTTATCCTGGATGTTAAGAGGGCAGGAAGCTGAGTCACCTCATTAGGGTAGCAGCTCAGTCAATGCATCCTAAAATATCAACAAATAGAGAAAATTGTGGATTAAGTTAGGGGAAATCATGTATGGAGAAATCTCAGATTTACTGACATGACTTTCGGTATCCAAAGCTATAAATACATGCAAGATTTTAATTATGATAGGACTGTGATTTTGTAAAAGGAGCTGAAGCTCACAGGAGTTTGGAGAGCAACAAGGTTTTTGACTGTGCTGCTGCCTGGAAATGAGCTGGTTTCCAGGGAAACAAAGTGAAAAAGGTATGGGAAGAGGGGGAAAATGGACCATTTTTGCCTATGTCCACCTCTAATCAAAGGAAAATAGGTACAAAGAGTGAGGCAGTTGCAAGATGGAAGTATTTTCTCTTGGCATGTCAAAAAAAGAAGTTTAAATTCAGAGTAGTGCACCTTCATGAGTGTCCATAGGTGGTTGTGTCTGTGGGGACTGGGAGGGGAGGGGCACTGGGACACAGCAAACCCAGTAACCCTGCAGGTGCTGGGCTGAAAGGGCTGATGGTGGCTGCTCTGGGCTCTTGCAGGCCATTTCCCAGCAGGATCTTGTCCACATGGCCATCCAGATCGCCTGTGGGATGAGCTACCTGGCCCGGCGGGAGGTCATCCACAAAGACCTGGCTGCCAGGAACTGTGTGTAAGTACTGTCCCCCCAGCAGCTGCAGCTCCCTGCACTCAGCCTGAGCTCTCCTTCAAAATGCAGGCTTTGGGTCGCTGGTGCAGTCAGTGAAGTTGTTCTCCTCCAAAGCCAAGGGGAACCAGGAAGTGTGGTTTTAAAGGATGTAGAACATCCTGTCTGTGAATGCTTCAGCTGGGTTTGTGTATCACTTTTTCAAAGGCTTGAAAAGAATTAAAGCTTCCCTTCAACTTTAATAAAAACTTGGAATACTTGAACAGTTTATCGATGGGTAGATTTTTGTTTGAAGTTGGTTTTCTTCATTTTTTCCCCTTAAAAATTTAGGTAAAGCCCTTGTTCATTGGTAGATTTTTTTAGTTGGCAAATGATGGATAGATACAAATGTGCTCTGGAATGGCAGGAATGCCAGAGAGGGGTTTGAGACCATCTTCAGGCTGGAATACACCCCAAAATGTAGAGATGGAGGTATTTGGTGGCCTTCTAGGAACCCAGTCACTCAGTGGCCACCATCTCCATCACTCTCCATCTGCTCTTGTGCCACGTGAGGATGTTCAGTGTGATGGGGTTCCTTGGCAGATTCTGTTCTTAATTTCTGTTGCTTTTCCTCACTGGTGAGAACATTGAGGAGGAGGTGGGACCACAGCAGACAGAGATCACAAACATCAGGGACATCACCTGGAGCTTTATGTTTGGAAAGAGGAAGAGGTACCAGAAGCCAGGGTCCCCTGAAGGGCTTTGTTCCACCTGCCCCTCTTTGTTACCCAGGTTTGCTCTGGGTGGTGAAAGCCTGGGAAGTGCATCAGACCCATGTCCTAATTTTGGGAAGGGAGCCAGGATTCCAGTAATCTTGGCAGGTTTAAGGGAGGAAATGCTTTTGGTCTCATGTGTCCATGACACACTCATGTCCTATTGCAGTGGACATGAGGATTACACAAGTCAGGTCTCTAATTGCTGGGGAATTACCTTTTGGTTTGAATTAGTTTTCAAACGGGTCTTCTAGGAATTTCTCTGAATTCTTAACTATGACTAGATAGGTATGTGAATTTTGAGGGTAATGAACTGGCCTAAAAGTGCATAGAAATAAGATAAATAAAAAGGTGTCTGAGATAGTAAAGAGGGAAACACACAGATTGAACATTTATATTCCATTTTCCTCATCAAAATAAAGAAATAATTGGCAAGATGAGAAGACAACAAAAACCAATTTGTTACAATAGTCCCAACCCCAATGTTCCTTCTGCGTTTTTGTCACACAGTGTTGAAGCCAACATCTTTGCCATATTCTGAAGTCAGCTGTTTATGAGAACACTGAACTTTATTACACACAGTTTTAAGTTCAGAGAGTTTGAATCACATCCCAGGGGGGCACATTCTCTGTGCTATTTTGAGTCATCTTTTCTTGATTAAAAGTAAGTTTCCCTTACTACCCTATTTCTGACAAGCATCAATATCTCTTGTGGAGGGAATAAACAGTTTTTCACCAGATGGCTTGATTGGAGACATGCTTTTGGAGCACAAAGAGTACTGCTTGCTTAAAGATATTACTGGCTCTTGCTTTGCTTAGATCTTTGCCTCATTATTGCCACAGAGATACTGGAGCTAAAAGGTGTTTAATTGCTCTGATAGGGGATCTCCAGAGGAGCAGGAGTAACTTGAGGCAGTTACTTGTTTGCTTTAACGGTATTTTTTCACACTTGTAAATGTTTGGTTTTATTTAATCAAGCCTGCTGATTTTTTTAGTGCTTATCAGTTGGCACAGGATAAATAGGTGCTGTGATAATATTTGCTGATCACAGAGTAAGTGTGTCTTGATGCAGGAGAGTGCCAGTGCTTGGGATGTGGGTTGGCATTCCCCAGGCAGATCCTGAGTGGCCCTTGAGGCTGGGCAGAGCTGTTTGCTGTGAGGCTGAACCTGCTGTTCTCTGCCCCAGCATCGACGACGCGCTGCAGGTGAAGATCACGGACAATGCGCTGTCCCGGGACCTGTTCCCCATGGACTACCACTGCCTGGGGGACAACGAGAACAGACCAGTCCGCTGGATGGCTCTGGAAAGCCTGGTGAACAACGAATTTTCCAGTGCCAGTGATGTGGTGAGGTTTTTTTCCCCCCTCTCTTATGTTTTGGAAATGTGTTGTGTTGACATTTTTCTTTTCTTTCAGCTGTTGGAGAATCACAGAATCCCAGAGTGGTTTGGGTTGGGAGGGAACTTAAAGTCTGTCCAATTCCACCCCTTGCCATGGACAGGGACACCTTCCACTAGCCCAGCTTGCTCCAAGCCCTGTCCAGCCTGGCCTGGAACACTTCCAGGGATGGAACAGTCACAGCTGCTCTGGGCAACCTGTGCCAGGGCCTCAGCACCCAGAAGAATTTCTTCCCAAAATCCTATCTAACACTGCCCTCTGGCAGTGGGAAGCCATTCTCCCTTGTCCTGTCTTTCCATCCCTTGTCCCAAGTCCCTCTCCAGCTCTCCTGGAGCCCCTTTAAGCATGGGAAGGTGCTGTGTTGTCTCCTTGGAGCCTTCTCTTCTCCAGGTAAACCCTCTCAGCTCTCACAGCCTGGCTCCAGAGCAGAAGTGCTCCAGCCCTTGGAGCATCTCTGTGGCCTCCTCTGGACTCACTCCAGCAGCTCCACATCCTTCTGCTGCTGGGGACCCTAGAGCTGGAGGCAGGGGATCATGGCACTGGATTGGTAACAGTGGCCTGTTGGGAGCAACATCTCTACGCCCACTCCTGCATCAGTTGCTTGTGGTAGATGGTTCAGGGATGAGTCAGGCCCTTCATGCACAGCAAAAGTGCTCCTTGCTCCCTGTTCCCTTGGGAGCGCTGGCAGGGAAGAGAGTCAAAATCAGGGAGCTGCACTGGGGCTGGTCTGCTTTTCATAAAGTGTCCCCAAGTTGGAAGGGACCCACAAGGAGCATCCAGTCCAGCTCCTGATCCTGCACAGACACACCAACAATCCCACCCTGCGCACCCCTGAGAGTGTTGTGCAAACGCTCCTGGAGCTCTGGCAGCCTCAGGGCCGTGCCCATTCCCTGGGGAGCCTGGGCAGTGCCCAGCACCCTCTAGAAGTCGAGGTGGACATCCAGTGTTCACCCTTTGCTCTCTCTGCTCAGCAAAGAGATCTGGTCAGGCACAGCTTCCCTTCATAAATCCACACTGGCTCTTCCCAGACATCCCTGTGCTTCATACCCATGGGAGTGAGTTCCAGGAGAACGAGCTCCCTGACATTAGCAGGAGCTGATGTTTGACTGTTTGGCCCATAGTCCCCTGGATCCCAACTCTTCCAGAGGATGCCTTCATTCCAGGGGTCAGGAACCTCCCCCAGCTGAGGTGACCTTTCAAAAACAAGAGCAGTGTTGCAGTGACCTCAGCCTGCTCCCCCAGTGCCCTTGGATGTGTCCCATCCAGGATGGTGGTCTGGTGCCAGTTTGGGAGACTTCAGAGAAGTTCTGGTTGGTTTTTTTCCTCCATGGTCTCCGTACTAGTGCTGCAGCCATATAAACAACAAGAAATAGAAGGAAGGAAAGGTGCCAGCTCTGCTCCACATGTGTATTCATTGGAAAACACGTGGGGGCTTGTGTTACACCAAACTTGAAGACAGAAAAGGAAATGGAAGTTGCCTGTAAAAGCATGTTTTTAGAGTGCTAAGTGAACTCAATTAAATGGTGGTTTTTCTTATTTTTACTTTTGTTTTTTTTTAAATCTGGAACGGGAAAGCATTTGCTGTTTGTGAGGAATGGGAAATCAAAGCTTATGTAACAGTGGCGGTGAGATGTGGAATTTTATTAGGATGAGTAGATCTCAGTATTGTAATCATTTTTGAAAACTCCAGTGCAATTCAGCATCTCTTCCAGCCCATTTTAACCCAGAAGTCCTTTCTTTATTGCATAGGGGTAAATGCTGCCCACCTTTTAACACACAGTTCTAACTGCAGACATGTGGCTGAGTTTTGTAGAGTTCAAAAGCAAACAGTTTTTCTGGGTGTAGAAAACACCATGTGCCCTAAATATCAGCTTTGCATCTACCTGGACTCCTTTCACAAAAAGCTGATGTCAGATGTTTTTGTGGGTTTGGTAGGAACAAACCCAGTGATCCATTGCATGTAACAGGGAACGGGTGATGAAGTGTGGTACAAACACTGTCTGTGTCTGCAGAGATGCCACGGGCTGTGTTCCAGGCTTGCTTTTTGGATGACTTTCTTTCAAATGTGTTCGCTGGCTTGAAACTTTCCCAATAATGTGTTGCTCCCCTGCCAACAGCTCTATCAGTCAGCCAGAGTGTAGGAAAACAAACCACGATTCCTGCTGAATCTTAATTCTGTGGTTTTCCTGCTCTTAAACGTGAAGCTCTGCATCTCTTCATGCCATTTTTATGCAGCTACCTATGGAATTAGAGCAGCTATATTCCCAGAGTGGTTTTGCTTGAATAACCCTTTATCTCATCTTCATGACCACCCCTTGTCCCTCAGCACTTTTCTCCACTGCAGGTAAAAAGGGGTTTTATTTCTTTTGGTGGCTGTTTGGAGTGGGGCCACATCTGCACCCCTGCCCTTCCCACCTGAAAACATCCCTTCCCTAAGGCTTTGTTCAAGGCAGTGGTGGGATTTCTCTTGATTAAAGCAAGAATCGTGTGAGCCTTGCAGGATTCTGCCCCTTTTTAATAAATGATGATGTGTAACTTGAGCAGTGAGTCACGAGCGTGCAGTATCAGCCCCATCTCTGTTTGGTCTCCTGAGTCTCTGGATACCAGATAATAAATCATTTTCCATGTACTCGGCTTGTGTGTGGATTAATTGATTGGTTTTTCATCACTTTAAGCTCCTTCTGGCAAGGGTTGTCGGCTGAATGTGTTGAATGCTGATCCAGCTGTCAGTTTTACTGAGATGAAATATCTTAATTTTCCCGAGTCCTGTTCCTGAGCATGCTCTCCAAATATACAGATGATTCGGAATCAAAAAATTATCCTTTCATTCAGTCTGCTCTTCTGATCCTTTGAATTTCACAGACTTTTTTGACGATTTTTGAGGCATTTTGAGGAAGTAAAATGTGAAAAAATAAATAACAGTTTTATACTAGGCAATGATTCAGTGTTCACTGTTGTTTAGATTTCTGTGTTCTGTAATGTCATGTTAAGAAATACATGATTTTTAGCACTGATATCTTGGTGCACTGAGATTTTAAGTAGTTCAACTCTGTAGAATCACAGGTTGCTTTGGGTGGGAGGGACCATCTGAGTCCTACTCCCTGCTATGGGCAGGGGCACCTTCCCCTATCCCAGGGTGCTCCAAGCCTCATCCAGCCTGGCCATGGATGCTTCCAGGGATGGGGCAGCCACAGCTTTTCTGGACAGTTTTAACACCAATTCTATGATTCTTAATTGGCCCAGTTCAAGACACATTGAACTCGGTAGTACAGAGCATTTATGTAAAGCTTTCTTTCTATGTGTAATCTTCCTTCGAGCTGATTTTGTGCCCTGGCTGGAGGAGCTCTGGGGGTTCAGCATGTTTTAATGCCTGCACTGTTCCTTTGCAGTGGGCCTTCGGGGTGACACTGTGGGAGCTGATGACCCTGGGACAGACCCCGTACGTGGACATCGACCCCTTCGAGATGGCAGCTTATTTAAAGGATGGCTATCGAATAGCTCAGCCCATCAACTGCCCCGATGAACTGTGAGTGCCTCTGCTGGGGAAGGGGAAAGGGGCTGGTTGGTGTGTGGTGTGTTGAGCCACGCTGGCCAAAGAGAGAGCCAAGTTTGCCTTTCCCTTCGTGTTTGTTCTGCCTGTCAGGCAAACCCTGGGGTAAACATTCCTCATGGAACACTGCCATGGGGTCCCCAGAATCAGAAGGATGTGGAGCTGATGGAGTGAGTCCAGAGGAGGCCATTGAGATACTCTGATGGCTGGAGCCCCTCTGCTCTGCAGACAGTCTGGGAGTGTTCAGCCTGGACCAGAGAAGGCTCCAGGGAGATCTCAGAGTCCCTTCTAGTGCTTAAATAGGCTCTAAGAGAGCTGGAAAGGGACTTGGGACAAGGGATGGAGTGACAGGACAAGGGAGAATGGCTTCCCACTGCCAGAGGGCAGCATTGGATGGGATGTTGGGAAGGAATTCCTCCCTGTGAGGGAGGTGAGGCCCTGGCACAGGTTGCCAAGAGCAGCTGTGGCTGCCCCATCCCTGGAAGGTTGTTCACGACTTGAAACACCCTGGGCTAGTGGAAGGTGTCCCTGCCCCTGGCAGGGGGTGGAACTGGATGATTTTCAAGGTCCCTTCCAACGCAAACCATTCCATGCTTTTATAGCAGTTGAGCAATTTCCAGTGAGAACTATGTACTGCTCCTTCCTGGATTGCCATGGGTCATACCCTAAATCAACCCAGCACCTCTGGCCACAGCCCCTTTGCTCAGCATTCCAGGTGTCCATCCTTGGAAGGAGCTTTTCAGTATCGTGAACCATAAGATCCAGGGCTCCTTGTCCCTCTGTAGGTGCTCAGCCAGTTTCCCAGTGGCAGATCTGTTTTACCTTTCAAGCTGGGGCTGTGGTTGCCTGGCTGTCGTTGCCCTGTGCTCCATGTGCCTCTGTGTTGCAGGTTTGCTGTGATGGCCTGCTGCTGGGCCCTAGATCCTGAGGAGAGACCCAAGTTTCAGCAGCTGGTGCAATGTCTCACTGAATTCCACGCAGCGTTGGGAGCCTACGTCTGAAACGGCAGCAGAAGATGGAATTCCCTGCTTGGGAGAAGCCGTGGCATCCATCTGCAGCTCCGTGCATCCCTCGGACTCGCACACGTGATGTGTATAAAGCAACACTACAGGGAGAAAGCACTTCTTCCCAAACACTGTGCCTTAGAATGCCTTAGTAGTCTCAAGTTTTTGTTTTTTTTGTAAGACCTCCTGGTGTTGAATATTTTCTAGATATCACTTTTGCTAAGTTAAATCGAGACCTTTTGGTTTGCCATCAGGATTTGTAAAGTGTAGAGATAGTGAACTGAAACACGAGATTTGGATGGACTTTGCACTCTGACAACAGACACGTGATTTTTCGGAAGGGTTTATGGAACTGGTAGAAAAGTGAGGAGAAGGGAAATGAAAAGCCACACTGCCGAAAATTTTCCCTGCTTTAAAAAAAAAAAAGAGTTGAAACTGAATCTTTCTGACCAGCTCTAGTGTTTGTACTTGTATGTATCTGGAATAGCTTTTTAGTATCAACTTCTTCTATTTTGAGACAACAGCACATTATGGTTGGATCCACGCATCTTACCTTTTTAACCCATTCACAAATGTTCTTTGGAAAAGCTGGTCTTCAGGATACAACATCTCCTTTCTAAAGTGATGATGTAAAAGTGATCCCAGTTTACCTCATACAGAGAGTGAGGAAGGTGGGGCAAGAATGGTGCCCCTCCTTTCACAACAAACGATTTTTGAGATGGTTTTATGTGCTAACTAAAGGCCTTCAGAGAAGCGCCAGAGCAGCCCCTGGGTGGGAGTCTGTCACCTCAGGCTTCTGCCCTGCAGTTTCTCTTGTTCAAAAAGGTACTGGTTGTTTTTTATGGGCTTTTATGGCCTGAAATGGGCTTAAATATATAAATATATATTTGTAAAGACACTTGCAGAGTAAAGAATGTTTTTCTATTACACCTAATGTGAAAGCTTGGTCCCTCACCTTGCCCCGTGCGTGGATTGTGCAGGTTGGTGGTGGTTAAGTTGGAGTTGGCAGGAAGGGAAGGTGGATTACCTGTCTCCCTGTGGAACTGGTCCCTGGACTTTGAGCTATTATCCTGCTGCCTTCCTTAACCCAGAGATCCATTCCACCCCAGGTTGTTTTGAGTTGAACATTGTTTGAGAGGATTGAAGGTGTTTTTTCAGTAAACTGTGTGATAGATTCAGGCTTTTTCTATTTGCAACAAAGTTACTTGCAGAGTAGCTCCCAATGGTCCTGGTGAACTGTAGGCTGCATCCTCTGCCTGGTGGCACCACAAGCAGGGTTGTGCTTCAGCACAACGTGGGGCATGAAGGGTTGCCTTTTGTCTCTCACCATCTGCAACTGAGCACCCGCTGCCTCAAGTGTTTGTGCAACTGCAGGGATGGGACATTGCCCTGACAGGCTCCGGAGCCATCGGAGCATTTTAGGAGACTGCTGTGCAAGTACAAGCAGCTGGATTTGGCTGGGTCGTGCAGATGTGCAGCTTCTGTTCTTTCCAGAGTTGTGAACCTTGCTGAAGAAAATTAATCCTCTCGAATTAGTATCACGTGAGGCAGAACCTTGTGTGGTCTGTGTCCCTCAAAACGCCAGAGCTTTCCTGTCTGTACTCCAGGGCTTGTTACCTGTGGCCTTGCCTTATCCTGGAAGGAAATTTTCCTGCTGGCTCAAGTTTGGGCATGTTGTGATGGGCTGTGCTTGCCTGACAGAATTGGAACTGGTTTTGTGTGGTTGAGTTTGGAGTGGCTGAGTCTGGGGACAGCAGCAGGGCTTTGGGTGTGTGGTCTCTCCATTCTGACCTGGGGAACTGGTACCAGTGGCAGGGCTTGACGGTGACGTGGGTGTTGAAGTCAGCAGTGGCAGTTCCTGACATCCTGGTCAGTGTTCCAGCGGGATCTGCGGAGATCACAGCTCTGAAAGCAAGGTTGGAGAACAGCCCAGGGTGAAAATGATCCACCTGCTGTATGTGCCCAGGGCAGAGTCACGTGCACACAGGATGCATATTGTGCAAGTTCTGCTCACACCCCAGGGGTGTCACAGGTGACATCTGACCACTGTGGGCTGGATGTGCTGCACCTGAACCTGCTCCACTCAGAGCTGTGGGAGCGGGAAATGCGTCAGCTTTCCCTTCCCTAGGCTCTTCTCCCCTACTTTCATCCACAGAGGCTGGGAAGTGGTTCAGTGTAGGTTAGGGTGCAGATACAACTCTTAATTTTGCTTTCGTTTAATCAGGGTTCATCTACAGGGATGAGGCTGCCACCTGCTCCACCCAGGGCAGTGGTGAAGTCCCCATCCCTGGAAGTGCTCAGGATTCAGGTGGATTTGGCACTTCATGATGCAGTTTGTTGGGCATGGTGGGTTGTGGTCAAAGGTTGGACTCAGTGATCTTGGAGGTCTTTTCCAACCCTAATGATTCAACAATTCTGTGATAGGCATACTGCTGATAGCAGAGCTACCTTTAGATTCCTTGCAGGAATTTGTTGTACCTGAGACTGCAGATAGCTTTCCTGCTGGGATTTTGCTGCATGTGCTGTATCTTAGCTCCATGGGCTTTTGAGGAGACTCTTGACGAGCAGGTTACTTGGGTAGAAGATTGGAAAGAGAGACTTCTGGAAGAAGAACATTGTCAACAACTTCTACATGGAAAAGTCTCAGTGTGACCCTGGGGAGAGTGGGATGGAGTGTGGCTGGGAGGTGAGGTAAAGAGATGAAGAACAGAAAGTTGTGGTGACAGGAAAGAAGAAATGAGGAAGATTGTGGCTCCACGGTTGTTTTGTTTCTTGGGAGGGTAATACCAGAAGTAAAAATGAGGCAAGAAGGAGTAAAAGGCAAGAGGTATTGAGCATTAAGTTGGTGGCTTAGGTGGGAAGCCAGCTGAAGGACAGGATGGGATGGGATTCCCTTTGAGGACAGAGGATAGAGTTCTTGGGTGGACTCAGATGGAGGAGTGATCACTCTGGAGTAAAGAGAAGGATCAAACCATGGAGAGAGGAAAAGACTGAGAGCAGACAGGGCTTCATAAGTGATGGATTGAGAGCTGTGGAGGTGTTCAGGGCACCTGGAAAACAGCACTCGGAGAAGGGCTGCTCTGTGGTTTTTCCAGGTAACTCCAGACACCTTGAAGGATCAAAATACTTGCTCAGCCTCACGTCCTTCGTTTCCCACTGTAGCTGTGTCCAGATTTTCAGCAAAGGGCGAGGCTGACATGGCAAAAGAAGGTGAGAATGAAGAGGTGACCTTTTATTTAATTATCTTCTTCCCTGGAGTTTTACACTCGGAATCAGCACCCCAGAGTGCTCAACAACCTTTGTGCTGGGGTCTGAGAAGGCTTCTGGCTGTTTTGTCTGGAAAGACACGTGTGCTCTGAACTACAGCACGGAAAGGTCAGCTGGTGCTTCTCAGGGGCAAGTGGAAACACTGCCAGAACAGTGGAATTCCTGTCTGGAATTTGAGTTTAAACACTTTTATGGCAGCTGATGGATGGGAATAATTTTGAAGAAAAGGAAGATTAAAAACAGTAAGGAAAAAAAGTCACCAATGCAAGTGCCAGTGTTAAAACTCTCACCTGTCCCATGAAGGGTGTCCATGCAATCCCATTGGGAAGCAGCGTCCTTGGAGTGTTTTGTACCTCCCATCAGGTATTTTTTCAGCACAACACATATGCAAATGACCCATGGATTTTGAGTGCTTGAGGCTGTGGTAACTCAGCTTGAGAAATCCCTGTCAGTCAGGTGAGTTCCTGCTGGTGCCAGTGGATTATCACAGGCTGCCGTTTGATCTCAGCACAGGAATTTCAGTGAGGAGCCCTTGGAAGAAGTTAAAGAAATGTGTTTAAAATAAGCAAAAGGACTCTGAAAACTGGTGTGAGGGATCCAAGTAACTCTACTGGGGCCACAGAGTGCCAGATAAGGAGCCGGCCTGGCAGCTGGAATCTGTGGAGCTGCTGCTGAAGGAGTGAGGCACTTAATGCCCTGGCACATCCAGGTTCTTCCAGCCAGATCAGGACATTCCTGCAGCCATCTGTGGGCTCCCTGCTCCTGGTAATTGCTGCTTCCTCATGGGTGAGGATGTGGAGAACCTATCTTTGCTCTGGGAGTGCCTTGGAAATATCAGATGGAAGTGGCATGGCAAAGAGGGAGTGTTTTGGGGTGAAGGGAATGTGCTTTATTCCTGATCGCTCATTCCTGTAGGAGTGTGCTGTGCCTGTCCTGACCTTAAGCTGAGTCTTGGTTGGACCAACATCTGAATGCTGCTGAGAAGGGGCTTGTGTGGCTGTGCAGCAGCTCTGAGCAGGAGGCAAGATTTGGGGGTGATGTTTTGGGTCAGTTTTTGGCCTGATGTGGAGCTGAGTGTTGGCTCAGAGCTCAGCAGGGCTTGGTGTGTTCTCACATGGCTGATCTTGGTGTCCTGCTGCCAGACATGGTGGCTTTGCAGAAGCTTCCAATGAAAACATTCTTCCACTAAGAAGTCCAAGAATTAGACAAAGTTAAACAATATAACATCCCTAAGTGTGTTTTTGTTCCATATGCCGGCTTCTGTGCATTCCTAGAGTGGGAGAGGCTGGATCATCAACCTGTCTCCTCCTCTCCCTCCTTTCTCCCCCCAGCCCCTTCTGCAGCTCCAGCTCATCCACACTCCCAGCTTCCACCTGGGTTTCTTAAACAGGATGTCTTAGTTTATTCCAGCTCTTTCTTTGCTTGGGAAGTTTTATCTCAGGCTCTTCAATTGTGTTACAATTCCATAGCTTTGGACCTGGTGAGCTGGGTTATGTCTGGGAGAAATCCTCAAGGATCCAAGAACTGTTGCCTTGCATCCATGTGGAGCCCAAACACAGAGCAAGCAGCCAGAATCCCTGGCCCTGGCTGGGCTGCAAGGAGGCCCCCAGCCCAAGGAATTTGGCTCATGGGGTCAGAGTGGAACCAGCTGGTAAGAGAAGGATCTTTGTGGTTCTGTTCACATCACCCTGGAGATGACAAGATGTCTGGGACCTGTCCTGGTGTGGGAGAGACGTGGAGCAGAGGCTGGCACTGGAGGCTTGCTCTTGGAGCTGTCCAACACCTTCAAAAGAGACATTTTCACTGTTGGAATGGGTTTGAAGTCCCAGCTCTGGGCAAGTCCCAGGCTTGCCTGCCCTGTAAAAGCCAGTTGCTCTAATGGTGGAAGTTAGGGGAGGTGACTCCAGTATATTTGTCATGCTTCAGCCTGTGGAATAGACTTGGAGAAGGCTGGAAGCTGAAGCTGTGAGTGCTGAGTGCATTTCTGCTGCAGAACTTGGATGAAAGCCAGTCAGAATCTCCTCTGGATGTGCCTGAGATGCAAATCAAGTGCTGCAGCCAACATAGGAAAGCTGTTTTCAAGCTTACCTGGTCCTGAGACTGCTCAGCCCAGGCCCTCTGTGTCCCACCTCATTCCAGGCAGCCTTGGGTCAGCACTGCATGTCTTGGTTCTTGAAGCCCCTTGCCCACAGAGAATCCAGCTGTTCTCAGTCCTTCCTTTCCAAATGGAGCAGAGCTGGTGGGACTTGTAAATAAAGCTGCCCTCCAGGCCTTGTCTGTGAGCCAGGGGAAACCCAGGGGTGGATACACCTCTGTGTAAACCTCCTTTGTGGAGTCAGGCTGAGGAGACTGGGGCTTCAGCCTGGAGAAAAGAAGGTTGTGTGATCTTAGAACAGCCTCCCAGGATCTGTGGGGACTACAGGGAAACTTCCATCCCTGGAAGTGTCCAAGGCCAGGCTGGACAGGGCTTGGAGCAACCGGGGATAGTGGAAGGTGTCCCTGCCCAAGGCAGAGGCTGGAATGGGATGAGCTTTAAGGTCCCATCCAACCCTTAACATTCTGGGATTCCATGTAGGGGAAGTGCCATGCTGGGAGTGATTCATGCTCTACAAGGAAAAATAAATGCATTATCTGTCTGTGGTGATGTAAATGGGACAGGGATTGGGAGCAACTCTAGGAAATGCTGAAGAACAGTGAATAAGAGAGTTTGATGGAAAAGGGTTGAAGGAATAGGGAAGTGGAGTGACTAAATTTGTCTTTGCAGACGTGTCAAACTCCTAAGAGGTAGGGAGACACGAACCTGCTGTGGAAAGAGGATATTGATACCATGGGCATGACTAAAGGATGAGCCGAGCAGGGAGATGATCAAATACCAGGGGAGAACAGGTATGTTGGCTTGACAGGAGGCTTCAGGCTCTGTGTTGGGTAAATGTCACATTTGGAGCATCTTTTTTTGTATATATAAAGTGTTTCATGGAGCAGCTGGACAGGTCACCCCTCAGAAAGAACCCATGCTTGGTCCTGGCTGATGTACAGGACCAGGCGTGGAATTGCTGGAGAGCTGCTCTGTACCAGTGACCAAACTGGGGTTGGATCTGCAGTCCTGATGGGCAGGGAAAGAAAAAGAGAAAAGGGGGTGAAAAACAGAAGGAAAAAAAAAAAAACCCAATGAAAAACAAAACCACTCAAATCCCACAACTAAATTCGTATTTGACTTGGAAATAAATGGTGGCTGAGGCTGCCTTGCTGAAGGATTTATAGGAGCATCAAGGAATGGTGGGGAAGCAAGGCCAGGGAAGGTTTAGATTGGATATTAGGGAAAATTTCATCACCAAAAGGGTGGTGAGACATTGGAACAGGCTACCCAGGGTGGTAGTGGAATCCCCATCCCTGGAGGGATGTAAAAGCTGTGTGGATGTGGCACTTGGGGACATGGTTAGAGGTGGCCTTGGCGGTGCTGGGGTGGGGTTGGACTCGATGATCCTGGAGGGCTTTTCAATCCTGTTAGTTGTCAGTTAACTGGAAATAGCACAGGGGAAATTCAACATGGCAAGAGGGTGCTGCTGGCAGCTTTTCTGGGACTCATGGGAGTGGGAAACCTGTGCTGCATCTCCAAGGGGCCCTTCCGTAGGGTGCAATTGTGGATTAATTACCAAATTTTACTTCTGAAGCAAAGGAGTGATTTATTGGGGGACAGAGGAGACAGTTGGCCTTGAACTCTTACAAAACCATGAAAGGATAGTGAAAACCCACGGAAAAGTTTGCTGGCTTGATCTCTCCAGCAGGATGGTGTTGGCAGCTGAGTTGTGGGCCCAGCTGCTCTACAAATGCCCTTCGTAGCCTGGGTGATGGCAGCATTTCGGGTGGGAATCAGGGCCATCTCCGTAAGAGAGGTGTTTCCAGTGCCAGTGTCCAGCAGCAATCCCAGCTGTTGCTCTTGGAATACAAGTGAAGCTGCGGGTGATGCCGTGTCAGTCCTTCCTTCTCCAATGTCACGTTAGCTCAGGAAAGCTTGGTGCTACCTGCAGAGGCCATTCCTTGCTTTGTTTTGGCACCGTTGGGATAGAACAAAGAGCGTGGATTCTGGGAAGAGCTGCGAGTTCCAGCTCTGCTCAGCTTTTGGGAAAACAGGATCGCACGTCAGAGCCGGGTTTGGGTGTCTGCAGGGAGTTGTTGTGCCCCGGGGGATCCGTGCTGGATCCTCGGTGCCGCTGCCCTGGGATGGTGTTGGCTGCTCCCCAACCCCGCCACGGTGCCAGCGCTGCGCTACGTCAGAGTCTTGGCTTTTGGGATGCGTCCTCCAAAGACTCTCAGCCAGAAAGCTGTACCTGGGAGCTGCATTCCTGCTGCTTCCAAGAAACAGGAGGACTTCCTGGGACACTACCAACCACCCTTGCGTTGCTGCTGCAGGTCTGAAGATGTGTGGTCACCCAGGCTGGGGCCACCTATGGGGTGGCTTCTCCTCCCTAACCCCAGTGTGATTCCTGGACTTGCAGAGGAGATGTTGTTGTTCCGCTCCTTGTTCTAACTTTACTTAAAATAAGTGTCCAAGTAATTCTTGGAGCAAAAGTCTGATGAGGGAGCAGCTGTGGGGGCTCAGCCTGGAGAAAAGAAGGCTCAGGGGGGACCTTCTCACTCTCTCCAACTCCCTGACAGGAGGGTGGAGCCAGGGGGGCTCGATCTCTGCTCCCGGGGAACAAGTGGAAGATTGCACTGGGGGATGTTTAGGTTGGATATTAGGAAAACATTTCTGTGAACAGAAACGGCCAGGGGGCCACAAACACCCAAACAATTCCTGGTGTGGGTAAACTCTGGGTTTACCTATCACTGCAATGAAATTTGTCCTCTTTTCCCCTCTCTGATCTGTTCCACACAACACCTCACATTCAGTTTCTTGCTGAGGAGCGAGTGACGTTGTCATGGAGCACTGGAATTACAGTAAGTCTTTAGGGATAAATTAAAGTTAATGCAGCTCCTGACCCAGGTGTTAGGTTTGTCCTTTTGCTTTGTGTAACACTGGTGTAATGAGGAGTGCCCCACACTGTGGACAATTATCCACAGTGGAAAGCTTCAGCATGACTCCCAAACAAGGAAAAAAAGACTTTAATAATGAAAAGCTTAATGCCCTTGGTTGTACACGCAGGGTTTTGCTGCAAGAAGGGACTTGTGGATATTGTCTCCGAGTCTATAGAAACACATAATTCTCTCAAAGCTCCTTTGTTCCTTTGGGTAGCTCGAGCCATGCTGGGTGTGTGTCTCTAATCTTGAAATCTATGAGCTTTAAGGAAAAAATTAAGTTAATTAAAGCAGTTTTTACATGTATTGTCAGGCGGTGCTTCTGAGTGTGGGACCAGACTGCCTGGATCCATGATCACTGAAACACAGGAATCTCTTACTATTATCCCCTCCCAAAATCTGCTTAATTTGGACCAGAGCAGTTTGAAACTCTGGTGTCTAGGGAATTAATATCCTATTTCTCAACGTGTCTGCTCAATAGACGCCGAGTCCCAGGGGGGAAATTGGGAGCCATAGGAAGGAGAGGTGGGTGGGAGAGCACATTAAACAGCCACCACTCCCACGAATATATTTCCTCCTAGCAAGTCGTTGATGAGATGCTCTGGATTTGCAGGAAGCTTGAGTGCTGCCACTTCTTTTTATCTCCTTCCTGTGTCGTGGCAGAGTTCATCTGGCAGTAATTGGTGACAGGTTTGTGTTTTCCTCCAGCTCCCTGGAGCAGAAACTCTCCCTTCCCATGGCTACTGGCAGCAAAGTCACGGTTCTAAGGGCCTTGGTGGTCAGACCCCCATGTGGAGCTTGTTGGCCCCCCCCATGTACATTCCTCAGCCAGGAGCAACATCTTGTACCACTTCCAAAGTTCATTTGGGCTTCTTTCACCTGACATTGGTGCTGGGCGGGTCCTTGGGGTTCCAAAACCTGAGGGGATCCGGGTTTTCCTGTCCCTGTAGCTGCAGGGCCATAGCCCAGGTTTGAGCTGGTGTTGCTGCCTGTGGCAGCCACCAGAGATTGGATGTCAGAGCCACAGAAAACAGGAGAAAACTCCCAAATGGGACTTCTTCAGCATTGCTGTAATTCGCTCCCTTAAAAATCCCAGGTTCTGGAGTCCTGTCCTTGTGTGAACACCTCATTGAGGTGCTGCAGCAAGTTTCCAGCCTTGAGGAGCCAAAACCTGGAAAACAAATGGGCTCTAATAGGGAAAATATCTTCATGAATGTCGTTTTATAAAAACTATTTAATTAGTTTTGGTTTTTTTTCCATGTTGGAGGAAAACTGTTTTCCTTCACGCGTGGTGCAGATGCCGGTAAAACGTCAATCCCTGAGCATTGCCCAGAGCCTGGACACCCCCAGCACAGGAAAGAAGGAAATTGTTTGTGTTTGACTGCAAAAATAAGGTAATCTGGGAGGCCATTTGGTGGAGGAAGCAGCTCTAAGTGCCCATTAATTGCTCAGTTTATTTTTGATTTCCCAATCTCAAGTTTTCATTCTTTCTCTGTGCAGTCCAAACCCCCGCCCCCGTGCTGGGCTGATCCCCAGTGTGGGCAGCAGGAAAGAGACTGGGATTCTGCCCCTGTGCCCCACTCAGGTGAGACCCCACCTGCAGAGCTGCCCCAGCCCTGGGGCCCAGCACAGGAAGGACCTGGAGCTGCTGGAGAGAGTCCAGAGGAGGCACCAGGATGATCAGAGGGATGGAGCAGCTCTGCTGGGAGGAAAGGCTGGGAGAGCTGGGATTGATCAGCCTGGAGAAGAGAAGGTGATTGTGGTCTTTCAGTATCTGAAAGCCAGAGAAGGATTTTGGACGAGGGATGGAGTGACAGGGCAAGGGGGAATGGCTTCAAACTGAAAGAGAGTGGATTTAGATTAAATGTTAGAAATTCTTCCCTGTGAGGGTGCTGAGGCCTGGCACAGTTGCCCAGGGAAGCTGTGCCTGCCCCATCCCTGGAAGTGTTCCAGGCCAGGTTGGACAGGGTTTGGAGCAACCTGGGATAGTGGGAGGTGTCCCTGCTGGGGCTGGCTTGTCCTGGGGCTCTCCCTTCAGGGGTGTTCTGCTGTCAGGACATATTTGGGGCTACTATGAGTTCCTCTTTTGGGAATTCCACTCCTAGGATGCTTCAGGCTTGTTCTGCCTCTACCAGCAGTGATGTGAGCACATGGCATGGGAAAGGGATGCTCTTGGAGAGCAAAGCCCACATTCCCTGGGACTGCTGGCAGGAGCTGCTCCATCTTTAGGTGGTCCCTAAAGGTAAATGAAGGTAAAAAGGCTGGCAGAGATCCCCTTTCATCCCAGCACAGGGCACAGGAATACCTGGAATGTTCAGCCCCCATGGGTGAATCCTGGTAAGATGTGGTTCAAAGCGGCCTCTTTTCTCCCTGCCCCCTGAATTCTCTGCAAAACATGACTGTGGCCATCCACCCACCCCAGGATTTCCTTCATGAGGGATCTTTGGGGTAAATTCCTCTGTAATTGAGTCATGCAAAGCTGTCAAATGAGCTGTAAACCCAGTTTGTGTGTGTGGGCCCCCCTTCTCCAAAAAGATTGAAAATTTCCCAAGCCCTTTGGCCGCACTTTGAGGAGGGAATGCTCAAGTCCTTACGTAGCTTTGCACTGCTGCATCCTGGTTCCACTGCAGAGGGCTTGATGCCACCAAAGGCTCATGAGCTTGCTTGATGTGTTCAAAATGTGCTTCCCTGCTGCAGCTTGTGCCAAGCTGTCCCTGTGGATGGCACGTTCCAGCCTGGCACACTCCAGCCCTGAGAGCCTGGTCCCTTGTCTTATCCAAACAAAGGCAGGTGGCTGATGTGCTCGGTGAGGGAAACAGGAGCGAGGCTCCGAGCTCAACCTGAAGGAGACAAATGGGTGGGAGCTGTACCTCCAGAAACAAAAAACTTGTTAGCCAGGCCGAGACCTGGGCAGGGCCCAGAGATAGGTGGGAGCAGCCGGCACAGCTCCAGTGACCACGGGGCAGCTCCTCCACGTGCCCTGGGCAAACAAAGCAGCACCTGCATGGCAGCACCTGAGCCAACACTGGCAGGAGGCAGTGAGAGGTCAAGAGGGCTGGCAGGTTGAAGGCACCTTTTCTAAACTCCCAGGAATGTCAGAACCCAGAGCAAAATATGTGTGCATTACCCTCTGACCCCAGCAAAGAGTAGAATTCCCAGGAACAAGTTTGCTTTGCTTCCTGAATGTCCCCCAGGATTCCAGTACAGCATTGGGTCACCTGTCCCTGCTGCTGTGTCCAGGGCTGCTCCATAAGAAGATAGCAGAGTAGATATTATGAAAAATTTCTTCACAGAAAGGGTTGTCAGGCATTTTGTTCTGCCCAGCGAAGTGGTGGAGTCACCATCCCTGGAACTGTTCCAAAAATGTGTGGATGTGGCATTTGAGGCCATGGATTAGTGGTGAACTCGCTGGTGCTGGTTGATGGTTGGACTTGGTGATCTCAAAGGACTTCCCCAACCTTGAGGATTCCATGACCATTGGGAGCAGGCCAGTAAGGGCAGTCCCCCACCACGCAGAGGTCATCAGCTTCCCTGTGGCAGAGGCATCCTCCAGCCCAGCAGCACAAAGGACAGCAGCAGGCAGGTGTCACCTGCACGGCCGGGCCGTCCCTGGGGACCTCCCTGGTGCCGCAGAACCGCGCGAGGCCGTGCCCTGCTGGCATCCCTGGCTCCAGGCTGGGCTCACGTCAGTGGGGTGGTTCCGTGTGCCCCAGGATAAGGCCGAGCTGTGGAACATCCTCCCCGTGGAGTGGCTTGGTGATTTGTTTGCTGACGGAGATAAAGGCTGGCGTGGGCTCGGCCGCACGTGGGGCCGCGGCTCTTGCGCAACCCCGTGAGAATGAAAACAAACCCCGCTCCTTCCTCTTCCCTTCACCCCTGGCATTTAGTGGAAATGCTGATGGGCCTGGTTGGTATTTTTATGTTTGTTTGTTGATTTTGTTCTGGCCAAAGTCCATGTTGCCGCAGATTTTCGGTTAAGCTTTTTCCTGGAAAGCTCTGCCGTGGAAGAGGAGTGCCAGAAGACTTGGGGCTCTGTGAAGGTGCCTCAGGGGAGGCAGTGGTGGGATGCACTGACCAGGGCTGAAACAGGGCCATCTCCTGGGGCCAGCAGGAAAACTTCAGGCTGGAAGATGGAGGAAAACTTGGATGAGACCAAAACACTTGAATATTTTGAAGATAGCAAACCCAGTGGGGAACACACGAGGGAATCATGGTATGGTTTGGGTTGTTAGGGACCTTTAAAGGTCATCCAGACCGATCCTTCTGGATTGTGAGCAGGGAGTTGGACCTGGAAAAAATTCAGATACCACTGAGGATATGCAGGGAGAGCTGAGGAGCAGCAAATGTCAGAGCTGAGTGACACAGTGCCAAGGTGGAGTGGCTGCCTGTCACCTGTCCCCACCACTCCCCAGGATGGAGCCTGGTGTTTGCTGAGCTGCTGTGTCAGGATGGGTCAGTGTGTCCCGCCCTGGACCATGTCCTTACAGTGAGGGATCTCCATCCAGGGGGCAGGAAAAGGGCCTCAGCCGCAGAGGGGGTGGTGGAAAATGGTCTCCTGGGCTGTGAGGACCTTGAGCCTGGCCAGAAGGGCAGAGCTGGGTGTCACACCATGGCTCTGTGGGGACAGTGGGTGTTACTAGCAGGGTGCCTTGGTGGGGTGTGGTGTTCAGTGCAGCTTTCTGTGAAAAATCGCACCCTGGGCTTTTTGTACAATCACAGAATGGTTTGCTTTGAAAGGGACCTTAAATCCCATTTTGTTCCATCCCCTGCCATGGGCAGGGACTCCTTCCAGTAGCCCAAGTTGCTCCAAGCAAGTCTAGCCTTGGACGCTGCCAGGGATGGGGCAGCCACAGTTTCTCTGGGCAACCTGTGCCGGGGCCTCCCCACCCTCACAGGGAACAATTTTTCCCCAATATCCAGTCTAGATCTCTCCTCTTAGTTTAAAACCCTTTCCCCTTGTCCTATCACTATTTGCTTGTGTAAAAATTCATTATCTCTCTTTTATAATCCCCTGTAAGCACCAAAAGGCTGCAATAAGGTCTCCCCAAACTTTTTCTTCTCCAGGTGAACACCCCTGGCTCTCTCAGCCTGTTGGTGGCAGCTGCTGCTCTTCCCAGTGCTCTGTTCCTCTGCTGTTTTCCCCTCCAGGCACTGGTGCCCAGCAGCCCTGGTGATGTTCCTGCAGAGAGGAGGCCTGGCTCCTGTTGACTCATGTCAAATCATGGCATTGTTCATCCCTGTTGCCATCCCAGCTCCTGTGGAGGTGATGTGAGGTGTTTAAATTGTTTTGTCAGCCCTGGGCAGGTGCTCCAGGAAGGTGGGCACAATGTGGTTGTGGTTGCCTGGACTTTGTGCTGGATATTCCTTCTGGGGCCCTTCTCCTGGAGCTGTTTCCTCCAGCACAGCCCCTCCTGACACAGGCAGTGCTGGATGCCCTCGTGGGACCAAAATAGAACAATGACTTCCAGGGTTTCCCTTTGACCATGTCTTGAGGGAGAACAAATGGGAAGGACTCAAATGGGCCATCTGCTCCCCTCCCATCCGGCCCTTGATAAGGGTGGGTGAGAGGCGAGGTTTGCCAGGAGGGGGGTTGGTGTGAAGGGCGTGAGAAGGGGCAGCACACAGGGGCCCCTTGAATCCCACCACACCCGGGACCACTCAGGAGGAGAACTCAACAGAGCCCAGGAGAAAGGGCTGTCCCTGCCAGCCTGATGTGCCTGGAGCACCTCCTGCCCTGGGCGCCTCTGCCTCCTGCTCTGAACCCTTGCTGGGCTGTAGGACAGGGACTCCAGCAAACACAGTCAGCTTGGATTAGGTCTGACCTGGTCCTTGGAGATGGGGAGGGGAAGCCTGGAAGAGGGAGCATCTCCTGATGTCCTGGTTAGAGGCAGGACCTCACCAACAGGTGTTTCTATGGGCAGGGTGAGTTACAGGAGCCCTGGCACAAGGAGGTGGCAGGGCCTGGCTCTCATGTTGGTGCCTGGGGTCTGATATTCCCAGCCTGGTGTGGTGTGGAGGGAGTGGGCAGGACCTGGACACTGGCCCTGGACACTGGTCCATGGGTGTGCTGTGTCCTTGTCCCTGGGCAGCGCTGTCTGTCCCACCTGGGTGAGCCATGTGCTTCCCTCCTGTGCCTGCTGAGACCCAGTTTGCCAGAGGGATCCTGCAGTTGGAGCAGGAGGCTCACCAACCTGGGAGATCTTCCCTGCAGGGTCTGTAGCTTGTGCTGGAGCTGTCACATCCTCGTGGGTTCCTGTCTCTGGGTGTTGTAGATCGTGTTTCTCTGACCTCAGGTGCCCTCCTGGCTCTGCCTCACCAGTGTTTGGTGAGGAGGGAGGCTGGTGCCCTGCTCCTGCCCTGCTGGTGGCTCAGATTCTGCTCTGCTCTCAAGGATGTTTCTGTCTCTCCTCTGGCCCTGAGGGCTCTCAGGCTGAGCCCAGCGTGGGAGCCGAGTTACGTTGGCAGTGCTGGGTGACCTTGGTGTTTGCAAGTTCTCCCACCTTTATTTTGGCAAAAGAGAGGTCCTGGCAGCCCTGCTGGCAGTGGGGCACCTTGTGCCTGCAGCGGGAATGGGAAGGTTGGCATGCAAAGCCAGGACAATGGGATGGACAAGCGTGATGACTACGAGCAGCTCCCTTCCTGTTTTCCAGGAGTCTTTCCAGCTGCTCCCTCAAGTTGGTGCCAGCCTGGCCATGTCCCAGACATTCCGTGTTGCCCAGGCTCTTGCTGTGGGTTGGGACTGAGTGTCCTGAAGATGTTTGTCTGCTCCAGGAAAAGCCCCAGGGCTGAACCTCCTGAGCGGGGAGCGAGGCCTTGGCTGTGCCACTCCTCTGCAAGAGGCAGCACGTCGTGGCCTCTGTCCCTGTGCAGGGCAGAACAGAGAGGGACGAGCCCCGGGCCTGTTCCCAGCACTGCACATCTCCTGGCACGCAGGATAACCCTCCCGTGGAGGAGCCACGAGCAGCTGGTGCCAGGGCTGTGCCTCCTCCAGCTCTGTGCCCTGGGTCCTGCAGGGTGAGGACAGGGACTGCTGAGCCCTGGGGGCTGCCTGGGCACGACCCTGCCCCCTCCAGGAATCAGGCAGGGTCAGGTGTCCAGGTGCAGCAGATGGGTTGATGCAATGTGCCTGTTCCTGCTCGGCAGGGAATGTTGCTCACCTGCCCGGGGAGGCACACGCGCTCCATGGCTTGGCACCGCCTGCCAAGCCTTAATCGCCATTGTTTGACAGCTGCCGCGCTGCTGACGTCAATGCCATGGCTCAGGGGGCTTTTGGGAGGAATGGGCAAGTCTCCACACACGTGGGCTTAGCAGGAAAACATCGGCTGAAACCACAGAGGGAGAGCAGGGAGAGGGAGAAGGAGGAGCAGGAGAAAGGACAAGGGGTGCAGTGCCAAGGGACGCCGCTCCTGTGCTGACTCACAGCTGGCTCTGCCTGGCTGGACACCCTCACTGATGCAGGAAAATGCCACCCTGTGTGTCCAGCTTGCTGGATTCCTTTCCCCACCCGTGCTGAGGGTCTGTCTGCGCCCTGGAAGCATCTGGCCTGCCCTCCTGATCCCACAGGGCCAGCTGGGACCACTGCTGTGGGCAGTTGGATGTTGTCTGTACTGCTGGGTGACGGCTGCTCTCCTCTCATCCCTGTCTCAAGGCCTAGGGAAGAGGTGTGGATCTGTCCCTCCCTTCACTCTGTGTCATTG
The DNA here is from genome assembly GCA_034509425.1 of Eopsaltria australis. Taxonomy (NCBI): domain Eukaryota; kingdom Metazoa; phylum Chordata; class Aves; order Passeriformes; family Petroicidae; genus Eopsaltria; species Eopsaltria australis. Next base: position 668,711 of record JAVTVJ010010697.1, read on the forward strand.
AAGAAGCTGCTCATCCCTGTCTGGATTGCACCAGCTTTGGACATCACTGTCCTGCCTCAAGGGAACATTTCAGGATGTTCCTTGGAAGCCATGCCCACGTCACTTTTGGCTTTGGACAACTCAGCTCTGCTGCTTTCCTCATGAAGGAAATAGGTCCTGTGAATAGGTTATGGGAACAACACTCTGTGTCTCCTATGGACTGATCCTTCCTCCACAAATCCAGAGCTATCCAGGGTGATCCATGTGGTACTCACTGGTCTGGGGATCCATTGTTTCTCCTTGCAGGAATAGTCTAGGTCCAGCTTCCTTGTGTCTGTCTTGCAAAGCCTCACTTATCTTTGGAGCCTGGATAAAGCTCTCTGGAGAGTCTTGGCATGGAAATCATTGCTGCTTCCACTTGTGACCTTAGCAACACATCCTGGTGGCAATTGTTCTCCAAGCTGGAAATCCTGTCTGCTCTGCTGCAGGACTCGTGCTCCCCAAGCAGCTCATGGTCTTTGGCCAAGGCAGTCAACCCTTCCTGCAGGGAAATCACTCTTGTCCTGTGGCACAGGGCAGCCACCCCTGGCACAGGCTGCTCCACTCCCTGGGCTGGGCTGCTCTGCTTTAACATCCTCAAAAATATTTTATATATATATTTAAAAAAACGGCAGCAACCCAGGGAGTGAGGAGACAAATGAAAAGGAATCCGGAGTTGCCACAAGTAGCTTTGAAGGGATTGTTTTTTCCTGGCTTAGAAAGCAACTTGGTGGCAACTGCTGAAGCTCAACCTGGGTCATACCTGGGAAGTGGAAAACCCTGAAAGCCATTCCAGATCCTGAGTTGAAAGCCAGGAGGCTCAAAGAACCCTCTAAATAATCCACTTCTCAAACGTAAGTTGTTTCCTTCTGCCCCTCACCCCTGCACAGCACAGAAGAACCTGAGTAACCCTGGAGTAAATTACTCGATATCTTGCCTTAGGTTGCCTTTGGTTCTGTTTGCACCACTGGCATGGGGCTGTGTTGCTTCCTGAGCACATATTTTTGAGGCCTTGGAAACTGAGAGTTGGATGATATCCATCAGGCAAGGGTTTTAACAAAGTGTCAGTGTTTTCAGATCTCCAGGGAAACATTGACTATGGCTTGGTCCAGAGGAGGGGAAGTAGCACGAGCTGTGCCATGGTGAGTTTTTCTGGAGAAAGCTGGATTCCTCACTGTGGTTAGTCAAATGCTGTGATTCAGCCCTCTCTCAGTAAATGAGGCATCCAAAAGTATGCAGGGAGGTTCTCTTCCTTGAAATTCTGCTCCAGAGGGTACATGTGGGCTGTATAACTCAAGTTTGTTTTTTTTTTTTTCACAGAGATAAAAATGGCACTTGATTGCCCAAAAAGCCTCCTTTGATCACTTCTCTTAAATGAGCATCCTCTGTCTATGACCTTACCTTCTTGTCCACCTGGTCCCAGGGTGCAGTGGCAAACCCCACTATTTTCTGGTATTTCAACAATATTTTCTGTCTAATATTCCAGCCAAGGCTTCACATGTGCACATTTCTGTAGCTGGGGGTGTAGGACATGCTCTGCAGCCCAGCCCGGGCTTTGGAGACCCACGATCAATTCTGACCATCCCAAAGACAGTTTTAATATCAAAATAATGAACAAATCAGAGGAAATTACCATAAGCAGGCCAGAAGCTTCCCTAGAAACTCAGCTGGGAAGACTTAGGGGAAGTTCTGTGCACACCTTTAGCAAGATGAGGCTGAGGAGGAGATGTGATGTTTCGGTTAGAAATATTAATAAAAGGTGTTGCTTTCTCCTACAGACCTGACCTACTGCTCCAGTGACCCCAATGTTGGCACATGCTGTGATTTTAGCCATGACTTAAAAAATTTGGGCTCACCTGAAACTTCAGGGAAGCTGAGACAGGGAACTGAGTGATCCCGTGGAAAAAATGCAGCCTGGTGGCACAAGGGTGAGGGGTCAGAGTGGGGCATGGTCTGCTCTGGAATCCCTGAGCCCCCTTGTCCATTGAAAAGTAGGATCTATGCTTCAGGTTTTCTTCTAGGCTCATCTTTGTAACCCCCCCATGAGTGGTGTGGGGGTCAGGTTGCTGCTGGAGCAGTTGGGTTTGCAGAGGCTGAGGGGATCCTGGACTGTTCCCTCTCCAAAACACCCCCAGCCTGGATTTGGGCTGAGCCCATCCCTTCCCCAGGAGGGGCTGCCAGCCTTGGCTGGATACCTGCACAGGAGGGAGTCTCTTAATCACTTCCACTGCTGAATAGCAGCATCTCATCAGGATTTGGCTTTTACTCTGAGCCACAGTGACAGATGCCACCTCCCTGGTGGCCACGGACCAGGGGTCCCAAACCCCTCTTTGAAATCCTGACGGTCCCAAAAACATCGGCATGGGCCCAGCTCTGCTTCCTAAAGAGCTCCCATTGCTTCACTGCCCCAGGAGCCAGGGATTGTCTGCCTGAGAGCTGGTTCCTTTGGGCTCTTTTCAATCAAAAATCACGTTTTCCATGGAAGCAAGGTAGTGAAAAGCTGACATCTGAGAATCCACAGGTTTTGGTTCTGCTGCCACCCACCTTTGTCACGGGGCTCTCTCTGGGCAAAGCCTGGCCAGGCTGGGTCAGTCTCCGCCGTGTCCTTGCGCACTCCAATGGTTTTGCAACACGCAATTCCTTTTTCTTGTTCATTCAGCTCTGGGAAGAGCACGGCCGGTGCTGAGAACTCAGGCCAGCGTTTCTGCTCATGGCTTCCTCCGTTTCGGGCAGCTCCAAAGCCCATGCAGGCAGTGTCACCTCCTGTGCCTGAGCTGCCAGGACTGCCAGCACTGACCCCACCCTGCCACGCTTTCCCCTGTGGTGGTAAGGTTCCAGATGTGGAGCACGAAATCCCAGATGTGGAACATGGAATACCAGATGTGGAGCACGAAATCCCAGATGTGGAACATGGAATACCAGATGTGGAGCACAGAATCCCAGATGTGGAACGTGGAATCCCAGACTGGTTTAGGTTGGACAGAACTTCAAGGTTCATCTCATCCCACACCCTGCCACGAGCAGGAATACCTTCCACTATCCCAGGGTGCTCCAAGCCCCGTCCAACCTGGACACTTCCAGGGATGTGGCAGCCACAGCTCCTCTGGTCAACCTGGGATATGTTTATGGAGTGATCCACTTGAATGAATTGCAGAGGGCTCTGGGATAATTCAACTCCCAAGAAATGGAGGGAAGAGATGAAGAAGCATCCCAAGGAGGGAGAAGTCAGAAGGAATTTCCCATCATTTGCTGCCTGGACCACTGAGTGTTGCAAGTCCTTGGTGCTGAGACGGAGGTCACAGGGAAACAGAGGCAGAGCTGTGGGATAGTAGAGGAGAAAAGTATCTATAACATCTATAAACTATAAATTTCAGACTCTAAGAATCCAAGCTTCTTAGCCTTTCTGACAACCCAAATTTAGCCCGGTGCTCATCTGTTCCTCCAAACCAGGGGCTGACATCTCCCTGACCGTTCTCTTCTGAGAAATGGCCTTTCCTGTTCTCTGAGGTCACCAGACAGAACACGCTGGTCTGTGGCTGGTTGTGTGGTTTGGGAGCTTTTGCTAGCTGAGAATGTTCTGGGAGGAATTGTCTTACTCTCTAAAACCTCTTCTTCAGCCCCAAATCCAGCAGCTTTCAGAGAAAAATCAGAAAGTGCAGACGAAGCCTTCTCCCTCCTGCAGATTTCCTAAATCCATGGAACTGGGTGGGGGAGGCTGTTCCTTACTCTCAAAAATGCAAGGCTCAGGTTGGTTGTGCCAGACTCTTGGCCAACCTGGTTTCTGTAAGCATGAAAGACCTCAATGAGAAACTCTCCCCAGCACACCAGCCGACATGAAAACCTGCTCCTGGAAAAGTACTTTCTTCCTGCCTTTCAAAAGCCAACTGCAGGGTGTTCCTGGTGGAGCCCAAATATTTTCCAAGAGCTAAATAATTACGTTTAATTAGTTTTCATTAAGGTGATGCCAATCCACCCTTCTCTTTGGAAACTCAGCTTCTGGAAGGGCTTGAAAACAATGAAGCGGGGAAAATATTGTACCTGAACCTCACTCATTTCCATCTCCCTTGGAAAAGAAAAGGACCACCACACTCCCAAACTCCTTGGGGAAACAGACCAACAGATTCCATATTAGGTGTCCATCTCTCCCTGGTCATGGGAAGCCATGGAATGTCCTGCTGGGGGACACAGAGGTTTCCCCTCTGGCACCTGTGTTACATTGTCTGCATAGCCCAGCTGGCACCAGCCCAGCTGTGGCAGTAGATCCTTGTTCCTCGCTTGGCATACGACTGAGTCACTGGTTTCCATTTCATGGAACCATCATTCCATCTGGAACATTAAATCCTAGAATCCCAGAATGGTTTGGGTTGGAAGGGACCTGTCCATTCTGTTCCATTTACCTTCCACTATCCTGGATTGCTCCAAGCCCTGTTCAACCTGGCCCTGAACACTCCCCAGGATGGGGCAGCCACAGCATCTTTAGAAAACCATTCCTCTGCTTGAATCTGTGGTGTTGGATCAAAAAATGGTTTCCTCGAGTTCTGCCTCTTATTGGTCTCCTTTCTGCTGTTTTCCATCGACCTCGAGTGCAACACATTCCCACTTAATTAAGAAACTGAATTTGGGAGCAAAACCCCTTTGGATCTGCTTTTACCTGGGTGCACACTTGCTTTGGGCTTTTCTCTGCTGCAGCCATTGATTTTCTTCCCATGTGCTGAACCCTTCCTGGGGAGAACCCTTCCTACAAGAGTTTCTTGTACACATGTAATGGTGGGAGCAAACAAAACCCCCCACCACCCAGATGTCTCCACACCTCCAGCTGTGTTACCAGCACAGCCGCCTCTTCGTCTGGTCCCAATCCAAGCCCCAGCAGCAGCAGGGGAAATTCCCAGTGTGGAGGAAGCCATACCAGCATTCCAGCCAGCCTTTTCAAAATACTTGCTGAGGAAGAGTACACACCCTGTGTTTGAGTCCATCGAGTGTCCTGTTTACCTTTCTTCTTGGACGCTGCAGGAGAATGTCCCGCTATCACCTGGCCCAAGAAAAGGGGAATTATCCATGAAGGCTTGAAAAATCCCCTGTCCTGGCACTTTTCTGAGTTGAAGAGTTGCCAGCAGCCCAGGTGAGAATTCCTGGGATGGGGATTGCGAAAGAGGCTAAGAAACCTTCGAGACTTGGCACTGTGTGGTGGGGACGGCTCTGCCCTAAGGAGCCATGGGTCTGTTTTCCCTCTTTGCACCCTGTACATGTCAGGTTTGCTCTGTGCCATGAGATTCTGCTCCTGTGAATTGTGGTGTTGTCTGGTGAGGAGAAAAGGACTTGGTGCTGCAGAGGGAAATGTTGGCCTGGTTATCCATCAGAGACGCCTTTTGCTCCTGGACAGGATGGCAGGAGCAGGAGAGAGGCTGGATTTACCCAGGTATGTTGTTGTGCAAAGAATGAGAAATTGCTTCTTAAAGGAGCTCTCATGTAAACACTGAGTGTGTTAAATCAAACCCCACATTACCCTCTGAGTCTTGTGTCCTCACCACTGCTGTGTGATTCCCAGGAATGCTTCCACCACCAAGCTGGCAGTCAAAGCACAGCATCCTGCACACTCCTTCATGTGGATGGGGCTTGGAGCAACCTGGTCTAGTGGAAGGTGTCCCTGCCCATGGCAAGGGTTTGGAATGAGATGGTGTTTAAGGTCCCTTCCAATCCAAACCATCCTGGGATTCAGTGGTTCCGTGATCTGCCTGCAGCAACCCCAGGGACCTGCAGCTGTCCCAGACTCTCCATATGGAATGTCTTTTGCACTGTCCCAAAGGCAGCTGGAACACCCCACGCCCCAGTGAGACCCAGCCCAGTGCTATTTCCCCAACAAGGTTGTCCCTTCCCTGTGGGAGAGCGCTGCCATGCCCTGGAATGTGTCCACAGGTTCCAGGAGCAGAACCACCCCTGTGGATGCTGGTGGGAGAAGCACAGCCCCTACTTTGGCACTGGTGTCTTCCTCACAACGAGGGGCACGACCTTCTGCCCTCCCCCGGGGATTTGGGTGCAGAAGGTGATGTTCCCAAGGCTGCTCCCTCCAGGAGAGGTGTTGGCTGTCGCTCAGCGCTCCGTGAGTGGCTCTGCCTCTTATCTCTGGCCATGGAGGGCTGTGCTGCAGAACAAGGAGTCCCGGGCTGGTGTCCAGCTGGGGATGCCAGCAGCTCTGGACACGCTGTTCACACAACCATTCCTCCCGATTCGGTGCTGCCGCGCTCTCTTGTGAAACGTCCTGGCTGCACCAAGGATCAGGGCTGGCCCTGGGCACACAGGTGGAGGAGGCAGGGACAGGCTGGCTGCCTGGGGAGCAGAGGCAGTGCCAAATCCTGCTCTTTCAGCCCCTCTGTGCCCATGACCTGTGAGGATGCCCCGTGTCTTACACCAATAGTTATTTCCCCAAGGATCTGTCTCTGGACCACAGCACAGCACTGCTCTGTGAAAACCCAGAAACCTCATCCATCTGCATGGCACCAACTGCTTCGAGTGCCAGGGACCTGCTGCCTGTGCCCACCTGTCTGATGGGTTCTGTGCATACCAGGCTGTCATCTTTCCCCTCTAGCTCCCACTTACTCCCCAGGTTTGTATCACATCCTTGGCATCTCTTCTGGGAGTTTTTCTGGCTGACAGGACAGGTTGGTGTGCCTGTCCTTGGATCTTCCCCAGAATTTTGGAGGGGCAGCAGCTGCTGCCAGTGCCAGCAGCAGCAAGCTCCGCAGGAGTTAATTTTCCTTCATTTGGGTGAGTTAAGAACCTGCTTCCTGATGCATGGATGGACCAGGCAAGATCTGCACTGCAGCTTGTGGAAGCAGAGGGGAACTGACTGAGCCTTAATTCCTCGTGGCATCTTCCCATCCCTCTGCTGCTGCTCTGTGTGTGCCCAGCCTGGGTTTGAGTTGGCATCGTTCATCTGAGAGCAAACCTCCTGGTGGGACTGGAAAAGGAGCTGAGTCTCCAGGTGCCTATGGCCTTCTGTTGGCATCAGGAGCCCACACAGAGGGCAGCTTGGATCCCTGGAAGACCCCAAATTCCAGGGCCTCTGGGGATGGGAGGAGGTACAGCCTGAGTCATGCGAGAGAGGAACTGTTGCTGTGCTCCACCTATTCCAGTTAAGCTCCATCCCCTGCCTCACTCTCTCTAGCAGGGGAGCAGGCAGCAAACAATGAGTCAGGCATTGTCCAGAGAGTCTCCACGGGACAAACATCATGCTATCATCTTTCCTTGGCTATCTCCTCAACAACTGCATCCTACAGCTGGCCTGGCGGCTTCTCCTCCTGTTTTGTTTGCTTCCTCCTGGCCACAGATCGCCGTCGCTGGAAGGGGAAGTGCCGACGGTGCCTCTCAGTCTATCCTACCTAATTTTTAAACCACTATTTTTGTCCTTCCAGGCTCATTGTGTTTTAAATTTGGAATAAAAAAGTCACATCAGGAAAGCTGTTGTCTGGTGTTTGGTGCCTTGGTGATGAAGACCTCGGGCTGGGACAGCCCAATCTCACCATTGAGCGTCCTGACTGCGAGGGACAGGGTTGTGTTTCCTACAGACATTCCCCAAAGGAGCAGGGAGGAGGCAGGAGCGGGATGGGATGTCCATTTCTCTTCCCAGTTGAGTGTTTCCAGTCAAGAGGCTCCTTCAGCAGCATGTCAGCGCAGAGATAACAGAGGCAGGCGCGTCTCAGGAAGCGGTTCCCAGAAGCGGGTTGACATTTCTCACCGGTGTGACCTGGGCTGAGGGGTGACCTTGCAGAAGAAGGAAAAGCAAAGCCAGAGGTCAAACGACAGGAAGAGGCATTGAGGAAATGACCCCTTGCTGAAATTATTGAACTCGTGTGGATAACATGTCTCTGGGTGTGAGTCAGAGCTTTTCCCTTCGTGGTGCCGAGGGGAGCACCGGGCTGTGGGGTTCGTGGTGTCCCTGGGGTGTTGTGGATGCAGGAATCTGGGCTAAATGGGGTGAGGATTTCAGTGGCTCCTCACAGAAAGAAGGGCAGTGCCTGGGATGGGATGACTGGGCAGCCCCCCCTGAAATCACCCCACAGGCTGTTTGTGAAGAGCTCACAAAAGCAAAAAGCGTGGTGGTGTCCATGCAGCTTCCCATTGTTCTGGCCAGACGGTGCCCACCCCTGCCAGGTGAGGCCAATTCTCCTTAACTCCAGCTCATGAGGAGATCTGAAGAAGGGAGGGAGCTGAAGGACGACTGTGCAATTCCAAACGCTGACCAATCTCCCCCAGTGGCCTCTACCATCCCACCCCCACAGCAGCAGTGCATGGTCCTCCCTTCAGGTCAGTAGCTCAGGGGAGTTTCTCCTCTAAAGAACAGCAACTCCAGCCCCTCTCCTTTTGCTCAGGATGCGGGGAAACTTCCAAGTGCCACTTCCAAGGGAAAATAGACAGCTTGCTCCATGAGCTGGCAACTCACTCTTGAAATGATTGATGTTGGGAGAGCTTCAGGGGACCATCACTGACCACATCCTTTTAACAGTGGAATGTATCTCCCCCTACAGCTCTGTGCTGGGATGTCAAAGAGAGCTGGAGTGGGGTCTCCGAGCAGGCAGCCAGTATGGATCCAGCTGGTGGGATCTCAGCCACACCTTTCGCTCTGGAATTCAAACCTTATGGCAGACCCTTCATCTGACTGTCAGCTGTCAGGTACAGACAAGGAACACCATGTTCCTGACTCAAAACAAGTCACTTCTAAGGTGAGTAAAGTCAAGCCCATCAGGAAGATGGTTAAAGGAGTTCTTCTGGGTGGGAGTGCTCCATCAGGGCTGTCAGAACAATTTACTGATTTCCCTGTAAAAATAAACATCTGCCTCGTTTTCTAGGGTGAGGTTGAGCAGCCGTGGCAGAGGCTGAGAAGTCAGTCAGGCACTGCCTCAGTCACCCGGCGGGGTGGCTCTGAAGTGGCTCAGGTGGAGTGTGAAGGCAAAATGTGTGTCATGAGAGCTGGCAGCTCCTCACCACACCTGCTCCTTGCTCCAAGCTCGCTCATTTCGTGTGTGACTCGTGTCCTTGCTGTCCTCAGAGCAGCCAGGGACAGCCAGGTTCCCCTGCTGACACTGCAGTGCTGATACCCTGAGGCAGGGACTGTGTGGGCTGTGGTGCTGAGTCGCTCCTTCCACCAGCCCATCCCTGGCACAGTCAGGGGGTCATGAGGTGTGAGGTGGTCTGGGAGCAGAAGCATCATCTCCATCAGGAGGTTCTTGAAGGATCATGGAATCCCAGGATGGTTTGGGTTGGAAGGGACCTTAAAGCCCATCCAGTCCCACCCTCCTGCCAAGGGCAGGGACACCTTCCACTATCCCAGGTTGCTCCAAGCCCTGTACAACCTGGTCTTGGACACTTCCAGGGATTCAGGGGCAGCCACAGCTTCTCTGTGCAACCTGTGCCAGGGCCTCCCCACCCTCACAGGGAAGGATTTCTCCCCAGTATCCCATCTATCCCTGCCCTCTCTCTGTTATAAGCTGTTTCCCCTTGTCCTATCTCCTAAAGGGGAAAAGGAAAGAAAGGATCCTCTTTCCAACACGTTTGACTGTGATATTTTTTTCCATTTGTGTTAATTAAAAAAAAAAGAGGAAGGAAAAAAGGGCACATTTTGTTTCAAACCCAAAGCTTTTCACAATAATTTAGAATGTGGGAGGGGGGATGATGGGAGGAAGATGTTTCAGAGTCCTCAGCCCATTTTTGAAAGGAAACAGCAGCAGATTATTTTGCTCAGAAATGATTGTTTAGGAATGTGAGCTAATCACATAGCGCTAAAAAATCCATGATCTAAAGGAAATGTTTTGAAATTGTGAAAGGGTAAAGCCGCAGCCAACCTGAGACTGCAACTTTCTCCTGCTGATGAAGCTTTTCAAGAATAGAGTTTTTGTCTTGATTGGAGATGGGAGGGGTTGGACATTTCTTGAGTTCTCCAGGTACAAGAAACCTGAGACTACTACAAAGCAGGGCTCAGATTTCTTAATTCTTACCTGTTTTCCTTCTGTTTCTTTATGGAAAGCTGACAGGGGTTTTGGCTTCTCTCCAGTGCTCCTCTGGTGCCCTGGACATGAATCCACAGGGACTTGCTCCCACCCAGTCCATGGAGGAGATGCAAAGAGGCCTCCTCCTCCTCCTCCTCCTGCCACATAGAAACCAAGAGCTTTAGAAACCATCCCCAGGTCTCCTGTTGACCTGTTCTGTGACAGGTCACATTTCTGTACTCTTTTTCTCCTAATTTGTTGGCCTTCCCCCAAGGTCTTATGGCATCCACTGGGTATCTTGCCCTCCATTTTCCATGTTAAAATAGGTGTTTCCATGAGCTGTGCCCACAGTGACTTCTAGGATGGCTCTCCATCCCCCTGGATGCGATGGTTGGATGGCTCTCCACTGCTCCTCCATGGATCCCTCCTGCTGGAGTGGGAAGGGCCAGAGAAGGATGGAAACTGTGATGGGACGACTCCTGTGCGTATCAGCAGAAACAAAATGTCATTTCCATCGGAAAATATTTCAAGGTGTTGCAGCCTTTCAAGATGAAACAAAATCTTTCCTCGCAAAATGTCGGTTCCAGCCATTGTTCCAGTTGGACTTGCCTGATCCAAGGAAAACAAATTTCACTTGCAATGGCTCATGCCGATAGCAGCTCAAAATCAGCCCTTCCCTGCCCATACTCAGAGTTTGGAGAGGCTCTTGTGATCCAAAACCTTCCCGCTGTTTTGATTCCAGCTTCTCCAAACAGAAAGTTTCCAGCACTTTTCGTACGACGGGCATCGCAGGTTTCCATCCTGCCCTGGGCAACGCCCGCGTTCTCCTCTCGGGATGACACCAGGGATGGAGCCAGAGCTGCCAGCACCAAGGTATGGCCAAGCCTTCACCTTGATTTTGGGGTTTGAGCTGCTCAATCTCAGTGCTGGAGGGAACCCCGTGGGAAGAGTCACCCTCCAAAGGTGTTTTGTGTGGGGACGTGAAGAGCACATAGCAGTGGTGTCTCCTCGGAACACCTCGGAGGAGGAATGAAGAGATCCAACTGCTCTGAGCATTCAAAAACGGGTCTGTCAAAACCTCATTCCCAGCTGGGCTCCACAAAACTCGTGTCAGCAGGGCTTGGTGGCTGCCAAACCTCGGTTCCTTGCTCAGAGCCGCCGCTGCCTCGCGTCCGGCCCGAGCAGGGCAGGTTTAATGGCTTTGTCCGGGCTGTGCTGAGGAGTTTGCTGCCTGAAATCCAGGCTGGCTCATGGAGGGGGGTGACCCTTCCTCGGTGACAGCCAAACCGTGCGGTGACGCCCCACGGCATCAGGGAGATCTGCAAGGTTTCGAACCAAACAAGGAGTTTTTATGAAACCTCTGGGCAGCTGAAAAACAAAATGGAAAAAAAATAGAAATGAGATGATTACACAACTTTGTTGGCACTCCTGTTGCCATCATCGTTAAATAAGTCAATATATAGTATAATAAAAATATTTTGCTGCCTATTAGTGGAGGCTGAAGCATTTTCCCTGCAAACACATAACTCTCATTCCATATTTAACAATGCCCAGAGCTTCACGACTTGCAGCAGTGTGAGTGCAGTCAGAGCCAGAGATATGAGGAATGAGATGTGCTGAATTCACTCTCACTTATCCTCTTTTTATTGAATTTAACCTTTTTTCCAGAGGGAAGCATACAAGCATCCAAAGTTTGTGGTTTTACTGCCCTTAGCACGGCTTCAGGAGGGATCAGATCAGAGCTGTGATCTCTGCACAGTGCTTGGACCAGTTCCTGTCATGGAAAGGGGTAAGAGCCATTAAAGCTTTTGGATATTTTGCTTTTTTTAGTTTAATTTCCATTCAGCAGCGGCTGCCAGAGCACTCCGAGGTCTTTTAAAGGAGGCAGAACAGCTAAAGAAAATAATCTGGGAGTTTAAGGGTCATCGAATCTGTGGCTGCCCCATCCCTGCAAGTGTCCAAGGCCAGGTTAAATGGATCTTGGAGCAACCTGGTGTAGTGGAAGGTGCCCCTGCCCATGGCAGGGGGTGGAACTGGATGGGCTTTAAGGTCATTCCCAACCCAAACCATTCTGTGATCCCATGATTTACACAACAAGGGTCAGCTCTTGGAGGAAGTGAAGGTTTCCAGGGGGATGTGACCAATGTGGGCACTTGGGTGTCCCACAGAGACCATCCCAGCCCCTCTGGCCCTTCCTTGGGGTGTCTGTGGGGACGCTGTGCTCACGTCAGTCCCTTGCCTGTCAGAGAGCAGACACTCCTCACCCTCAGTGAATTAGAGGGTGTCACACGGTGACACATCCCACACGTCACCTGCCAGACCTTCCCAAGGGGAGCAGGAGCCAACACCTGAGCTCTCCTTCTTTTCCTGGGATGGCCAGTGCAGCTGGATCACACCCAGCTGGGAGCAGCTGCTGGCACGGGTGATGCTGAGATGTCAGCACCTTCTTCCCTGGGCCATGGGGTGTCCCTCTGGAAAGGGCCCTGCTTGAGCTGCTCAGGGTCTGATCCAGTCCCACTTCTCACCCCTCACAGCTCTGCAGACCTGCAGGGATTTAGGACACCCCTACAAGGTCTTGGTGCTGCTGGTTGCACCAGCTTTGCCTTGCAACGCATCTTGAGGCAAAAGAGAGCCCGGAAAAGTCTGTCTCTCCAGGGTGTAAATCCATGGAGGTGTGGAGGTCAGGGAATTTTACATAAACATTTGACTCTACCTCTAAAGGCAGCAGAAGCCTCGCTCAGGGGCACTGTTCCTGAAATATTTACCAACTGTGCAGTTTATTGGCAGTGGGCAGAGGTAATTTAGATTGTCTCATCGTGATCACTTGAAGCAATTTCAAGGAAATGCAATCCTGCTTTGAATGGCTCTGTCAGATCCTTGTCTGCCTCCTTTAATTGCTCTTCCTACAGGATACTGATGCTTTAGATTGCAAATCCTCCGAGGCAAAGACAGTCTCTTTGTTCTGGTGTGCAGAACACATCCTGCACTGAAGGCCGGGGCTCTGGCTTGGCTACAAACATCTGGCTGTTTGAAATGCTGTGCTTGGAGAGTGCCAGGAGGGGGTGAGGGCCTGGGGGGTCCCCTGGGTGCTGGGTGAGCCCTGGCATCCACAGCACCCACGTGGCGCCGAGGGACGCGCGTCATCGTCCGTCCTTCCAACTGCCCTGGTGATGGCACAACACAGATGGGCAGGGTGTGGAGTAAATAATCTTAATTCCAATCTCCCACCTCCTCCTTGAACCAGCCAGAAGAGTTTCTCCTCTGGAATGTGCTGAGCTAAAGGCCCCACACGTGACACCTCGGGGCTGGCATCTCCGGAAGCTCTTGGGGAGAGAGGAGAGGTGGGAAAGGTGTCATGGAGAATGGAGAGCTGGCTCTCCCACCAAAATAATCCACCCAGGCCATCTCCAGTTTAACTGGGGAGCCTCTGGTGTACCATGGCAGTGACTGAACTGATGGTGGAACTCAAGTGGCCTCAGAATAAACAAGAGGTACGTGCAACAGTAAAAGCAGAGGAAAAGAAAGTGGTTGTTTAAGAGACATGAAGCACCACCAGGGCTCATTGAAAAGCATTTCCTCCATTCCTGTTAGCTCCTAAAAGTGGAGGAGCTTCTGCTTTCCTCTCTGCTCTTCCTAAACTCTCAGCCTGCCAAAATCCTGGCCTCGCAGTTTCCAGGCTCCACAGCCACGCTGCAGTCACAGCCTGGCAAATCCTGCCTTTCCATTTATTCCTCCAGAAATCACCTTGCTTCTGCTGCTGCCCTGGCTTTGGGTATGGGATGGAGTAGCTTGATGCATTTATTAGTCAGCCTCAAGGAAGGGCAGGTTTAACCCTGACACACAGCTCTGCTGTCACCTCCCAGAGGAGTTCCCTGCCCTCCATCCCACCTTGACCTCACTCCTGGTCCTGGGCGTAGCTCTGGCTGCCCTGCAGGGCTGGTGGTGGCCTCGGATGGAGGGCAGGCAGTGTCACCTCCTGCTCTGGGGCTCAGCTGTCGCTTGTCCCAAAAGCAAATCCCGTTGGCCTCTCCACCACACATCAGTGTCATCACACAGCAGTGTCCCCTCCCCGGGGGTGGACACCCCTGGGGGTGCTGGTGACCCCCCCTGCCCCTCACTCTCCATGCCCAGGGCAGTCGGGCTGTGAGCCTGCCCAGCCTGTCCTTCAGGTACAGCTGAGCACTTCCCCTGAGCAGTATTCCTGCTCCAAACACACAGTGCTGGCAGATCAAACCCAGCTCTGTAATCCCCAGCCACAGGCACTGGCAGGAGCCACTGATGCCACTCCAGTCCTTGTTCCACCCCTGTGCCACACCACCAGCCTTGGAGAATAAATGGGGGCTCCAGGGCTGGGATTGGTGTGTGGCTCTGCACCCCCAGGGACTGGCTCTGGTAACATGGAGGGGGTTCTTAGGGGGTTCTTAATCCACATTCCCAGCAAAATGTTTGTTCTTGCAATTCTGAAACCTCCTGGGAGCCCAGGGGCTTCGTGTTTGCTTCCCCAGCAAATTAATTCCCATTCAATGGTGGCTGTCAGAGCACTCTGAGGTCTTCTAGAGGTGGCAGAACAGCTAAAGAAAATAATTTCCAAGTTTAGGGTTTAGAGAAGCTGTGGCTGCCCCATCCCTGGAAGTGCCCAAGGCCAGGTTGGACAGGGCTTGGAGCAGCCTGGTCCATGGAAGGTGTCCCTGCCCATGGCAGGGGGTGGGACTGGATGGGTTTGAAGGTCCTTTCAACCCAAACCTTCCCATGATTTCTGTGTTTTTAAAGCCCAGTTGGCAACAAATAATTGAGCAGGACAGGCTGGAGGTACCATGGAGGAAAAGTGAGGTGTTTCAGACCCCGCCAGGTTGAAGCTGGGTGGTGAAGCAGAGCAAGCCTTGTCCTGAGCCCAGGAAAGCAACAGCCACCACCCCTCAGAAACAGCTGAGGCGAGGGATGTGGGGAAAGAGTCTTCTCTTTACTCATGGTCATGTTGAAGCTGTTTGACCCACTCACCTCCCCAGCAGAAGGAAAGTGGCACCAGAGGGTCCTGAAGTTCTGTGAGCACCCCAAAGAGGGACTTGTCTTAGTTCTGCACCTCTGCATTGGTGAGAGTTTGGTCTGGCCATTGGAAACGTGCAAGGTGGGAATGTTTCATATGGAGACAAACCATTCCACTGGACGAGGGAAAAGGCTGGGTTAGAGGATGAGCTGCTGGGCACAAGGAGAGCTGGGGCCTGACTCAGTCTTGCTGCCTGAAGTCCCCGATTCCCTCTCAGTCAATGGCACGAGGGGCTCTCCTTCCAGCTGGTTCCTTGGCCAGGGGAGTGTGACTGCTGGAGGAGGAGCTCATTTCAAGGGCTGAGCATGAAGCAAAATGTAAAATGAACCAAACCCTGCCCCTGGGATCTCTCCTGCCAGGCCCTTCAACATCAACCCTATCGCCCTGACCAAGCATGATGAGAAGAATGTGAAACCCAACTCTCCTCCCCTTGCCAGGACCACCAGAAATCACTGCCCTCCTGTGCACTCATCTTCAGAATGAGCCATTCCTTGCCAAGGAAGTGAAATGCAGCAGAGAATCCCCAAACAGAGGCAAGAGACTCTCATTCTCTCACATGCAGCTCATTTTGTTACTCCTGTTGCACAACCTGAAGTCCATTATTTAAAAGCAGTGTTGGTGGAAGAAAGCTGGAGAGGAACGTGTGTCCAAGGGCTGGAGTTTCTCTGCCAGTGGGATAAAAGCTTGGGAGATGCCAGCAGTGCTCTCAGATGGACAGAGATGACTGGACTTTAAATTCAGATTGTCAGCTTTTATTGTGTTCCTATGGCCATTTAAGCTGCCAAGGCTTGGGCAGCGCTCCCTGCTCAGGAAAAACATTCACTGGGAGCTCTTCCTGGAGCACAGAGCAGGACGTGGCTGGGGTGGGTCAGCAGGGTGTGCAGCCCCTGGGGAGGTCCCCGTGCAGTCCATGGCTCATGGCTGGGCATGAACCAGCTGTTTTCTTGCCTTACCTATTGCAAGAGCTGCACATTGGGAAATACAACGGCAGCGTGCTTTGCCAGCACCATTTCTCCCTGCCCTGCAGCAAATCGGCCCCGCTGGGGCACCTCTCCATGTCTGAGATCCAGCAGGGGCTTGCTGGGAGTGGCCAGACCTGGGAAGGACAGCGGTGCCCGGGGGGGACAGGTCCTGTGCTTCCGAGCACGTCCGAGGCTGCTCCAGCCACTGAGTGGGGTGTGTGGTCAGTTCCCACCAAGGACCTGCATCCATGAAGGGGCTGGAGCACCAGGAGTGGCTGAGGGAGCTGGGGAAGGGGCTCAGTCTGGAGAAAAGGAGGCTCAGGGGGGACCTTGTGGCTCTGCACAACTCTCTGACAGGAGGGGGCAGCCAGGGGTGGTCGGGTTCTGCTCCCAGGGAACAGGGACAGGAGGAGAGGAAATGGCCTCAAGCTGCACCAGGGGAGGTTTAGGTTGGATATTGGGAAAATTCCCAGGAGGGGTGCTCAGGCACTGGAAGGGGCTGCTCAGGGCAGTCCTGAAGGGATTTAACAGAGGTGTGGATGTGGCACTCGGGGACATGGGTTAGTGCTGGGCTTGGCAGTGCTGGGGGAAGAGTTGGACTCCATGATCTTAGAGGGCTTTTCCAATCTAAACAATCCCAGTGGGACAGCAACATCCAGCCCCCAGAGATGCTCACCAAAGGAGATGCAGAGAGCCCTGATTCCCTTTTGACCCACCAGAGTCTTTTGCCTCCCCTTGTCAGGGCCACCTCATGGTGTGTCCAAGCCCACCCATGGCATGGGACATCAGGGCAGGGATGCTTTCCTGCTGCCAGGCCGGGCTCAGACTTGTCAGGAATTTTCCCCTCTATGTTTTGCTGCATGGAGACAAATTTGTAGGGAGAAGCTGGAGTCGGTGGCCAGAACAGCTGCGACGTGAGGGGGTTGTTATGACAAAGAGAGCGTCACGGCTGCTGCAGAATAAACGGAGAGACGGGGCCGGCGGGGAGCGGGACAGGCACGGCCTGAAAATTAGGTCAGTGTCACGCTGGGCTCCAGGGGAGGAGGGGAGAGGAGCAGAGATGTTGGTTTGCTTGAGCTTTTCTCTTGGTAAGGCTGGAACTTCCATGTCTTGCCATAGAATGTTGGGTAAAAGGGCTTGGCTGACTCTGACGGGGAATAAAGGGTCTCTTCACGCCATGTCCTGGCCCCAGATCTGGCAAATTTGGGGATGGGAGTGGAAA
The DNA here is from genome assembly GCA_034509425.1 of Eopsaltria australis. Lineage (NCBI taxonomy): Eukaryota > Metazoa > Chordata > Aves > Passeriformes > Petroicidae > Eopsaltria > Eopsaltria australis. The sequence continues at coordinate 685,937 of JAVTVJ010010697.1, forward strand.
AAGAGAGCTGGAAAACAAGGATGCTTCTTTTGCCATCCTATAGCCAGCGATACCCACCTGTCCTGGGTCAGAGTTTAGGAACTGAAAAGCCAAAATGAGCCCTTTTTACCTCAGCAGCGCTGATTGTCACACTGCCCTCGGCAGGGTCAGGTCCCGAGGGTCCTCACTGGGGGTCGTGGGGCTGGAGGGAGAAACAGCAGCGCCCGGGAAGCCGCTTCCCACGGGGTCCAGGCACCCTCTCGTGGTGAGCGCCCACGGCCGGGGCCCGGCGGGACGGGGGACCGGGGGTGCCACCGAGAGGGGCTCGGTCCTTGGCACCTCGCACAGGGAAACCATCCCGGCAGCTGGGATTTATTTCTCCATCCCGGGAGCTGGGATTTATTTATATCTCCAGCCCCAGGACAGCCCAGGGCGGGCCCCACTCTTTCGCGTGGGGTCCCCCTGCTCTCCCCACCTGCTTCACGCAGGGAAAGGGATAATGTGGACAGAACACTCGAAGCTGGTTTCTCCTCCGGCTGGATCAACCTGCCCTTCTCCTTCTGACGCGTTTCCCCCTGAGAGGAGCTTGCAAAATAAATCAGTGCTTTGCATAAACAAAAGCCCGAGAGGTGTTGGTGGAAAAACCAGTGTTCAGGAGCTTCACAAATGCAGCTTCTTCTATGAAAACAAACACAGAACTTTTTTTACCCTCCAAAACCCCTCGGCCCAGGGCAGGATTTCTCCATCTGGCTACCCAGTTCCCCCCTCCCACCACCTGAGAGCCACATCTCAGTTGCTGAAAGGTGCCTCCCCTTCCTCTCGCCCCTTCAGGGGGCCTTTGGATTAAAACCCCAGTGGTTTTCCCTGCGGGAAGGCTCCGCTGTCAGTGCCGTTTCCTTGTCCAGCCACGTCCTGCAGCCTGGCACACGAGCACAGCGGCGGTCGGGGCGCTGGCTGTCCCCACGGGTGGCTAGAGCATTGTCACACCTGCACAGCCCCCGCTGCCGAAGTGTCCGGGGCTCGCCGAGCCCTCGCTCCCACCTGGCTCCCTGCGCGCTGCCTTTGCTTCCTGCGGCTTTAAAGTTCCCTCGGTGCACAAAGCAAAAGAGGGAGGAGAAAGCGTTTCATCATCGCTCCCGGGAGCCGACTTATAAAAACTTGACGCTCACGCTGCCTGGCTCACTCGCAGCCTTGGAGGGATTTCGGCACGGTCCGTGCGGGCTGCGGGCGGCGGGACGGGTCGGACAGCGGCGGGAGCCCACGCACAACCCCAAAATTCCGGCCTTCCCGGGAAGCCCTCGCCATGGGAGTCCATCCAGAGGTTGGCAAATCCCCGGTTGACATCCCCAAGAGCTCCGGCACCTGCTCCAGGAGTATCTTCTGCAACATCAAAGTAAGGATGGGGGCCGGGCAGGGATGCTCGCGGGGAGGGAGGGGGATTCCTGCCAGGAGAGGGACCCCAGCCCACCCCACGCATCCCCGTGTCCCTCGAACGCACCGCGGGTGAAACCAAGGGTGTTTGAGGATGCAGAATGGGAACATCAGCTCCCGGGGCAGTCCTGGGTAATCCCGCCCTGCTCGGTGCCCGGGCAGGGATCGGGGGGCTCTGTGGGCTCGGAGTGATGCCCTGCACAGCTCTCCGTGAGCTTCCCCACAGCGTCTGGTACACGGTGTGCTGCTGCTTGGGGAATGATTAACCACATCCTGGTGTGAAAAGAAAACACTGCCCTAGAATAGCACGGGCTTGCTTTAAAAACTTGGGTGAGCAGAGTTTTTGAGTGCCAGAAACAAAAGCTCGGGGAGTTGAAGTGGGTTTTCCGGTGCCGGCTGCCCAGTTCCTCACCTGCTGTCACCTGGGAGCCGGCCCCTGCCCAAGCTGCGGGCTCCTGAGCTCAGGAGAGTGCGAACTCCGCTTACCCTGGCCGTGTGTCCCGTTTCACACCCTGCCAACCATCCCGGCTTTACACCACCCCTCACCTGACTCTTTCCCCCCGCTTTTTTGGCCCGTTTTCGGATGTGTTGCACGTGCTGGTTCCTGTCCTCGGGACATCCGCCTGGATGTCCCTGGAAGGGGGGGATTTCCACGCCTCGCTTGGCAGCACCTCCGCACATCGGCACCTGGAGCGGCCAGGTGCAGGTTTTGGGAACGGCAGCCGCCGTGGGCAGAGCAGCTCCGGGGATGTGCGAGGGGCAGTGGAGGGCAGGATCCCCCCGTGCCGGCGCTGCCGGTGCTGCCCGGGCCGGGCTGAGCTTTCCCTCCGCTGTTCCTGGATCCCAGCGTGTGCGCTGTGCTGTGCCAGCACTTCCCAGCCCGGGGTTTTCGGGATGTGTGGCCGTGGATGAGGTGTCGCGGTCGGGATGGGTTTGGGGTTTGTTTGCCATCAAGTTTCCCTCACCCCGCGCGAAGGGCGGTGCTGCCCGCTCCTCCCGGGACTGTGCTGGAGTTCTCTAGGAATGCTGTAGGGTAACAGGGGCTGCTCCCAAGCGGCTGCTCCTCCTGAGAGCTCCCAGGGCTGGAGGCAACATCCCAGAGCCCTGAAGGTCCCCACTGCCCAGGCCGGGCTATTCCAGCAGGTGACTTGATGGCGCTTTTTGACTGTGGGCTCCAGGAGAAAGAGCTTGAGATTATCCTGGGTGATTTGGGGCTGCCTCTGGGCTACACTGATGTTCCTCTGGAGGGGACTGCTGACCTGTCCCCTGCTCTGCTGGAGGTGCAAAATGTGGCCCCAGCTCCCTCAAGGCTGCTGCAGTAATGACCATGACTTGGGGTGGGTAAAGTCACCCAAAACCAGAGCCCTTCATGCAGTTCACGCTCTTTCCTGGAAATAGACAGCAAGCAAAAATAGCCTGGAGTGAAAAAAAACACTGCCAAACCCTCTTGCAGGATGTCAAACTTTTGGATTTAAAAACAAAAACCCCAGAAATAAATGCTACTCCATCTGTACACCCCATAGGCAGCTGCAGGGTGTGGGATGTGGGTGCCCCAGAGTCAGGGCTGGGTGCTCAGCACCCCGCACACCCCAGAGCACTTGGATGGGACCTTTTAGGGGCATCTGGCCAAGGGCAGAGGACTCGGGGGTGTCACTTTGCTGGTGGCAGGAAAACCATTGCCTGAAGAAAAGATTTTTAAACTTTTCCTTTTAAAGTTTCCAGTTTAAAATTGTTTCTGCTTTAAAAAGTCAACAGTCTGACAGTGGCACTGTGCAAGAGCGTGGAGGAACAGTTTGAGCTCTATCCAAACGTGCTTGTTGGCATCAGAGGGATGATGTGCTCCATCTGGTCTGGTGGGCAGTCAGGACACCCATCCCTCACAGAAATATTCTTGTTTTGAAGAGCAAATGTGTAAATTGACAGGCAGCAAGATCCCCCACCCTTTCCTGACCTGTTCACTCTTGCTGTCCTGTGACATTTGCATTAAAAATATACACGTTAATAAAATAACTGCTCCAGGGTCAGAAAGCATTAGCAGTGCCAGTCCCCTCAGCCCCCAGAAATGGGTAGGATGTCAAAGTGTCACAGTGGAATTTCCAGGTTTGGGGAGTTTTGGAGTGAATGGTCATCAGCGGGCACGGCGTGGGCAGCATCTGGGTTTGAAGGGCTTTGCAGCTCCTGTTTGTACAAGAAGCCACTGGTGCTGTGAATAAGGGATTATAAAAAAGCCTCATCCAGCCCCAAATTCTATGGGAAGCTGTGGGCATCAAGCACCCAGAGCCATCAGACACAACATCCCCGTACAGGCAATGGCAGTTTCTGATGGGGACAGTATTTCCAATACAGCAAAATTCCCTACTTTTAACAGGTTTGGAGGGACCTGATTAAGACTTGGAAGACTTAATCATAAAGCTCTGATTTAATTCTTCAAAGCCCACGTGCTGGGGTCATGTTCAGGGTGTCTTTTGCAGGGCTGGGGCCAAAATAACAAATTATTTTTCCACGTAAGCCATCTTTCCCTTTCATGTTCCCAGTGACAGGGACCACCACCCCCCGCACCAGACACCATCTCCCTCGGGAAGTTTTCCAGAACTGAACTCATTGCCACTGGTGTTTGGAGGTGTGGGAACACCAGGGATGTGCATTAGGGAGGGAAAAGCCCCGGTGGAAAGGGGCAGTTTGAGGGATTCTCTGAGGATCTGAAGAGTGGGATGGGGTTGGAGTCATGGGGACACTGCTCGGGATGCAGGAGCGGTGCAGCTGCACCTCGGGAAGCAATTCCCTGTGGATGTGGATGGGCCGTGGGCTCGGATCCGTGCGGTTCCAGCTGCTCCCCGTTCCCTCCGGAGCCCGGCCGGGACAGTTCCGTGTGGAGCTGGGGAGTCACTCCCGGTCACACGTGGGGATTTAATGACGGTGGCGGTGGCACCGAGCGGGCTCGGGCTGCGCTGATACCGCCGGGCTCCGCCTGCCCCGGCCGGAGCGTGACTGCCTCACACCTGGAATGAGCCCAGCCTCTGCTCTCGGTGTGAGTGCAGGGCTGCCGAGCCCTCTGCCCGCTGCTCCCACCCTGAGCCCCCTGGAAGGGACAAAGCAGAACACAAAAGGCTTCAGGTTTTGGGGCTGCTGAGCTCTGAGCTCGGCCAGAAAGGTGGAGCATCCCAGTAACTCCACAGCGTTGGTGGAGATGGGGGTGATGATGAGATATTTAGATGTGATATTGGCGTGGAATTCTTCCCTGTGAGGGTGGAGAGGCCCTGGCACAGTTGCCCAGAGAAGCTGTGGCTGCCCCTGGATCCCTGGAAGTGTCCGAAGCCAGGATAGACAGGGCTTGGATCAGCCTGGGATGGTGGAAGGTGTCCCTGCCCATGGCAGGGGGTGGGACTGGCTGGGCTTTAAGCTCCCCACCCAAACCATTCTGGGGTTCTGTGATTTCTGTGATGAGCAGGGACATCCCCCTGCTGGGATGCTCACCAGAGCTCCCAGGGTTGTCCTGACTGGCACCGGGATTTGAGGGACTTGCAGTTGTGCTGCTCAGCAAATGCAGGATGAACCCAACCTTCAGGTGGATGCCAGCGCCTGGGGACACTGAGAATCTCACAGCCTAAAAGATTAAAACAGGTTTAAAAGGTGGAGGAGATGTTTGAACCCTTTGATACCCACACATGGCCAGGGACCCCACCAGTGTCCCCCAGTCCAGAGCCCCAACCATGTGATTTAAGCTCACGTTGAGCTTAATGATCTTGGAGGTATTTTCCAACCTTAATGATGCTATGATTCTATGTCCATTTGCTGCTCCCAGACATCCACTGGAAAAGGATTATTTCACAGGAATTCTCTGTTTACAGAGCCTCAGATATTTTGGCTTCTTCGCCTTTACTGTCTCATTCGTGGTTTTGAACTATTTTAATTGATTTTGGGATCCCCAGAAAGATGACAAGGAGGAGAGCTTTATAAATATCTTTTGATTTAGAGGAGCTGGACTGGTTTCAGCTGGAAGCTGGAGAGCACAGAGGAGCAGTGTGAAAGTGTTGCGAGTGCAGGCAGGGGGAGGCTTTTTTTTTCCATGCCTGCAGACCGCCTGGCATGGAAAAGGAAACAGGAGGACAACAGAGAATTATTCTCACTTATGTCAGCCGGAGGTGATCCAGAATGAGATTTAAAAGCCTTGGGAGAGGTTTAAATTGGGTGTTGTTGTGGGGCAGGGAGAGGGAGGAGATGGAAGAGGGTAGAAGAGGGGACAACAAGGTCAGGAGGAGATTTTGGCTCTCAGAGTGTGATAAGGCTTGAAAGCATCCCGGGGTGAGGGTGTTGGGAGCACCAGGGAGCAGTGAATAGGAACAGGGAGCTCTCCCCTCCCTGGGGAGTCTGGATGTCTCCTGCAGAGGAAACGGGAGCCTGGCCTCGGGGTCTGAGGTCCTAACAGCAGCAGGACAAGTTTTTTGTCCCTTCCTTCTAAGGGACTAAAGGAATTTGCTGAGGAGTGTATTCCAGAAGCCTGGAGATGTACCAGTTGTGCTCTCATATCCTGTTGGAAAAGATTATGAATTGCTTTGTTTAGCCAGAACAGGAGATTCATCAAGTCACAGATCTGGAGGCAGCGTGGCTGTAGGTTTGGAGAGGAAACACTGAGAGGAGAAAGTCATGGCTGATTTGAGCCACTGATTCAAGCAAGAAAATCAAAGCAATATTCCAATCCTGGGCACTGTGCGGGCAGGGATGGAGGGTTGGATGAGTGGCAAACACATGAGGAGGGTCCTCAGTGACATGAGGAGAAGGACCAGGATCTTCCAGCATTTATGGTGATGGTGCTGGCAGCAGACAGCACAGGTTGGGTTTGGATGGTCCAGCACCGTGCTTGCGCCTACTTTTGCTGGGATCAGGCTCCAGAAGGGAAGAACCACCAGCAGTGGGATAAGGAAAAAGATGGGCTGGAAAGTTTAGTGGGATCAAGGTCTAGGAGACCTGAGACAAGGCAATTTTATGAGGGGCGAGGTGGTTGGGTGCCCAAACACAAGCAAGGAGTGGTCAGTGTAGATAAGATTATGGGGAGCAGGACGGGAGAGGAGTGACGCTGATAGGGAGCACGAGGCACGGCCGGCCGGCAGGGAGGGAGGAGTGTTTGCACACACTTCTGGGTCAGGCAAAACCCAGCCAGCCTGGGCCTGCCCTCAAGGAAACCCTCATCACATCCTCATGCCCTGGATTTAAAACAGACCTTTGGGAAAGAATGAGGGAGCAAAGACCCAACCACCCAAATCTGCTGGAGGGAGGAAAGGTTGGGGATGCCCAACATCCTATTTTGCAGGTGGTGTTTTCTTGGGAAGCATCACCTGCTGAGGGTCTGTCTCAGCAAATCTCTGCAGCCAAAAACCTCCATCCTGGGCAAAGCTGGGCTCACACGGGCCCTGCAAAGTCACCGGGATGCAGTGCCAGGAAATCCCGTGTCTGTGTTTGTTGCAAAAAGAGCAAATATTGGCTTTGCACGTGACAGTTGCTGGGTGTAAAACGTGCGTAGCTTGGCAGTAGACAGTTCTCATTCCAGCATGCTTCAGGCAACCCCTGATCAGTTTGATTTCTGTATTCTTCTATTATTTGCAATAGAAATTCCACTTAGGAGCCAGCTTCTGCCATTGGAGCAGGCTCGGGGGTTCTGTGCTGAAGGATGGGCTCTGTGCTGAGTATTTGGTTCCTTTTGTGGAAATGCTGTGATTTTTTTCATCTTTCATGGCACTTTTTGATTTACAAATCCAGGCAGCTGCCCATAGGAAAGTGATGCCAAGGAGGGATGTATTTCCCCACACATCCCTACATTTTCCATTTCCAGCTGATATATTTCTCTTGGACTGAGTGACCTCAGCTGTCCTACTGCAGGAGGATCTCCCAGTGTAATAAGAGTCGATCGTACACAAACTCTAAAATAAACACCCTGTCTTCTCCCTGTCAAAATTATGAGGATATTCTTATTAATTCCTACAGTTCTCTCTTCCCTTTCCTTTTTTTCTCTCGCTTGCTCCGGAGATTAAAGTGGAGGAAGTCTCCAGAGGTGGGCAGGTTGGAGTCTCCAGCTCTGGGAGGAATGTTTCCTGATTTTGGGAGGAAAGTCTCCTGACTTTCCACTAAGGTCAAACAATTTTGCTTTGGACACAACTCCAGTAGTGCTCTGGCAGGGAAAGAACTAATGGAGCATCCTTGCTCCTAGTCCTTCCCAAAGGCTTGCTCCAGCCAGGTTCATTTTGCTCTTGGCCACGTCCTCCCTTGTTGTCTCCAGTCACCTGGGAGCACTTGGATGGGTTCTGTGAGTGTCTCCAGATCTCCAGGCAGTCCTTGTGTCCATCTCAGGGACAAAGCCCTGGCTCTTCCCATCCCCACTGCCCTGGGAAAGATGCCGGGCACGGAGATCAGCACAAGCGCCGTCAGTGTTTCCACCCTTTTTATCTCCAACCAGGGCTGCCAAGGGGAAGACACTGAAAAATGAGGTGAGGGATGACTTTAGACATGAGCTGTGAAAGCAGAGCAAGGAATTAACCCTTAACTCCCTCCCCCAGGTGGAGCAATGGCCATGCCACACATAGCAGGATCCTTCCAAACCTGAGGTCCCTGCAGAGCAGAGTCAGGCTCCTGCCTGGAGGAGTCTTATCCTGACTCCTGGAGATCTCTGGAGGCTTCATAGAGTTGATTCCATGAAATGAAACCTCTCCAATTTGTTGGGCACATCTCAGACAGAGGTTTAGGCTGGGATTGATCAAATTCTTGCCAGCTCCCATTGTCCAGAGCATGGAAGGACCAGTCCTCTCCCTTCCTTGCAATGGGGTGGGTTTCTCTTCCTCTGGAAAAAGCACTGCCCTGGGAGGTGCTGGGTGGGGGGAGCAGCCTGTCTCCCCCAGGAGTTTGCTTCCCTTCTAAATGCAGCTCCTTTTGGAAAGGAGTCAAGTGCCTTGTATAAACAGCCTGGAGCCAGGATCGCTCCGAAGGAAGCGTGGGGATGATTACCAGGGGATTTTGGGGGGTGCACATCTTTGGCCTTCCCGTGCTGCTCCCTGCCTGTCTGCAACCACTCCTTGCCTGCAGCTCCAGAAATACGCCAGGCTCCCACGGGAGGGTCAGCACTCGGGAGTGCCCCAGGCTCCTCAACCTCCCACCGTGCCTTCGCCTTTGTGTTGGCTTTGCATCAGCAAAACCTCCCTGCAAGCGAGCCTGGCTCTTCCCTAAGAACCCCTTCTTGTCATGAGGGAAGATGGATTAGGGCAGCTCCTTCCCCTCCCCTCCCCTCCCCTCTGGGGCTGCTGGGCGGGTGCGTGGGGCAGCACAGCACATCTGGTGCAGCTGGAAGGGCCAGGCCAGGGCTGGTTCCCGTGCAGCAGCAGGTTGTGGGTGGTCAGCATGAACGTGTGGGGATGGGAATGCGTGGGAAGAGGGACAGGATGGGAGGCACCTGTGAGGGGACACAGGAGAGTGGTGCCCCTCATGTCCAGCAGCCTCAGGGGGTGCATGGACTCCATTTGGGGGGCCCTCCAAGTAAGGCCCTCTCCGAGTTTTTTGCATTCAGGTTTAGGATGTCCTTATTTTGATTAAAACTGAGCCTGCTGAATGCAGGGGAATTCTTGAATCAGGCCTCATCTCACCCCCAGACACTTGGAGTGCATCTGGAAAAGCCACTCTCCAGCTGCACAAGCCCTGGAGCAAAGGTTGTTTTGCCTTTCTCCGGCTGCTTTGGGTGGCAGGTTCTTCCCAAGGAAAAAAAAATCACCCCTGCCCTTCCCCTCCCCTCCCATTCCCTGGGCTCTGCACATCCGAGGGCTGAAGCTGCTGTGTGGTCTCAGGGTGGGATCACATCCCTGGAGCATCCCTGCGGCTTTGCTGCCTTTCTGGTCAATGCTGCAGACAAGAGCAGGATTAGAAGGACCCATGGGCAGGGGGAAGCAGCCACACCCCAAGGTTTTCCTCTCCCTTTGCTGGTGCTCTCCAGCTGCATTTCTCCCAGCCTGCCTTCCCTCCAGGCAGGCAGCCCCAGCTTGGTCCCAGGCACGGTGGGATGCAGGGCTCTGTTTTGGCCATCCCAGGTTATCACCAAGGCATGAACACACCTTGGGTTATCTCCTGGCAGCTCCTGCCCTCTCTACCCATGGCTTCTCCTTCTCCTCTCCTGCTGTGGTTCATTCCATGCCTCCAACCCATCTCCTGCCAAGCCCAGCATTCTGGGGAGCCAGGCTGCCTCTCCTCCTCATCCTCCCTCCATGCCAGCATGCTCTCTGTCCCCGACACTCCGTCTCCCCATCTGCCCTGGGATCGGGCTGACATTTGCTGCGCTAAATTCAGCCTCGGTGATCCACCCTCTTCCCTCCCTGTTGGTAAACAGCTTCGCTTCTCCGCCTGACGCCTGGCTCTGGGAGAGCTCTGCTTCCAGCTGCTCTGCAGCTCGGGCGGTCCCGGGAGCTTCCTCGCTCCAGCGGCTTCAGTAGAGTCTGGCCAGAGCCACAGGAGCAAAAACTGATGTTGTCTGGCAACAAGATCCCCTCTCCAGTTCCCATCCTCACAGGAGTCCCCGCTCTGCTCCAGATCAGCTCATGGTGATTCCGTGTCGGGGCTGGGGAAGGTGGTGGATCCAGCTTCCACCCGCAGGGTTTTGTGCTGGGATGGGATTTCGAGTGTGGGAGCTGATAGTGGGAGGGTGGAAAGGTCATTCAGCTTCAAGAGTTTACTGGCAGATATTTCACTTCCACTTTGGCCCTGTCTGGGAGGATTTCCCACGTTACACCCCAAATTCCTGTTCTGCAGCTTTTTGTCGGGGCAAAGTCCCAGCTTGGGACTTTGTCCTCTCCTGGCTGTTGCAGTGGCAATGCCAGCCTGATGCCAGCCTGTCTGCTCTCACCCCTCTGAGATGTGGCTGGGGACTCCATGATGGCAGCTTGTGCCTGTGATCCTTCTTTCCTCATTTTTTGGGTGTTTGCCTTTCTCTTTCTTCTTCCCTGTGGTCTCCAGGTTTTTCCAAGCTTGGCCTCACTCTGCCAGGGCTCCATTTTCTCCTTCATCTCCAACCTCTTTTCTTCTGCTGTCTGTCAGCATCTCTCCCATCCCTTATGCTTTTCATTCCCAGCCAGGTCTTCTGTCTGGATTTCTCCTCCCTCATAGGAAAAGATTCCCAAGAAATCATTCTCTTGTCCATCTTCTACCCAAATTCTGCTACAATGACTGGGCCTGGCCCTGTATCCTCCTCTGTTCCCAAAACACAACTCCACCCACTGATGGAATTCGCATCCTCCAAGCTGGGGGAAAAATTTTGGTCTTTTTTGGGTTTTTTTTTATCATTTAGTGGGTCAGGGCTACTGGGTGCTACTGCCCTTCCAAATTAATACTCATAAGGACTATTGCTGCTGTCCTGGCCAAGAACATCAGGAATTTGTCAGCCCTGCAGTACCTTTGATCCCCCATCCATCATCCAGCGCTTCCCGACGTTATCTTTGAGGGACACTCTTCCGCTATTCAGCAAATATTTGATTTCCTGTGAATCGAAATAAAAAGATCTTTCCCTTTTTTTTTTTTTTTTTGTTTCTTTAATTGATTTTAAAATACTTTTGGCACCGTGTGGATGCATTCCATTCCAAGAAAAATAAAGGAAAACTGTTCTGACTAAATATAGATCAAAAGACACTTGTGAGCTGCCTCTTGCATCCCTGGCTGAGAGCGCTCTCCTCTCGCAGCCCACCCGGGCTCTTTCAACCAGATTTTTCCCTAAACTCTCTGTATTCCCTCCTGTTCCAGGAGCTCAGCTTGGCTCCTGGCCCAGCTCAAGGGAAGATGCTGGGTTTGGAATACTATTTTGGAGCCTTCCAGTAGTGAGACCACGCTGTGCGTGTTTCATCCTCTCCCTCTGGGACTTTCAACGCCCTTTTTGACTTTTTCTAGCAACACCCCTTGGAGCAGGTTTGGTTAATTGACTTTCCAGCTGGGTGAATCCCAGGATGCTCCATGCCAGAGGTGCAGCCATGGGCCAAAGCCAGCTGGAATACACTCATGCAGGATGTGGTGGCCAGCAGTTACGCAGCAGCAGGGCACTGTGGTCTCACGTGGCCTCAGCGGGTGCATGGAGAGGCTCACATTGGGTATCAGGGAAAATTCTTCACTGGAAGAGTGGTTAATCATTGGAAAAGGCTGCCCAGGGAAGTGGTGGAGTCACCATTCCTGGAAGTGCTCAAAGATGGAAGCGAGTAGATGTGGCACTTCTCAATGTGGTTTAGTGGGCATGGCCGTACTCGGTCAAAGGTTGGACCTTGGAGATCTTTTCCAGCCTTAATGAGCCTGTGATTCCAACTGGGTCCTCACTGGGGTGGCACTCTCTGTTTGCCCACAGGTGTTTGTGCTGTGCCATGGGCTCCTCCAGCTCTCCCAGCTCCTCTACAGCGCCAACTTCAAGAGCAGCCTCACCACCATCGAGAAGCGCTTTGGGCTCTCCAGCCTCTCCTCAGGGTTCATCTCCAGCCTGCACGAGGTAACTGGGAGAGGAGCACCCGAGGGGTGGCCAGGACGTGGGGGGGCACCTTCCCCAAACCCTTCCCCAGGCAGGGTCTCAGGGCTGTTCACAGCCAGGGCTTCCCCAGCCTCCGGGAGCTGGGAGGAGCGGCTGTGCTGTGCTCTGGGACACCTCGTCACACCTCATCCTGCTCTGGGACCTCATCCTGCTCTGCCACGTCCAGGGGGGCAGTGGAGCGTCCTGTGGTGATGCCCAAGAGCTGATTTTCACTGGATAGAATCATGGAATGGTTTGGGTGGGAAGGGACCTTAAAATTCATCCCACCTCATTCCACCCCCCGCCATGGGCAGGGACATCTTCCACTATCCCAGGGTGCTCCAAGCCCCATCCAGCCTGGTCTTGGACACTTCCAGGGATCCAGGGGCAGCCACTGCTTCTCTGGGCAACTGTGCCAGGGCCTCCCCACCCTCTCAGGGAAGAATTACTTCCCAATATCCCATCTAACCCTGCCCTCTGGCAGTTCAAGGCACACTGCTGAGCTGGCTGAGGATTTTCTCACAAACATTTTCTCATCAAGAAATCCCTTGGAATAACTTTTCTCAGTCACATTTTCAGGAATTCTGTCCTGCCCAGCAGCTCTTCAAGGCCTGGCAAAGGCCAGGAAAAGACCTGCTGGCACAGACTTTTTTTGCTGGCACAGACTTTTTTTGCTGGCACCAAGTGGCAGCACTCCTGTTCATGAGCTCCCTGGTGAGCACATGGGATGTCCATCAAGACGCTGGACACTGGGAATCTTCCTGGATCCTTGGGGAAGTGGATGCCCAAGCCTTACCTCAACATTTGGGATTAAAAAGATGTCTCAGGGCCCACTGAGACTTCCCACTGTCTGTGCCTGTGTGGGGTGCCCTGCCTGTCCAGGAAAACAATCTCATTGAGTTGGTGCCTGCAGCAATTCCAAGAACAAAACCCACAAAGAGACAAACAAGGGAGCCCACGCAAACATAAATACAAAATTTTTCTTAGCCATACATAGAATCACAGAATGGTTTGGCTTGGAAGGGACCTTTAAAGGCCATCTTGCCCAACCCTCTGCAACGAGCAGGGACAGCTTCAACATGCCAAAGTTAAAATGATGTTTAGCTTGTCCCAAGATGTCAAAGCCCATGTAATGGGAAGTTTGTGCTGTTCACCCACTTGCCTGAGTGAGCTGTGTGGTTTCATGGCTTTTCAGCTGATGCTGTCCGCAGTTGCAAACGTCCTGGGTCACAAATATTTGCAGTGAGCTGAACTTTGTAGCAGGGCTCATGTCTGTTTGAGTCACAGGAATGGAGGCAATATGTTTTATTCCTTGCTGGTTTTGGAGGAATTGTCTGTTTATGCCACATAAGTTGACCTCTTCTTCCAGGGAACAACAGACAGGACAAGATGAAATAGCCTCAAGTTGTGCCAGGGGAGGTTTAGTTTCTGTACAAGGGAAAATTTCTTCACTGGAAGGGTCGTCCAGCCCTGGCACAGCTTCCCAGGGCAGTGGTGGAGTCCCCATCCCTGGAGGGGTTTAACAGACATGTGGATGTGGCACTTGGGGACACGGGGCAGTGGTGGCCTTTGCAGTGCTGGGGGAGCAGTTGGACTTGATGCTCTTAGAGGATTTTTCCAACCTAAAGGATCCTGTGATGCCTGTGGGACGTGGGACAGGTGTGGGTGCTGAAAAAAGCCCCAGCCAGATCTCAGGGAGGCTGTGATGTTGTTCATGCCAAAAAGGGACACCCAGAGGTGGCCGAGGCCAAGGAGTGACCCTCTGGCTGGAGATGAGGAGGGAGCACTGATGGGCGAGGGGACGCTCCTGCTCCTCTGAGGGTGGAACACCTCCTGCTGAGACACCTGTCCACCCACCCAGACACAGCCACGGGGTCTGCATGTCCTAGGTGAGGTATCCTAACATTCCTCCCGCCTCTCTGTGCCTTTTCCAGATCGGCAACGTGGTGCTCATCATCTTTGTGAGCTACTTCGGCAGCCGCGTGCACCGCCCGCGGGTGATCGGCGTGGGGGGGCTGCTGCTGGCCCTGGGGGCCTTCCTGGTCACCCTGCCCCACTTCTTGTCAGGCCCCTACGAGTACACAGCGCTCAGCACCGGTGAGTGCCCCTACAAACCCAGACCCAGCTGCTCCAGGGTGGGTTACCCGTGACTGCCTCATAGAAGGGGGTGTTTCCAGGGCACACGTGATTTAAACGCAGTGCTTGGAGGCAGAGCCTTAAGGTGGGCAGGTGCTGATTAAACCTGATGTCATTATAGCTTTGGAACCCCTTCTGAATGCAAAAAATTACACGTGGGAATTCTTTTGCCTCTCCTGCACGTGTTATTCCAGCTGTTGTTATAGAATCATGGAATGGTTTGGGTTTAAAGGGACCTTAAAGACCATTTCATTCCACCCCCTGCCATGGGCAAGGACTCCTTCCACTAGACCAGATTGCTCCAAGTCTGTCCTTGAACACTTCCAGGAGTGGGGCAGCCACAGCCTCTCTGAGAGGGAGTAGGTTTAGATTAAATATTAGGGAGAAATTCTTCCCTGTGTCAGTGGGGAAGTCCTGGCACAGGGTGCCCAGAGAAGCTGTGGCTGCCAATCCCTGGAAGTGTCCAAGGCCAGGCTGGACAGGGCTTAGAGCAACTTGGTCTAGTGCAAGGTGTCCAGATGGGCTTTAAGGTCCCATTCCATTCTGGAATTCTGTGATAAAGCAAAGCTCCCCTGTCCCCAGGGCCTGTCCTGCTCTAGCCAGGATCCTCAGGATCCACTCCAAGGAAAGCTGCTGCTTTAACTGGGAAGGCTTTGGGAACAAGCTGGTGCATATGAAGACAGCTCTATTTTCCATGCAGAATGGAATAAGCAGAAGAACCTGCATCCCCTGCCACAAGACTGGCTTTGGTCTTTCCAAAGTGGTTTGTTCCCTAAATCCTCAGAATGCTGATGAGCCTCACACTCCATGGGGATTGCCACCTCTGACACCCAGCTCTCTGCTCGTCCCCATCCCATGATTTTTGAGTTTGAAGAGTAAATCAGGCGTCAAATGCCAAGTTTTCCAGCAGCTGAAATCCATGCATCAGGCTATGGACAGGTCAGGATTTGGAACAGGGGCTGCTCTTACTGAGCAGGAAATAGGGAAGGAGCTCCCTGTGTGGGTGAATAGGTACAACAATAAGGAAATTGGACAGCAATTATGCATTGGTCAAGTGGTGCTAATGCCCCAATTAATTAGTGTTAGACCTGTGTGCAACCACAGAAGTACAACCAGAAACACTGAAAAGGTCAAAAGAAAGCACCAAGAACTGTGTTTGACCTGAGTTCTGTACAGAGCACAGTTCTTGCAAAACACCTCTGCTAAACTGAGCAGGATTAGAGGATGGACTGCAAAAACTGAGGGCAAAGATATTGACATGATGAGGATTGCCTGATGATGGAAAAGAACAAATTCAGTCTGTGAACAGCCCCTGAAGATCCTTCAGTCCTGGGTGGAGTTTCCATGGCAGTCTGGAGCGGGGTGAAGACACCCTGTGTTTGGGCTGTATGAAGAAGCAAGGGCCATGTTTTGGAAGGAGCTGGGCTGCTCCTGAGCCATGGGGACAGCAGAGATTCAGGGCAGGGTGTCCTGCTCAGGGCAGCCCCAGAGGGCATCACCCCCTGTTCCTGCCTGGGTACCACAAGGGAGCAGAGACCACAGACTGCAAAAGCCAGCCATGGGTAAAGTCTGCCCTCATTAAACCCAGAGCACACTCACTCTGTGGCACAAACTCTTCAAAAGTTCGATTAAAATCACAGCCTGGTTGTTTGCTACCCTGACCTCACTGTAATACTCCAAAGGAAGGGCAGGGTGATGAGAACTGCTGAATAAAACAAGCAAACCATCCAAAATCCAGCAGTTTGTCCCTACTCAGCGAGTTTGGGAGATTCCTATTTGGGGATTTCGTGTGGCAGGAGGCAGGGGAGGTACCCAGTGTTGTAATGCTCATTTTTTTCCCCTTCCAGGCAACAAAAGCCAGGGGCAGACTGAGCTGTGCTATGCAGAGAGCAGATTTGTGTGCCCAAACACCACGCGGGACCCCCAGAAGGAGGCCAGCAGCGTGTGGGCCATGATGGTCATTGCCCAGCTGCTGGCTGGGATCGGCACCGTGCCCATCCAGCCCTTTGGGATATCCTACGTGGACGACTTTGCAGAACCCAACAATTCCCCTCTGTATGTTGGTAAGTGGGACTGTTGCTGTGCATTGTTTTTGTCACAGAATCACAGGGTGCTTTGGGTTGGAAGGGACCTGAAAGCTCATCCAGTTCCATGGGCAGGGACACCTTCCACTATCCCAGGTTGCTCCAAGCCCCAGCATCCTTGTCTTCCCTCTGCAGTGAGGGATCACCATTCTAATGAATTGTCCCACTGATCCCTTAGAATTCCCAAATCTGCAAGGAAAATGAAGGAAAGAGGACTGAAGGAACCTGAAATGTTCTGAAGGGGAAGGAAAGTGGAACTGGTGTGTTGTTTATAATACAGATGGTCCCACAGGGCTGTGGGAATGTCTGTCAGGGTGAATGGCTCTGGGGGGTCAGGGCTGCCCCTATACAGCAGAAATTCCATCTCCCCAAGTCCCATTTCATTTCATGTCTGATGCAGCTCAAGCTCACTGTCTCCTTTTAAACATCTTGAGAAGGGCTGTGCAAAGAGTTTTTTTCAAGGAGGGAACTTGGATCCTGTCATTGCAAACAAGTCAAAAGAAAATGTTCTGACCTTACGGGTTATCTGTTTTGGAATGGGAGGGTTCAGCTGCACCCAGGGTGGTCTGGTGGCCTTTTTGCCCTCAGAATCTTTCACCTCTCCTGACGTTTGTACCAAATGTTTTATCCTCAGATCTGAGGATTAGGATGGGTTTGTTTCCTTGGCACCCTAGAGGAAATGAAGGTCTCAATCACCTGTGTGAGCCCAGGATGTCACTGCCCTGCTGTTCCTTGGGATTCATGAATATCATAGATGTCCATGGCGTAGCTGACAACTTTTATTGTCAGCAAAGCCTTGGTGGCAGCAGAGCAGAGAGACTTTTTCCACTTTCCCCCTCCAGTTCCTGTCAGATAAACACCCCCTTCAGTTTTGAGGCAGTGGGGACCTTCTCACCACCTGCAGAGTGATGAAGGCTTCTCCCCTCTGCGTTGTGCCATCATTCCTGCCTCTCCTGGGAAGGCAGAGTCCATTTCTGCATGGAAACTGCCATTCCCTGCTCACAGGGGCTCTCTCTGCTCCCTTTTCCCAGCCATCCTCTTTGCCATCGCTGTGTTTGGCCCTGCCTTTGGGTACTTGCTGGGCTCCGTGGTGCTGCGGCTCTTCGTGGATATCGGAAGGGTTGGCACTGGTGAGTATTGCTCAGGCAGCAACAGTCCTAAAGACTCTCTGTGGGTCAGAAGGTCACTCTGAGATGAAAGGTGAAGGAAGCCACCAGTCCTGTGACCCATAAAACCCACACTGCCCTGGAAAGAGCTGACCTAGAAAAGCACCCCCAGCATGCTCCTCCTCTCCATCACCCCAGCGTGGTGGTGGAGAGGAGCAGGGAAATCTGAGGAATCCAGGGATGGAGAAAACAACCAGAGAGCAACCACTGCCCTGTGGATACACAGAGAGCTCGAGTCTACTCATCCTCCTCCCCAGCACCCTCCCCCAGCTCCTGCAGAGAGAGGGGCTGAGCTGACGCCACCACAGGGATAATTTGCTTTATCCACGGCGCGTGCTTATTATTTCTGGTAACTTAACCACTAAAGAATTCTCCCCAGCTCCATCATTAACGTGGCTTTTCCTGTGTTTCCTTAAAGAGATCAGAGCCTGCCTGACATTTTTGTCCGGTGCCTGATAAGAATAATAAATGAACGTGGGCAGGAAACACCAAAGAGCCTTGGCCCACTCCCCGTGGCGGCAGACGGATTTAGAAGCCTCTGCCTGGTCGCTCCTCGATGACGTCCAAGCCCCAGAGTGGAGTGGTCCTGTTTGGGGAAGTGGGATGATTGTTCCATGGGGTGTGGGCTCCTCTGCTGTCACACCCTGGCACGGAGCTCCCACCGGAGCCGGCCGCTGGATCCTGCCCGGCCGCCGCATCCCGGCCGTGGGCAGCCGGGTCCCCAGGCCGAGCCAGGCAATCCCAGCCTCCCGTGAGCATCCCCTGGCCCAGCCAAAGGATGTGTGTGCTGCAGACAGAGCGGCTCTCACCTTCTCCTCCTTTTTCCGGAGAAGGCGCCCGGGGTTTGGTCCACTCGGAAACCAGGAGCTTCTGCCAGCACAGGGCCTGCCCTCGGCCCCTGCAAGCAGCAAGTGACCAAGCCTGGAACAATGGGAGAGCAACTTTTTCCAGGAAAGCAGAGCGCCCTTTCCCAGTCCCTGTCTTGGCTCAGCATCCCTGATAGGCAGCGTGGTCCAGCCCACTGTGTTCTCCAGGCACAGGATGGAGCTGGGCCCCCGTAATCTCTGCCTCACTGGCTGGCCTGAGGGTAGAGCTGAACCTGTGCCATCAGCGTGCTTCCATGCTGACCAAATCCATCCTGCAGTCACCTGGGAGGCTCAGTGCAGCTGGGATGAGTGACAGTGCAGGGTCCTGCAGGGAGAACACAGGTCAAACACAACCAGGGCCAGTCTTGCTGCCAGCACTGGTGGGAGCTCCCACCTCCATCCATCTGCTCTTACGTGCCGGCGGAGAGACCCTTGGGCTGTGCCCACAGGGACTCCTCATACTCCACCAGTCTGTATTTCCATGGAGATTTGTCCCTTTCACCCTTGGAGCTCTTACAGTGTGTCCTTGTGTCTTGCAATGGCAGTGGACCTGACGCCGGGTGACCAGCGGTGGATCGGAGCCTGGTGGCTGGGGCTGCTCATCTCCTCGGGCTGCCTGGTGCTCACCTCCATCCCTTACTTCTTCTTCCCTCGGTACATGCTGAGAGGAGAGGTGAGACCTCATCTCCAGAGGCTGGGACGTCCTGGAGCCAGGGATGTGCTCAGGGAGGGAATACCCGTCCCCAGAGGAGAGGGGTGGGAGGGAGGAAGGGGGTCCTGCAACCCTTTCCTGTTAAAATTAATTTTAAAAGATGGAAAATAATTAACATGTTTTCATTTTGGTGTTTTCAAAGCCAAGCCCCGCTGGTTTTGTCACAAAAATACTTTGAAACTGTTTACTCATTGATTCTTTAAAGGTAAAATCAAACCCAAAATATTTCACAGCTATGGCTGAAGGACTCTCCAGACTTGAGCTGAGCTGTCTCCAACTTTCATTTTCAGATTTTTTTCAGAGTTAAAAAGGAGGTCTTTTGTCAGGGTTCAGGAGATGAAAGATTTCCACGTTATTAAAACCTCCCAACAACAAGCTGTTGTCTTGCTGCTCTGCTCAGGGGCTGCAGTGATATTTGAGATAATTCACCCCTTTAATCACAGAATCCCGGAATGGTTTGGGTTGGAAGGACCTTAAAGCTCATCCTGTTCCACCCCTGCCATGGCAGGAACACCTTCCACTATCCCAGGTTGCTCCAAGCCCCATCCAACCTGGCCTGGAACACTTCCAGGGATGGGGCAGCCACAGTTTCTCCTGATACCTGTGCCAGGGCCTCAGCACCCCAAGGATTTCTCCCCAAGATCCCATCTAGCCCTAATGGCAGTGGGAAGCCATTCCCCTTGTCCTGGCACTCCAGGCCCTTGCCCAAAGTCCCTCTCCAGTTCTCTTGGAGCTCCTTTTGGCCCTGCAAGGGGCTCTCCCCAGAGAGAAAGAACCCTCCCAGCCTGGAGAAGTGCTCAGGGCACGTGGGATGGGGCTTTGCTGGAATTGTCAGGCTGGGCATCAGAGGCCCCTGGGACAGACCCTGCCCCTCCTGAGCCTCCCAGTGCCAGGACAGTGCCAGCCCCTCTCAGCACAGGCTGCTCCTCTCTCCCCGCCAGGCGCGGAACACGGAGGCCGGGATGCTCAGGAAGATGGAGACAGGGGCTGCGGAAGAGACCTCCCTGCTGGAGTTTATAAAAAGTAAAGTGCTGGCAGGTCCAGGCGAGGGTGGATGGGGATGCTGGGCTGTGCTGGGCTCTGCTGGGCTGTGCTGGGCTGTGCTGGGTGTGTTGGGTGGGTGGGAGGGGACCACCACACCAAGGGGGCCTGTTGGGAATCCTTGTGAGTCCAGCACCATGTGCAGACCAGCTCCAGCATCATGACGGCCTAAGGACCACAGGAAGGTGGGCACAGCCTCCCTCTTGAGGCCCCTCTTCTGTGGGGCCTGAGTTGTTTCCAAATTTTGCGTTGAGGACCTTAAAGTGGTACGGGTGTGCTGGAAAAGGGTGGCTGGGAGGTTTAGCCCCAGCTCCAGGAGGGGGCACGGGGCTGCCGGCGCCACCAGCTCCTCGACGAGGTCACCCCACTGCAGCTGACACTGTTTATGTGGAGCCCAAACAGGCTTGAGAGGGATGTCACTGCTCAGGGACCAGATTAATCACTCTTTTAGCTCCAAGAGGATTTCTTCCCAGATAAAGCCCCTCCCTCCGTGCCTCTTCCTCCACTGCAGTCACATCCTGGAGCTGCCAGTTCCCTCTTCTCCTCTCTTTGGGCTTTAATGGACGCTGGCTCTCCACTGCTCTCTGCTAATTAGAAAACTCATAAGAGACCAAATAAACAGAGCTGCTCCCAGGGTCCATCTGCCTCTGCTGACGGGGCCAGAGGACACAGTGTCCCACCAGGAAAACACATCCATGGTCCTGCCAGCTGCTGGGACACATTAGGGTGTCTCCCCTCCTACTTTCCCATGCCCGCAGACATCCCCAGTAGATCCTCATCATCCCACAGACATCCTTACTGGGAACAGGCTAAGGGTGGGGTTTCTTCCCAGTATGAATTGCTGGTGTGAGGATCACACGACTAAAAGATATTTTTCCTGCGGTTTCCCTGCAGGATTCCCAAAGATCTGCCTCAGGCTGCTGCTCAATCCCCTCTTCATCCTCCTGGTGCTGGCTCAGTGCAGCTTCTCCTCCGTCATTGCGGGTCTGGCCACCTTCCTCAACAAATTCCTGGAGAAGCAGTACGGTGCCACCCCCTCCCAGGCCAACTTCCTCATAGGTGAGCATGGATGGAGGCAAAAAATATCCACCAGCAGGGATCCAACTGCCCACACCCCCAGGCTTTTAAAATCCTGGAGAGGAGGTCACTGAAAGCTCAATTTTGGGTGACACTGGGGTTCACTTTGGGGTGCTTGGTGACTTTCCTGACCTGAGGATTCCCATCTGCTTTGGCTCTGGGCTGTCTTGGACAACAGCTGGATGTGTGGGTTCTCCCAACTCCCGTGAGGTCCTGAGAGCTGCCCCCTGTCCTTGGAGGGGTTCTGGGCAGGCAGGACCCCCCTGATGGCCCCGTTCCCCTGCAGGAGCTGTGAACCTGCCGGCGGCGGCGCTGGGGATGCTGCTGGGAGGGATCATCATGAAGCGCTTCTCCTTCTCCCTGCGCGCCATCCCGCGCTTCGCCGTGGTCGTGCTCGTCTTCTCCATCCTCATCTGCCTGCCCATCTTCTTCATGGGCTGCTCCACAGGCCACATCGAGGGCATCTACCACCCCAGGTAATGCAGGTGCTGCTCCCCAGCTCCTTGTTTCTCCAGCTCTTATCCGTGGGGAGGGATGCGTGCTGGTGGAGAGGCAGGAGATATCCCCGTGCTGCTGCTTGCTCCTTGATCCCACTGCATGGAGGAGACCCATGTCCTTCACAGCCCAGAGAGCTCAGGAGGGTGTTTATCCGTGATTTTCTGGGCCAAACAAGCAGGGTGTAATTTTTCACTCTGGATTTGTAGGGGAAAATCAGTAACATTGTGTCCACATCACTTCACATGCTCCCAGTGTTCCAGGACATCACCCTACTCCTCACCTCACTGGATACTTTTGGCTCTTACCATGACTTCTCAAGATAAAAATGACATTTGGATAGGACCAAGGCTTGATGTCAAGTGCATTGAGCTCATTTCCCATCTTCCCACAGGGATGGAGCAGCCCCATCCCACCCTGCCCAAGGGCAGCTCCCAGGTGTCCCTTTCCTGCAGGATCCAGGCTGTGTCACTCCAGCAGATGCACTCCTTGAGGGAGTGAGGGAAGACAGGGCAGATCACTGGGCTTGTCCTCTTCACTTCAGTCATTGAGCTTGTTTGGGAACATGCCCACTTTCACTTTGTGTCCGTGTGGTGTTTCCAGCTGTGGCTGCTTGCACATCTGTTTGTGCAGCTCTGGATGGAGCCCAGATCCATTTCTCCAGGCTTTTGGCCGATTAATTTTCAGATGGGAAGAAAAAAAAAAAAAAAGATAAAATAAGAGAAGCGTGTGAGTACTTGTTTGTAGACATAACATAATTCCTGTGACATTCACTGCACACTTCCAGAGGTACCTGCAGGGATCAGGGGCTGGCAGGAGGCCCAGCTGCTGCTGGCAGTGTCCCAGCTCAAACAGGAACAGGAAAACTGCTCAACTAGTAAAAGGGATTTTTTTTTTTTTTCATTCCTGCTGTCCTATTTCTCAATTTTTTTCCCAATTTTTCCCTCTCCTTTTTGGCAGTACACCCAATTCCCAGCAGCAGGTTAAGGCACGGGTTGGGTGCCAGTGCTCCAAGCAGATCTTCCACCCGGTGTGCTGGAAAAACACCACAGAATTCATCTCCCCCTGCTTCGCTGGCTGCACCAACAGCACCACGAACCCCTCCAATCCCAGACAAATGGTGAGTGAAGCCAGTGGTTAGCAAAGCAGCCTTGCTGGGAATAGTGGGGTGATGCTGCAGGAACCCAAGAAATGCAGTAAGGGGGTGGAGCCTTTTCCACATGGAAGGTGCCATGGAGAATTGCTGTAATGCCCTGGGAACCTGCTTGGAGGAGCAGGGATGGTGGCAAATCCCATTAGAGGATGCCATGGCTGTGCCTTAGAACTGGAGCTGGTGCTCTTGTTGGTGTCCTGCACAGGGATGTGGGATGATGGGTCACGAGAAACCTGCTCCTGGTGCTGGGACCTGACGTCTGTTCTGTTCCTAATGTTTCCAACAGATCTACCACAACTGTTCCCTGAATGGGAACGAGCTGTTCTCCACCTACACGGGCTCCTGTCCAGTCAGCTGCTCCCATATGCTCCTTCCTGCCATATTCCTCATCTCCCTTGCTGCCCTGGTCGCCTGCCTGTCCCACAACCCCCTCTACATGATGGTGTTACGGTGAGCAGTGGGGGGAAATCCTGAGTCCCACGGGGAGAGCTGATGTGGTTCCCCATAGTGGGATGTCATAAACGTGCAACCAGCTCAAGTCTTGGCCAAATCCAGCGCCAGAAGCTCTGACCTCCCGTGGCTTCTCGCCTGCAGGGTGGTGAACCAGGATGAGAAGTCGTTCGCCATCGGAGTCCAGTTCTTACTGATGCGGCTGCTGGGTGAGTGTTCACCTCTGGATGAGCCTGGGGAGGCACTGAACCCCCTCGGGAACAGCACCTGACCCCATCCTCTCCTCCCACCAGCCTGGCTGCCGGCCCCGGCCATGTTCGGAGCTCTCATCGACTCCTCCTGCATCTACTGGCAGCAGCAGTGCAGCCAGCGCCGCTTCTGCGCCTACTACAACAACGACTTCCTCCGAAACAGGTACCCAGTGCCCCAGCCCCGGCCCGGGGAGGGGCCCCAGCCCAGCCTGGGGCCGGCTGGAAGGGCCAGCTCCGGATGTGGCATGTCCCTGCTCTTCTCCCGGCAGATACCTGGGGCTGCAGGTGGGCTACAAGGTGGTGGGCACCGTGCTGCTCGCCCTCGTCAGCTGGAAGGTGAAGAGGAGCAAGGAGTACAACGTGCAGGAGAAGGCGGCGG
Source organism: Eopsaltria australis (assembly GCA_034509425.1). Lineage (NCBI taxonomy): Eukaryota > Metazoa > Chordata > Aves > Passeriformes > Petroicidae > Eopsaltria > Eopsaltria australis. The sequence goes on from JAVTVJ010010697.1 coordinate 709,664, forward strand.
GGCTGGTGTAGACCCCGAGGACTGATCGCACCCCCATCACCCACTGCCACCACTTCGTCTTGTTTGGGTTTGTTTTACCTCCCGCGGGAGCGGCTCCGCAGCTCCGAGCTCCTCTCCCGCAGCTCCCGGCGAGGGACGCTCCGGGCCGGTCCCATCCTGGGCATGGCTTCTGCCAGGCTCTCCAGCTGCGTTGCCCGGCACCCTGGGCAGGGGCAGCCCCCGGGCAGCTGGAGCAGGAGGCAGAGGGGGCTGGAACGCACGGAGCCGGAGAAGTGCCTGCTGCGGGCGATGGTCCCGCTCCGGTGTGACATTCCCGGCCGGGAGGTGCCTTCCCGGCGGGGACAGGAGCAGGGGAGGTGGCTGCCAGCCCGGTGTCCCCTCGCCCACAGCCCCCGCAGAGGTCAGCAGGGACACGGCACACGTGTTGGGACAAGTCATCACAAGGGGTTTATTGCAGAACATCTGGGGTTTGTTGCTCTTTTTATTTTTTAAATAAAGGTCACTTTTCCAAGTGTGGCGCTTTCCTGGCTTCCACCCACCAGCGAGACCTTGGGAGGCTGCAGGGCACAGCCTGGCCCCTGCTGAGCACATTCCAGCTGGGAAAGGGGAAGAGATGGCTGGCAGAGGGGGACATTGTTCTCCTGCAGCTCCACCGGTGATGGGGGAGGACTGGAAGGGGCTACACGGAGCTCGGGGCCTGGCAGAGGTGTCCTGCCTGCAGACCCATGGAACCTGCCCAGCCCTGCCTGCATCTCCCAGGCAGGGGCTGCAGGCACAGCAGAGGATTTTGACCCGAGGTTCTCATCCCTGACAGGTTTATTGTTGGCACACATCAATTCTGCTACTTGGTTGCTCGAGCTGGTGCCTCAGAGGAGGGACCATGAACAAAGAAATGCCTGGCAATTAAAGTTTCATTCTCCCTCCCTCACAGCACAGTCCTAGCAAGAGCCATAGCAGGGTCTGAGGTGCTTCTCAGCCTTCACTGCTTTGCTGTTTTGGTTGTTTCACACCCCTCAGGTGGGTTTTGGTGAGGGTTTGGTGGGTTCTGTTAGCCCACATTGTGATGGGGTTGTTACAGTACAGAGACCACGATCTGCTCTAGCGTTTTTAAGCAATATTTTTACTGTAGATTTGCCTATTTTAGCTATTATTAATGATCTTTACTATTATTATTGATCAGGTTGTCAGCTCTAGATTTCCCTCTGATCCATCTCTGACACAGCAGAGCGACAGGGTTCACATCAAGCTCAACCCATGGCCTAACAATTCCAGCTATTTATGTCAAGCACTGAGCTACTTTAAAATCCTGTCATTTTTTCAATGCAGCAGGCTCAGGGCAGGGTACAGTGGGTTTGGGGTTTTCTTTCAGTGGTTTTCTTGAGTGAACATATTCAGGTCTTGCTGTCCTCACCCCATGGCTTCTCCCTGTGCTCCTGGCCCTGCTACATCCATGCCCATGGAGGGAGTCGAGGGAAAGGAGAGGACACGAGGAGACCTGTCCTGGATTTGCTCTGGATCAGCAAAGTCTTCATGAAAAAGAGCTCTCTCCATGCTACCCCTATTCCTGTTCCCCCTTCACATCACAGATTTTCCCCAAACACCCCCCTGACCTTCCATAACTTTCTCCACTTGTTTCACTCTGGGGTAACATCCAGCAGGACAAGCCCCAGGAGGGGCTGGTCACAAAGGGCACGAGGTGGCCCAAATGGGGCCAACAGAAGCTCCTGGCCCCAAAGGTGCTGGGGTGGTGGCCCTGTGCTCAGGGAAGGTCACAGCTGGAACACCTGCTTTGGGGAGCCTTGGAAAGCGCCCCTTGGGATGCTGATGTCCAGGCATGGTTATTTTTGCTTTCCTTTGCCTTTCAGCAATCTCTCCTCCTCTCTCAGGTTTTCTGCTACCCCAGTTATCACTGTGCTTGTCATTCTATTCCAAAAACATCTGTATTTTCCAGGGGAGCAATTCAGAGTACAATCCTCATGAAAAAACACTGACCAAAAGAGCTTTAGCACAGCGAGGGCCCCAGTCCCTGGGGATGTGTGAACACAGCAGGCTCCTGACTCAGGGTCAGGCAGCTGGAGCAAGAAGGGGCTGAGTTTATCACATCCCACTGTGCTGCCAAAGCCATCCCAACACAGCCCTGCTGAGCTGCAGCCTCAGGAGCAGCACTCCCAGCCAGCAGAGCCACGGGCTGGGAACAAGGTCAGCAGAGCAAAGAACAAAGCACAGAGCTGACCGGGGAATAAAGAAAAACAAGAAAACAACACTCAGAGTTTCCAGCTCTGCTCTTTTCCCTCAGCCACTGGAGAAAAACAGCCCTGAATATTTAAATATTTAAAAAATCATGGAGTGAGGCCCAAAGAACTCCTGGAGTTCAGCTCTGTGCTCCGGCACGAGCGGCTCCAGGCACAGCCCCAGCTCTGCCGTGGCCGTGCAGCCACTCCCCAGCCTGGGAAAGCTGAGGCATCTCATCTCCATCCAGCAAAGCCACAGGGTGCCACAGCCACCTCCAGGGCAGAGTGACACTGCTCTGTCACCACAGCCATTGCAGCTGGCTGGGGCACTCCTGTGCACATCAGCAAAGTGCCTTTTCATTATGATTTGTGGGTGTTTTTTGCTATGTGATTATCAGTTTATCAATTAGTCGGACCAAGGAGTAAATGTAAAACAAACAATAAAAACAAAACACTCCCAAAGCCCTCTGTGTGCAGAAAAAGATGCTTTTTGACAACACAGACCTGGCCACAGAGCTGGAAGGTTGATCCCCAACACTCTGCTGAGCAGAAGCAGAGCCCCATCCATGCGGATCTGACACCGCTGGGAAGAGCCAAGGCAAACACACAGACTGAAGCAAGACTGGAGAACAAACATTTAAGCAAAAAAAAAAAAAAATTAATTAAGGAATACTTTTAAAAGTAATAACTTAAAACCCACCATGGCCTCATGGTACCTCACCCTCCTTTAAGCTGAGGCTGGTGCTTGGCCTCTGCGTCTTTGCAAGAACAACCACCCAAAGAAACAGCAAATTTTTGCCCCAAAATCACTTCAGTATCATGGATTTGAAGCAGGCAGCCCGAGATCTCGAGCTAAAGGAGTTCAAAGCATGAGAAACATGTTCCAACAGGACTCTGCCTGCAGGAAACAGAAGAATATAACATGTTTGGTAAACACAACCCTCCCCACCTCCGGCACGGATGGCTCCCGAGGCTGGAAATGCAAGGCCCAGCTTCATTACAGGCACAGGGCTGTGCTGAAGGCTGTTCCTGCTCTTCCCAGCACTTGGCAATGCTGCAGGGAGGCAGGAAAAGCCCCAGAGAAAGCAAAGAACACAACAGATGAGCTGAGTGATGAAGGAGGCATCAAACCACAGCAGAGAGGGAGCTGCGAACTGCAAAAAGGATCTGCCAGGAGGCAGCCACCCCCTCAACCCTAAAACAACAGGGGAAGCCATAAACAAAGGGAAAATGTCACTGCACTAGGACTTTGAAATGTGCAATGAGACACAAATGGAAAATCTCCCATTTCTTCCCCCTCTTCCTTGAGCATCTCCCTGAGGTGGAGGAAGCACACCCACGTGCTGGCAGCTCCTCGACTTTCCCTCTCACTTTGCCACAAGTGCTGACTAATTAATTACACACAAAGCAAGGCCTTCCTGCAGCCACTGGAGCAGGAGGCAGCAGGAGACTGCACAGCAAGTGCCTGGCACGACAGCTCCCACACTGGATGCAGATATGGATCTGAAATTGTGCCCATCTCAGTTTCCTGCCATGACCCCCTGCAGCTCTTGCCACTCGTAGAGAGTGTTCATTCTTGGCTGTGGGAGGAGAGCCTGCAAGGAGAAGCAGAGTGAAAAAAAGCTTTCAGGACACAGCCTTCAGCTGAAGAAAAACTCCCAGGAGCTGATCAAGAGAGGAAATCACCAGACATGGGCACAGAGCTGGGCCCAAGGAGTAAAGCAGGGCAGGCAGCCTGGTTTGGGCATTTCCCACTCCTCCAGACCCACAGAAATGGGGCTGCACCAGCTTTGAGCAATGGGAAGGCAGAGACAAAGAGGAAACCAGCTTTTTATACTCTCTCAATGCCTGCCCAGCTTAGGGAGCTCGTGCAGTGCTCCCAGCAGCCCCAGCCACAAGGTGGACAGTGGCTCTGAGAGGCAACAGGGGCCTAAACCATGGCAGGAAACAGCAGGCACACTCCAGTCTCTAAAGCTCGCCTGCCACTGCACTCCTTCCTAATTTGCTTGGCAACTCCTGAATGAAAAGCCTAAAGATTAAGGAGAAAGAAAAGCCCAGAGGTTCAGCAGCCCAGAGGAGGGCAAGGGAAGAGGGGAGAGGATAAAAACATTGCAGCATGAAGGGAGAGCAGGAGGGAATCACACCAGTAATTGTCACGTCGCTCCCAAGCCCACGAGCAGCAGAGGAAGACACCACAGTGCTGACTTCCAGCTGAAGTTCCTTCTTTTTACAGCGAGATTTGAGTGCTCCAGATCATCTTTTTCCCTTCAGCCCCCCAGCCCTGTCCATCTCTGTTCAGGCCACCTTCACCAGCCACTTCTCCAGGCTCTCCAGGTCAGCCTCTCCCTCCTCTCCCTTGCTGCCTCGAGCACTGCACTCCACAAACTCCACCTTCATGGGCAGCTGGGAGAAGTCGAAGTCCTTGCCCTTCTTCCCCAGCTGGGCAGGGCCCCCTGTGGCTGAGCCATCCAGGCTGGTGGGGGCTGCAGAGCGGGTCACCCGCAGGGTGTTGCTGCAGGGAGAGAGGGGAAAGGGTCACAACTGAGGAACAGGGGAGCATCACCTGCACCAGGGCTCTGGGATTTTGGGAACCAAGGACACAAGGCCCAGCACTGCCCTGTGAGGCTCAGCCAGGGCCTTTGGCCACTACTGGAAGGCACCAGGGGTAGGAGGGCACTCAAGGAGAGGTGTTCAAACAGGTTTGGTTTTATAATAAGGACAGCACAAGTCAGATGATGATGATGATGATGATGATGATGATGATGATGATGATGATGTCCTTATCCCAATTTGCCCACAGTAAACACTGGAATGGCCATGCCTAACAGGGCACAGCAGCTACCTAGAAATCCAACACCTACACACAGGTAGCTGGCAAATGCTCAATATTAGAACAAGCAATCCTTATTTTCCTGGAGAACGTGAAGATGTGGCAGCTCACTCCTCTGTTAAAAACCAGAAGGTCGGGTACTCAGCCTGGAAGAGGCACAGCACAAACACCCCTGCTGCCGTCTGCTGGCCAGAAGGGATTACAGTTCCAGGGAATCATTCAGCTTGGAAAAGCCCTCTAAGACCATGGAGCCCAACTGGAAACCCAGCACTGCCACCCCCAGGCCGATCAGACTGCTCCCAGTTCCACAGGGAACTCAGACACAGCTCAAGGGAGCTCACTGAGCACTGAAGAAAGAGAGAAAGGACATGAGGAAAAGCTCAACGGGATTGAGATTCCCCTCCATACTTACAGCTCTTTCTCCAGCTGCTGCTGGATGAGTTTTGCTGATTTTGCCATTGTGACATCTGGAGAGAAAAGAACATGAAATCAGCTCTTTGGTTGTCTGTCAGGATTCAGAACCTGGTTCCTCCTCCTAAAGTAAGGCCAGTTCATCCTGTGCAGCCACTGGAATTACCAGGACAAGGCCAGCCATGCCTGCAGCAGGATGAGGGATGCTGGAGCTTTGGGATCACAGGGGTGAATGGGAACAACCCAACAGTCTGACACAATGCAGGGAATTAATTTCTTCTTGCTGGGCAGGAAGATACTTCAGAGGATGGGTTTGATGTGCCAGCACTCCCTCCTGTCCTGCACTTTCCACCTGTGGCACGCAGAGCCACGAAAGCCTCAGGAAGCTCCTGAATTAGTGCAGGAAATAACTGCAAAAACCAGATCTGATACTGCCCTAAAACATCCAACTGCTACAGAGGGACCCACACTTTCACTGTAGAATTTGTAGGGATCTGAAAATCGAGTCTTTTCCAGTAGCTGGATGTTCAGGCTACTCCAGAGAAAACACGGACTTGGCAGCTGAACAACTCATTTTGACTTTGAAGCTGCCAAGTGTGCAGGGACAGCTCATTGTGCTCCAGCTGATCCTACTTCCTGCTGCCTGGGGACTGGGTAACAGCTCTGCACAAAGCAAGCAGAAACAAAAAGCCACACAAAAGCCACTTGCCTACCTCACACTCACCCAAGGAGCTGCAGCTCTCCCAAGCAGTCCTACAAACCCTCCTGCTGAGCAGCCAAAGCTTAAACCTAAATTCCAGCCTTCCTTTTGCTGAAATCCCAACTCCCAAGTTCAGCAGGCACAGCACAAAGCCCTGTGATGCCTGAAGGATTTTTTCTGCTTTTCTTCTGAATATTTTTTACACAGTTCCCTATATTCACAAGTATCAGCATGCACACTTGTGATGCTTTAGGTGATAGCTCAGCCTGGTTTCATGGTGTTTGTAGGGCCGGGAGACCAAACACCCCTGAAACCACGGAGAGTTAGAGACCAAACACTCTGTTTTCATGGGCCCTCAAGGTCTCCCAGTAGGACAGATTCTGTAAACTAGAAGTGAGCCCACCCAGGCCCCTTCTTGGGCCCTCCTGGTAGATCTGCTAATGTGTAGAGTCTTTAATTGTACACTCGACTGGGGGGATGGGGCTTTGGCGATGCGTTCTACCTGGACGGCAGAAGCCATGGAATGGGATCCTATTAAAATCCCGAGGGAAACGACCCCCAACCCTCTGACCCTGTCTGAGCCTTTATTTCCTAAGACCAGAAAAAGGCATCACCTGGCCTGCAGGAATGGCCAGGCCCAGCCCCAGGGCAGGCAGGGTACCTTGCTTGTTGCAGGCGATGAGCAGCGCGGGCGCGTTCCTGAGCACGGTGCTGTCCACCAGCACCTGGTACAGGAATTCTGCCACGTCCTTCACCTCCCGCTGGAAGGCCACGCTGTCCACCACGAACACGATGGCTCTGGGGCAAGAGGGAAGGACAGGTGCTGGGGATGAAGCTCTGCAGTCACCTTCCCCTGCAAGTGTTTCAGCCTGGGCTGAGATTTCCAAAGCCGGTCTCACCCAGCCCAAGCGCAGGCTGAAATACACCCACCATGGGCAGCTCCAGCAGGAGCTCCTCCCCTGCCTGTCCTCAGGGATATCCCACATCTCCCAGACCTCCCTGCTGCAGTGGCTTTGCCTCCTGGTGCACTGGAAGCACGGGTAAGTAGGAAATTCATGGTGTGATTTATGGGATTGTCAGGAGTTGGACTCCATGATCCTTGTGGGTCCCTTCCCACTCCACTCCATGAAGGCAAAGCAAAAATGAACCAGCACTACCCCACAGCAGAGCTCGAACTCCTGGGGCACCACCAGCCCAGCTCACAGCATTCCCAGCACCACCATTAGGTTTATTCCTTCCCAAAGGACCACCCACCCCCTCTTCCCCTGCTGATGCCCTCCTCGGTACCTGGCTGCAGCCTTGAACCTCTCCAGGAACTGCAGCCTCAGACTCTCATGGCCTGGGAGGTCAATCAAGGTCACATTAGTGCTCTGGAACACAGGCAAGAAGGCATTAACAACCCTGATCCAGGGGTTTCTGTGATCACAGGCTGGGGAAAACCAGTCTGAGCCTGGCTTTGTGTCCAGAAGGCACAACCCCCCCACCTGCCCCTGACACAGAACATGAACCACCAGCCTCACCTGTTCACACACACCAGGTCTCCCTAAATACACCAAACTTTGCTGGGATTAACACAAAAACGCCTCTGCAGGAGCTTTTCTTAACTGAAAGCTGCAAAGGTTTCCCTTCCCAGGAAAGGAAGCAGCCAAAGGCAGGAGGGAGAGAGCAAAGAGCCAGGCAGGGCCACGTCACTGCTCCCAAGATAAGGCTGCAGGAGCCCCTTCCTGCCCACTGCTCTTGGATTTTATTGGAAAGCTTGTCTAGCATTTAAAAAAAAAAGGACCAAAAAAGCAGCAATCTGCCTTGCAGCATTCCACTGCCTCACCCCCCTTCACCCCCCACTTATCTGCTCACTTAAAGATACAAAAAATGGGAAAAATTTAAAAAAAAAAACATGCACATCCTTTTAGCAAGTTTGTAACCTGTTTTTAATAATAATAACAACAAGTAACTGCTGTTAATAATGACTGAGGTGGTGAAGCCACAAAACCACCCTGTAGTTCCACAATTCAGCAGCAGCTCAGCACGCTGCTCTCCCTGCCACGTGTGCATCCAGCACAAAGAACTGCTAAAAACTGAAAATAACCAGGTCTGTGGCAGTGATAGCACAGGGGTCAAAGTGATTTTGGGTTTGTAGCGGTTTTAGGTTGTGGGAACTTAAAGGGTTGTCTTTGTTAGGTTTAAAGTGCAGCCATGAGAGCTGCACCTGTGTGCTCTTTCTGTAATGATTGCTTATGACAAGATTAATGAAAGGATTGCTGAGTAAATATGAGTAGGGATAATCATTCAATTGCAACAATCATGAGAAATGTTAGAGGGCAGTAGGAAAGGGGGGCTGAAAGTTATGTTTGGTAAAAACAATATATGCAATAGAAACAGTCTCAAGGCTGAAAGTCATGCTTGAGTGAAAATAATATAGAGTAGCATTGAATTAATGATTACCTGATGATCACAGGCTGGTCATGTAAGGAACAAGTATAAATGTAATCCTTTTTCAAACCCATGGCAGAGCTTGATTTGGGTCTGACTGACCCCTGCTCCCAGGGCCCTTCAGTAAAGCACCTTCATGTGATCATTCTGTGATTATGTGTTTTCCTAAGCTAACAGCAGCCCAGCACCTAAAAACGACCAAATCCTTTCTGAGGCCACACAAAGTGCAGCTGAAGCCTCTGCTGAGGCTGCTATTTGACCTGCAGCTGGGCTGTGCACTCACCTTGTCCCGGCTCACCCTGTACACGGCGGAGCTGTCGGTGATCGAGGTCTGGGTGTCGCGGTAGCGCCCCGACAGCAGCTGGGGGAACAGGCACAGCTTCAGCAATCACAGCCCCAGAGGCTCCACAGCCCCCAGCCAGGCCTGTCACCACGTGTAATGCACTCAGAAACGGAGATGGACTCATAGGGGTAATGGGCATTGAGGATCTGATCTCAGTTCCCTGAAGGAAACTGCTCCTGGGGTTAGTTTCATCAATTAATTAAGAAATGGTCATGAGGGGGGAAATTATCTGTTTGTGTTGTGAATCTCCACTAAAACAAGAAAGGAGAGAGTGTGCCTGCAAATCCTTCGGAGTTTTCCAGTAACCACGGCCGTGCCCCTTTCATGTCCAGACTCAACAGTAACAGAGCATCCGGGGTTGGAAGGGACTCACCAGGAGCATCAGTCCAGCTCCTGGCCCTGCACAGACACCCCAACAATCCCAGCCTGTGCCTCCCTGGGAGCGTTGTCCAAATGCTCCTGGAGCTCTGGCAGCCTTGGGGCTGTGCCCATTCCCTGGGGAGCCTGGGCAGTGCCCAGCACCCTCTGGGGAAGAACCTTCCCCTGATCTCCAACCTAAATCTCCCTGACACAGCTCCAGCCGTTCCCTCGGCTGCTGTCCCTGGTCCCAGAGCGCAGGGATCAGTTCCTGCCCCTCGGGAGGAGCCGCACACTGCGATGACCCCAAGCATCCCTCAGCCTTTTACTGTGACAAACTCAAACCAAATCGCGATTTCTCTTGACACTCCGTGGCGGACAAAACTCGCTCTCCATCCCTCCTTACATGCACCAACACCAACTTTCAAGTTTCATTAGAAGATCAAAAAACCGAACTAAAGGGAACTCCTTCACCCCCGCACGAGAGGCCGGGTCCGGGCAGCCCCCGCCGCGCTCACCCGTGCAAAAAGCAGCGTCTTCCCCGCGTCGCAGAGGCCCAGCAGCAGCACGGCCTTGCGGCTGCTCCTCCTGCCCTGCACGAAGCGCCAGATCACTGCGGGAGAGAGGGCGATGAGGGGGAGAACGGGGCACCCGCGCCCGCGGCTGGCGGCACCGGCGCCCCCTCAGCGAGCGCTGGCCGCGGGGCGGGGGCGAAGGGAGGTTCCCGCAACTCACGGAAGGTGATGGCCACGGCGATGAGCGCGATGAGCACGGAGAGCACGGCGGGGCCGCGCAGCTCCCGCCGCAGCGCCTCCAGGTGCGGCTCCAGCCCGCCCGCCATGGCACCCACACGTGGCACACCGCGCTTCCGCTTCCGGCCCCGCGGCACGCCGGGAAGGGCCGGGCGCGGGGGCTCATGGGAGCTGTAGTTCGCCCATGAGGGGCTGTGGGGGCAGGGGAGCTCAGGGAAGCATGGAATGGTTTAGGCTGGAAAAGCTCTTTGGAGCCATCGAGTCCAGCCGTTCCCCCAGTGCTGCCAAGGCCACCAGCTACATGCACAGGGCTTTTGAATCCCAGGCAGATGTGCCAGGGCTGGGCAGCTCTTTCTGGGAAGAAATTTTTTCTGATGTCCAACCTGAACCCCCCTGGCCCAGCCTGAGGCCATTCCCTCTCCTCCTGTCCCTGTTCCCTGGGAGCAGAGCCCGACCCCCCCTGGCTGCCCCCTCCTGTCAGGGAGTTGTGCAGAGCCACAAGGTCCCCCCTGAGCCTCCTTTTCTCCAGGCTGAGCCCCATTCCCAGCTCCCTCAGCCTCTCCTGGTGCTCCAGATCCTTCCCCAGCTCCGTTCCCTTCTCTGGACACACTCCAGCCCCTCAATGTCCTTCTGGTCATGAGGGTTCAGAACTGGACACAGCACTTGAGGGGCCTCCCAGTGCCCAGCACAGAGGGACAGTCACTGCCCTGGCCCTGCTGGACACACCATGGCTGGGACAGCCCAGGGGCCATTGGCCTCTTGCCCACCTGGGCACACCTGGGCTCGTGTCCAGCCACTGTCACCAGCACCTCCAGGGCCTTTTCCAGCCACTCTGTCCCACACCTTGAGCATTCCACGGCGCTGTTTTGCCCCAGGCATTGGGAGCAGAGCCAGGCTTCCCACAGTGGTGCAGGATGAGGAGTAACAGGAACACATTGAAACAAGACAGGTTTGAGAGGAATTTCCTCCTTTGGGGGCTGCCAGGAGCAGGACAGGCTGCCCAGGGAGATTGTGGGGTTGCCATCATTGGAGGTCAAGGCCTGAGCACTCTGGTTGAGCCCTTTCCTTGAGCAGGAATTTGGACTGGAGACCCCCAGAGATCCCTTTCTTTTATCCATGCCTTCTACTTATGGGACAAGGGCTCACACCTGACATGAAATGCAGATTATGCAGCTTTTTGGGGGAAAAAATTTCTAACTGTAGCCATACCTAGATATAAAAACAGCCTGTTAGAGGCACTGATTCTCTTTCTTTGCCAATTTTGAAGAATGGGTTAAAAAAACCACCTGTGCAGTGTATTCATCCTGCATAAACATTTCATCCTTTCCTGTCACACTCTGCATTTCTGCCGTCCAGGGGGATTTTCAGTCAGGCTGGTGGACTTCTCACCACACTTATCATATGCATCCAAAAACCATCAAAATGTTCACTCCCTCAAAGCCAGGGGCTTTGTGCTCTCAGCAGCTCCTCCATGCCTGCGTTGCCAGCAGGATTGGGACCCCCTGGATGAGCCCAGGCTGTTCCTCTGGAGCAGAGAGCATCAGCAGCCCTTTCTGTATCACCTTTTTATTGTCACTGGGGCTCAGAATCAGGCAAAACAAACTGCGTGTTTGTGTTCAGGTCAGCAGCACAAAATCAGACAGACTACCAAAACAAACGGGTTTCTGAGCAAATCCTGGATTTTTCCAGAAAGGAAAAGGCTAAGCCTGGCTTAGCCTGGACTCTCCCCACCAATACCCAACGTGCTCAATGAGTCCTGCCTGGTGGAAGGGACTCGGACCCAGCCAGCTGAGATCTGAGACACAGCAGGTTCTGTTCACACCTCTCATCTTATTCTCACTCTATTATTTTGGTTTGGGGTGGGTTTTTTTTTCCTTCTCCAGCCTTCAGCTTCCCTGACCCAAACACTTTCCCATTTCCTGTGTCCCAACCACACGGGGGAACCATCACCTGTTGGGGAGAGAAGGGGATAATGTGGGCAGAGCAAAAGCACAGAGAGTACAAAGCATCTGTTAATTAGGCTCTAGGGTATATTTAATCCCTTTTGCTTTGGCAAATGGTGCAAGAAATTTCCCCAAGGGGCAGCAATAAGTGGCAACAGCCAAGCTGGTGTCTGTCACTGTCCTACGGCGAGAGGCATTGAGGAAGGAATGGGCTTAAGAACCTTTTGGAAAAATCTCAGGACACCCGTTTAGATTTGAGATTTTATTTTTTGCTGTGCTGGCAGCAGAGAATTGTAAAGTGTCAAAGAGGCACTTTCAGAGTGATGAGAGAGGGCAGGGAAAGCAGTGAAGGCAGAGGGCCCTCCGCAGGTCAGTGTTCGGTGCTGAGGGCACGAGAGGAGTCATGGCTTGAGGTTTTCTCCCCCACTTCGAGGATCCTTCCCATCTCTCTACTTGTCCTCAAGGAAGGTGCACACCTGGAGAAGATCTGGAAAGGGAAAGGACAGGCAGAAGTTCAGATCCTGCTTTTAAACACTCCCGTCCCACCAGCACACACGCAGCCGTGCCAACAATGTCATGCCATGGAAAATCCACAGTGTGCCACAAAAAAAAAGAGCTTTAACCACAAATCCCACTGAACCCACACTGATGGATCCAGGGGGTTCTCTGAGCCCTTTCTTGAAGTCCATCTTTGCTAAAGGGGAGGAAAAGTATTTTATTCACATTGCTGCCAGAGCAGCAGATTTCAGGTCTGTTCTCAGTTCCCTTGAGGAGCTCTGAGAAAAGAACACTGGCATCTTCTTCCTTTGAATGAACAGCTCCAGAAGAAGCTGCTCATGCCTGCAAGGTAAGAACAGCAGGTCAGGAATTCCTGTGGGGCTGGGGCAGTTACCTGATGGATTGCAGGTGTTGAGGCTGGCGAGTGAAGCGTAGTATTTATCTCCGAGGAATTCCTTGTACGATATTCCGTCACGGAGCTTGACCAGGCACTTTGTCCGGTCTTTGAACAGAAGATCCTTGGTTTCGTATGCAAACATGTTGAAATCATCCTTCCTGGTTCCTCTTGCTCCAAACAGTCTCTGAAATAAAGGCACAAAGAGAAGTAGAAAGCTGGCCTAGCTCTTGCTTGTGGTTCTTCACCATCAGCCTGGGGAGCCCCAAGCCAGGCTCCTGAGATTTAGGATTGAATCTGCTGTCTGTATGCTTAGGGCAGGGATTGCTCACTGGTAGGCACATTTTTACATGTTTTTCCCCATTTTAACACATCCCTCTGTGCAGAAATGCTGCCAGCAGGTCCTGTAACTTAACCAGGAGTAGAAGCAAAAGGCTCCAAGTGCCTTTGACCAGACCCTGGTGGTGGAGCCAATATTAATGTTTGCAGGGAGAAACAGAGATGGTTTAGCCTGGTTATGGTCAGCCCAGTAGCTGTAGGAGTGTGTGTGTGCAGGGAGGCTGCTCTTGGAGCTGAGCCTGACCCAGCTGTGGCACAGACCAGGCACCACAAAGGTTCTGAAACACCCCAGCAAGAGCAGAGCCCCACAAGGAGGTGGTAAACTCATGTCACACAAGTGTAGCGTGACAGCAGCAACAACTGCAACCCCATTGCTGCCTAAAGGTGTGTTTGCCAAGGTGGCAGAGGAGAAAGAGCACTTGGGGAGGGGTGGAGGAAGGAGGAGGCCAAGGGACAAGGCTGTCACCCCATCACAGGGAGGTGAAATCTTCCACCTTACGCTGACCTGGGGAAAATCAGAGCCACCCCACAACATTTCTTCCACTCTCAGCACCACAAACCTCTTGGTTCTCCAGCATCTCACGGACTTGCTGTGCTTTCTCAGGACGCGCCATCACAGCGTGGGTGGGGACTTTGGCCAGGTTGCACCTCCTGTAATCCATGACATTTGCCCGCTGCCCGTCAGTGCACAGCAACTCAAATTGGTCCATTTTCAGATCTTTGGCCCAGCTTTCTGTGTTTCTGCCTTTAAAGAGAATGGGTTTGGAGATTCAGAGATCTTGTGTAGCAGGAGAACATCAGCCTCAACACCACCTAAGCAATAATGCTGACGGGGAAGGCAGCCCTGTCCACGTACCATCAGTGTTCTCCTCAACGATGGAATGCTTGATAAAGGCCACATCCCCCTCCTCGACCAGACACCTGGGAAGTAGAAAAAGAGGCCAGTGATGTGGGTGCTTGAATCCTGTCCCTTTCCCACAGATTTGATTTAAACTTGAGTCTTATTCTGTACAATTAATCTCCGAGGACAACCAGGTCTAGGAGCCCTGCCACAAATATTTTAAATATATCTGAAACACACTCCTTATTTATGTTAAAAGAGGAGCACTTCTGCCATAGTGGGAGGGTTTGTGTCTCTCCAGGTTTGCCTGGAGGCGCCAGGACATGAGTTTTAGAGAATGGGGATATTCTACATCAGTTTTCAGAAAGCAAAGAAGAAGCACGTGGCGCATGTATAGTATTACAGAGATCCGTACTTTCAGTGGTGTAATGAAGCAAAAGAATAGGTCAGCACATTAGTGTTGATGTGAGGCTGTACTTCAGCTGTGCCCTCTGTGACCTCTGAGAGCAGAGAGGGGCAGCCTGGCTGTGCCCAGCACGTACCGTAAAGCCCCGGTGTATCCGTAGTACTGCTCGTGGCTGCTGGCGACGCACTTCTCCGGAGGGACCCCCCCTGAGCCCTTGCACAGCTGGCACAGGCGGGAGGTGGGAGGAGACCCAGGAGCACAGCCCTGGCTGAAGTATTCATCTGGAGGCAGGGATAGGAGAAATTCACTTTTCCTGCCCCGAGAAGTTGGGTTTGTTTTAATAGCACGTTCATGTCCTGAGTTTGCGTTGGCGCTCACTGAGGAGATGGGAATGGTGTGGGAGAAGGAGCATGACTTAGTGGGCGGCAAATCACGTGCATCCAGCTTTCGCCATGGAACTTGGGTCCTGGTGTTATTGATAATTACTTTTATTGTTGCCCAGAGAAGCTGTGGCTGCCCCATCCCTGGAAGTGTCCAAGGCCACGTTGGATGGGGCTTGGAGCAACCTGGGATAGCGGGAGGTGTCCTGCCCATGGCAGGGGGTGGCATGGGATGGGCCTTAAGGTCCCTTCCCACCCAAACCCTTCCATGATTCTGTGATGAAGCAGGGCCTAAGGCTCAAGTGCAATAGGCACTTTCTTGGCATAAAAAGAGGAATGTTTTCCCTGCAAACCATTCCCAGCTCACACAGAGCCAGCCCAAGCCTCCACAGCCTTTATGGATCAGCCGAGTTGAATTTGGCAGCAATGCCAGAGATTTTGGTGTTGAAGGGACATTGAGAAAGGAAGGCAGGAGGACGGAGAAGCCAAGAATAAAACTTGCTAACACTAATATCTTCCTGTGGTTAGAGATTTCCTTTTAATAATTATATGCTTACTTTGTCTTGGTTGATAACATTGATAACGTTTCCAAATTATTTTTGTGGGACCATAACTCTCATTGAATTCTCAGGCAGTCAGATCAGTCCCTTTAAGTTTCTTGAATGAACATAAGCCTCTGTCCCCTGTTCTCAGCCCTTCCCTTCCCTTCCCTTTTGAGTTTCATCCACTCCACACCCTGCACAAACACCAGGCCCCTGTGGAGCAGCCCATGTTCCCTCTTTGGGAATACCTCTTAGGCTGCTGCCAAGGGAAGGGGAGAGATGTGAAAAGAAAGCAAAGACCCCCAAAGCAGCTAATGTTCCATGTCTTGCTCTGAAGCAGACACCAAAAGCCTAAAATTTTGCTCAGTGAAATGTTAAATAACAGTCTTCTCTATTTCCTCCCTCCAGAAGGGAATCTTTGAGGCACAAGAAACTTTGAAAACCAGATGAAGGATGGTAAAACATTTTTTTTTGTGAGCTGATTCCCAGCTCAAAGAAATGAATGCCAAAGTGGACTCACCAAAGTTGCAGTTGCCTGTCCTGTTGTGGATCAGGCCCATGGGGACGTTCCAGCCAGCAGTTCTCCCCACTGCAGTGTGGCACGACTTCTTCCCCTGCAGGTTGTTCCAGTTGATCTCCTTGTTAGACTTCTTCACAACAGCCACAGAAAAGTAGGTTGCTTTCAGAAGATAAAATAGAGAAGAATTAAGGCGTGACCCAGGGATCCCACTGTGATCCCTTAGGAGAGAGCATTGGCTTCACTTGGGAAAGGGCGCCTACAAACAGCACAGAATTACTTTGTGCTTTTAAATACTTTGCCAGGCAGCAACAATGGAAGAGTTTGTGGATGTGATGCACCTGCTTCCACCACACTCCTGGGAAATTATTACCCCTGACATTGCCCTGCCTGCCAAAGCTCTGACACCTGGGTATGTGAGAAGGCTATAGCAAGACACATGGGAGGATTTCTTATCCACTCCTGATTTTTTATTCTCTTTTTCACAAAGGACAAAACCCTTCCCTCCTCTCCCCCTTTCCATTTCTAGAAAGAACCATTTCCTAATGCTGCAGCCCAGACCCTCTTTCTGTGTTCACAGCCCTGCCACTGTTATGGTGTGACCACACCAATCTCTGCCACTACCAAATGCTTCACCTTGATCTTTGTTCAGCCCCTAATTTTCCCTCTGACTGCTAAACCCATCTCCCAAAATTCTGATATCTTTGGGTGGAGATTGGCCATATATTCTCCACTCATGACTCATATCTACTTTTCTACTTTTATCCCTCAGGGCTGTTTTCTGTGCCTCTGTTGGCAGTAATTACCTGGTTCTTCCCGTGATTCGCAGTGACTATCTGTGGGAGGGGAGAAGAAGAAGAAGATGTTAAGTTAAAAGACATCTCAAATCCAAAAGAAGACTCGAGCTCACTAATTTCTGGAGAAACTCTGTTGTAGAAGTGACCATTTCAAGTAACACCTTGTGCACCAGCAGAACAAAGCACAGCCTCCAGCTGCTCCTCTGAGCTAAAACAAGCAGTTTCACCAAGGCTGGTGCTAAAAGACAAGGACATCCTAATTAAAACAAAGGAGAGTTCCTGCCCTGCCAGGGCTGTTCTGCTTTCATGGAAAGACAAGGCATGCAATGGTGAACAGAGCTGCCTCAGAGCACCACGTGTTAGGTTGGATATCAGGAAAAGTTTCTTCCCCCAGAGGGTGCCCAGGCTCCCCAGGGAATGGGCACGGCCCCAAGGCTGCCAGAGCTCCAGGAGCATTTGGACAACGCTCCCAGGGATGCACAGGGTGGATTGTTGGAGTGTCTGTGCAGGGCCAGGAGCTGGACTGGATGATCCTTGTGGACCTCTTCCAACTCAGGATATTCTGTGATTCTGTGATTTCTGCAGGATGCAGCACTGCAGCTGCTTTGTGACATTCCAGAATAGGACCAGCACTTTGGCACCAGCCCATTCCCCACCACCTGGACCCTGAGACTGAGCTGTGCTTACCCTCATAGCTCTCTGCCATCACTGGCACCAAGCCACACATGCCAGCAGTGTAGACAAAGCCTCCGTCCAAGCTGATGGCATCTGCTTCACCTTTCTGCAAGGGAAAGGTGCAGAAATGAAACTCTGCGTGTCCCCAGGCCAGCGCTTTCCAGAGCTCAGATGGTTAAAGAAGCATCTGAGAAGTTCACAGGGAGAAGAAATGGGAGGAAAAAAAAGCTGTACCATGATCTTTGTGATGCATTCCTTGGTGTCCTCTGCCACAACGCACTCCACATCCCCGTTGCTCATCACGCTCCACACGTCACACTTCTTCTTCTCATCCCTGCCAATTGCACACCACTGCACCTTGCTCCCTCTGCGGCTGGGGCTCAGGCGATCTGCAGAGGCACATGGGGAAACAGGGATGAGCCCCGAGGAGCAAACAGGCCACGTCCTGGATGCGAGGGACTTGGCCACAAACCACCTGTGCACACCGACCTGGTGCCACTGCTCAGGGCAAGGAGTTCTTGTGAATTAAGCCCTGAGCTGGCAAGAATAGAAAAGGTGATTCTTGAGCTGAAGGAGGCTCAAAAATTGACTTACAGGTCAGAAAAGTGAATTTCTGCATAACGCAATCTATTCAGGCAGATTTCTGTTAGGTAAAACAGCATAACCACTAAATGCCTGTGTGATAATAGTACTTGGAATTGCTGCCTGTAATATGCCCCACATTTCTGCACTCCTCACAGCCCAGACAGCCACGAGACTAAGACCAGACTGAGTTCGAAAATTACAACCTAGTTATGTTTCTGTAAAACAGCATTTGAATAATCTGATTTGATGCTATGTGAAGTCAATTCACCCCCTTCCATAAATGCCACTGAACAGAAGTGAAGTACTTTAAATTGTACTGTGAATTCTAAGTGGGTTTCAGAGACCATTGGTGGGTTGTTTGACTCTCAGAAAGCTATCACAAAATGTTCGATGAGTCTAGATGGAAATAGAGGACACCGTTTCCCTCAAGTGCACCTGGTGTCCGGGGATGTTCCTTCTATTTACATCCCAGAAATGGCTTTTCTAAGCAGCAGTTTTGACCATGCCCAATCTCTACCACCAGCTGAATAACTGGTGTGGTGTCTGTGCAGATTTTCCATATCTGTCAGTGTGGTGATGATGTTTGGATACAACAAATTCCTTTGTTGATGTAAGTGAAGTTTGTGCAGGTTCTGTGATTTCACAGGAAATATTTTCCAGATGGATACGGTCTGTGTGTGAAAAAATCACGTTCCTTTGGCTTGGTTGTATTTGCCAATGCCAACTCTCCCACACAGCCCATGCTGACGTGACATTGGTGCTTGATGTGCTGCCTACCTTTCTGGAGGCTCTGGATAGCACTGTAATACTCAAAGCCCAGGTAGAGCTGGGCATCCATCAGTGACGGGATTTGCTTCAGCTGCACTGCAGAGTCTTTGAAAAGCAAGTCTTTGAGGCCTGGGTCCTTCTTGCCAGGTGGCCCAAAGAGGTGGAAGCCGCTGGTTGTGCCCACACCGAATTTTTCCTGCCACAGGGGAAAAATAATCAGCAGATGACCAAACCAAAACTCTTGGAAAGCTGGAGAAAGCAATCAAAACCAGAGGACAGGGGATATTAGAGGAAGGAAAGGAGACCATGGTGATACCTGTGCTTTGGAGAGGAAGTTCCAGATGTCATTGACCTTGTTGTCATCTCGAGCCACAACGGCATGAGCAGGAACTCTGGCCCAGTGACAGGCCTTGTAGTTGTCCACGGGCTGGCGGGTGCCATCCAGACACAGGAGCTCGTACTCATCCTTCTCAGCTGGGGCGTTTTCTGGAGGAAGGGAGGAACCATGAGTTGCATCACCATGAGAATCGACAGAAAGGCCAGTTTGGGAAGCTTTTTAAGTAATTTATTTCTGCTGAAGCTCCAGGGGGAATTCTTTACAGAAGACAGGTTGCAGGCATGACCCCTTGCAATGGGGTCATCGTGGACACATGAAGGCAAAAATTCCCTCCAGAATCCATCCCAGAGGGATGGGTGACCTGCTCAACTGCTGACATTACAGCTGGCTCTGAAATATGGCACCAAGCAGGTTTTCCAACTGCAAAGAAGAACCTCAGAGAAGAGAAAGTGGATCCACCATAATCCCATTTCTCAATAACAACGATGAGTTAGTTCACAATGTGAAAACTTTTATCAAGATATGAAAGAAGGGTTGGAGCCTGGAGAGGAATGAAAGCTGCACAGTGTAGACAAATTGCAGGATGGAGTGGCAGCAAGAGGTGGGACTAGAAAGAGGAGAATTAAGGGATCTTGCAGTGTACCTTGAACAGTTGTGTGTTTCACAAAAGCCACAAGTCCTTTCCCATCTTTCAGACACCTGCAGGTGGGAGGAACAAAAGAGAATTAGAAAAGCAGACACTGTGACTCCCTATCTCCCATTTCAGCAAGTTATTTTTGGCATAAACTGCAACCATAGAGTAATGGTCTTCCCAAAA
This sequence comes from Eopsaltria australis, assembly GCA_034509425.1. Lineage (NCBI taxonomy): Eukaryota > Metazoa > Chordata > Aves > Passeriformes > Petroicidae > Eopsaltria > Eopsaltria australis. The sequence continues at coordinate 729,557 of JAVTVJ010010697.1, forward strand.
AAAGTTACGCTGGAAGGGAAGAAATTGTAATGGCAGAGAAGTAATTCAGTCTCCTCAGGACCCCTGATTTCAACACGGCCCTCCTTGGTATAACAAAAACTTGCATGTGTCAGGGCTGGAATAGTTCCCCAAAGGAAAATAAACTCTCACTCACTGAAAAGCTCCAGAATATCCAGAGTAAGGTCCTGTGCGGGACATTTTGGTCTTGGCATCCCCCTTGCACTGACGGTACAGTTTGGGCTCAGTGGTGGCACCAGGAACGCAGCTGGCAGAGAAGAAGTTGGCCACGGCTATGGATGAGAAGAAAGCAATGGTTGGTAAAAAATTCACTTTTAGGGGGACTGGGAAGAGAGGAGATCCACAAGAAATGTCAGTTCCCTGCGAGCTACTGCAAGATTGGGCAACGCCCCTTTCACCGTGACACCAGCCCCAGCGCCACTCCCAGCGCCGATCTCGCCGTGCCCCACCTCACCTTGCTCGATGGAGCCCGAGTCTTTGCCGTCCCACTCGATGTCCCCACGCTCGATGAGTGTCCCGATGGGGATGACCCAGCCAGCTGACCTGCCCAGCCCTGTGTGGCAGGAGGTCTTGCCCCGCAAGTCATTTATGGAGAAGCCCGTGCCTTTCTTCGCAACAGCCACTGCGTAGTAGCTGGTAGTGGAGCCTGCAGCGCAGGAAAAAGGAGTAGAGCCATGAGAAAAGAGGACTTAGGAACATTTCACATCCTGCTAAACCCCCTGTTTCTCAGGGAACAAAGTGCTGCACTTCCAAATAATCAGTGATTTGGTTGAACACTTGTGGTTTTCTCATTTTCTTGGGGGTGAGCTACGCTGCCCGTATTGAACTAATTCTGCACATTACAACTTACAGTAAGTGACTTGAAAATGCTATCACACTCAAGGTGCCATAGTTTTGTAAGGAACTTCAACAAATCTTTTTCCAAGTCTCTTTTCAAATGCCATTGCTCACGGATGCAATGAGAGACTGTGAGACTGAAACTCTGTATTTAGTCCTTAGAATTTTACTCAGTCTGTCACATGCTACATATGGATACAATGACAGAGTTTTGGGGGTGGTAGAGACCTCAGTCTTCCATTTAATATCTTTTTTCTTAGCTACCACATTGGGAATGACTCTGCCATGTTGCTTTGATCCTGAATATTGCATACAGACAGGCTGAACTCCAGGGAAGGGGTCAAAAGAGATTGGGAGCTTTGGATGGGGAAATAGCATGTTTGGCTCCCAGGAGAAAGATGGGAGAGATGAAGGATGGTGCAGTGAGTGAGTAGGGATGGAGCCATGGATCTAACTGTGATCAGAAGGGATTGTTGAAGAGCCCTTTCTATGCTTCCATCCCTTTTTCCTGGGGATTGCCTGCATTTCTTGCCTCAGTGATCTCAACTGGGCGTCCCTCCCAACAGTAATTCTGTTGCCTCTCCAATAATTTTTTTCTGTCTTGATGACTGCACAGGAAATCACAGAACTCATCTGTGCCTCCTGGCTCTGTGTTTTACCCACAGAGTTCAAGGCCACTGAAAGCAGAAGATCTCTGGGACCAGCACAATTTTTATGCCATGCTTCAGGAGGACCATGATTCCTGCTCACGGGATCAGAGACCTCCACTGCAGCAAATGGCAAGAAACAGGGCACTGGATCCTGTGCCCATGGATGATGATTCACATTTTGCTGAGCTGTCCCCCATGCCTTCCCCTCTGGGAGCTCGAAGGCAGGGGCAATATCTTGGACCCCCAACCAAAATATGTGGGAACTCTGCATGGAAAGGATGGCCTTTGCACTCTCAGTTTGTTACCACCACTTGGCTTAAAAATATTGCACGGAAATGTACCTTCACTGTGTTCATAGACCTCGGCAGCGATGGGCTTCAGCTTGTAGGGAGCCAGGCCTGCCTCAAAAATCTGACCTCCATCCAAGCTAATGGCATCTGCTTCGCTGTTCTAAACAACAAAGAGATTTCATCAATTAACCAAGAGCAGGAAAAGCGCCTCCCAGAGTCTCTCCTGGATCTTTGTGTATAGCAGGGGGATCACAGGTAACAACCAGTGACTGAAGGGAAACTCCACCTCCAGGTGTAACAGGCTGCTGAAACATCCCAGCAGAGGAATTTGCTGCCCACTCACCGAAATGGCTTTTATGCAGTCGAGGTATGATGCTTTCTGCAGGCAACTGAAAGCAAAGTTCTCCTGTTGCATGTGGTCCCTCAGGCTATTGCATTTTTTCTCTTCTGCTGAGGATATTGTGCACCACCTGATGCTTGGCTTTTGGGGAGCAGCAGAACACAGAGCTGTAGAAAGAACCAGAAATAAATACTCTCAGAGAGGTAGAAAGGCATTGATTGGAGAGAAACAGCATCTCTGTGAGCACAAGGTCAATGGTTCCCTGTGAGCACAGGGTCACTGGTTCCCTGTGGCCATGGCCTTGGGTGATGGCCATGTGCAGGATCTCCCAAGCCATGCAGGAAGGTCCTTTCTTTCTTGCCTGATGTGTGCAGCATCAGGAATATCTGGGATGATCACTCCTGTCCCTGGACTATTGTGATTCAAGCAGCCTGGACTCACAGCAACACCACAGGACTGGGAGAACAAATGCACACACTTCAATAGAAATCAAGCTCAAGCCTTTGCAAAAACAGAGAGGAAAGGTGGAGCACTGAAGCAGTGCCTGTGCCAATAACCCCAGAGGGGACGCAGCTCTGACCTGGCCAGGCTGTGTGCAGTGCACTGCCACTCTCACCTCCCTGGCAGCTGAATGATCTGATATATTGAGCTGTCTCTGTCTCAGCTCCTCTGCACCCCATGAGAGATGCCATAGCATCACCACAGCCCTGCCATGACTCCCTCCCTGCCAGTAAAGGCAGCTGAATGGCTGCTCTGGGAGACCAGAGCAAAGCAAAGGCCTCAGGTGGATGCAGATGCATGTCTCCTCCAGAAACCCGAACCCAGAAATGCTGGAAACTTGCTGTTCAAGGATGTGGCCAGCCTGTGCTGACACTTCACCTTCACTCTGCCCCTTCCAGGCAGACCAAGAGGCCACTGGCACCACTCTCCCTCCAAGCCCTCGATGGCACATTTCATCCTAACACCTCCAGATTAACCTGTGTCATTTCTATTTTCTCTTTCATCTCAGAAACAGTCTCTCTTTACTTGATTTTTGAGCCTCCCAGTGGAGGTGCTGAATTTGGCCACAGGGAGAATCCTTATACTATGGCTTCTTTTTTCATGTTTTTCAAGTCCATCATACATTTTTCAAGTCTTGACTGCACAAAGCCATGGTCACCTTAACCTAATGCTGGCAACCATCCTGCCTGGGGCAGAGGCTGGGTGGGGACCTCCTCAGGGAGTCAGCCTGACCACACTGGTGACACTGGGAAGGTAATGGGAGCCTGAGTGCTCTGGCCACTGTCACAGACCTTTTGGGTGACCTCTTGTTTCCTTCTGTGCAGGGGAGGAAGAGGAGGAACCATTAAAAAAACATCTTTGCATGCTAATATTCAGCAGAGGCACAGGGAGCACTTCCTACCAGAGGACATTAATCACCACCACACTTCGTGGGGGATCAGAAGAGACCTGCTGCCTACTCCAGGAAGGAGATCCCTCTTTCCCTGTCCAGGCATCAGTACCCAGGCCAGGTGCAGACAGCAGTCCCCTTGCCATGGCTACCTGCCCATTGCCTGCCAGAGCTGTGAGCAGAGAAAGAGGAAAGAATCACTCCAAGCAGAGCCAGTCCTGCAGCAGCACAAATTTGGCATAAAACAGGCAGGAGCCTGAGCAAAGTGCAGCTGCAGCAGCAGGACAGAGCAGTGCAGGAGCAGAGTGGGAAGCACATCACATCTTTCATTATTTAAGCTCCATTTTATTGTCACTGCTCTCAGGTTTAACCAAACACGTGTACCAGCTTGGCGGGCAGGTCTTGCAATAATTTCTCCCCCCTGGCTGAGCCCGTGCTCCTCTCCCAGCACAGCAGTTGGCCGGAGGATGATTTCTCCCTTCACCCCGTCACAGCAGGAGTGCGGAGCCTGTCCCAGGCATTCTCCTCCGTGGCGGTGGGAGCAGAGCATCCCTTCTCCCCGCAGGGTGGGCATCGGCAATGCGGGGAGCTGCAGCCCTCCCTCCACCCCACGGGCCGGCCAGAGCTGCGGTCAGTAACACTCAGAGCACCTCCTTGACAGATCCACGGCTGCCGAAGCAAGCACCGCTTCGTGTCCCGGCTTTTCCTTCACGGCTGCCTGGGTCTGGCACATGCTGCAGCTCTAAAACAGCCTTGCCTTGGGGAAGCCTGGGGTCCACGGAGCTTTGGACTTCCTTCCCCCAAGGGCTGCTTTCAGCAGGAACTTACCCACTATCCCGAAGGACAGCACGGTGACGAGTGCGAGTTTCATGCTTGAGGTCGAGTGCCGAGGGAGGGGTGCAGCAGCCTTGGTCACAGACCGTCCCCTCCAAGTCTGTGATGGCTCTGGAACCGCTTTCTGCCCCTTTTATAGAGGAACAGCCTTGGCTGTGTTTGCAGAAGCAATGACCTAACACTGTTTGTCCTTCCTTGTTTCTCAATAGCTCCTAAATCGCCCCCCTCCCTGGATCAGCCCATTTTTAGGAAGCCTTTCACTTTGGCACTGAACCCTTCCGCAGGCAGGAGTCAGAACGGGGCAAAGCGCTTTGCGTTTTACAAGGGGCTTCAGATGGAAAATTCCCAAGTTGTGACATTTGAATTCTCCTGCGGGCTGAAACGCCGCAGGAGGGGCGAGTTTCTTTGTGCTGCCCACCCCCTGCCTTGCCCAGAACTAATCTCAGAAAGTCCCTGCTGGATCCAGAGCCGAGTTTTGTGTGTTTGCCAGAAACTGCTGCCGAGGTGCCCGTCGCCCCTTGGCTCGCAGCACCGAGTGCCTGCCCGCTCCCTTGCGTGCTCCTGGCAATGGCAGTGGGGTTGAAAGGCTGTAAATGATTCTTACACATGATCTGGCAAAAAAAAAGCCGACAGCAGTGACCAGACAGCTCGGTAAGTGCCCTACAGACAAAAGGAAGCAGCGCGCTGAACTTTTAGTTCATTTTGGGGATAAACCTGGGAAGAAATGCTGAGATTAGCAGTGAGCTTCCTCCCACTTCCTCTGCAAACCCTCTCCACCCGATTGTGCCACCCCTGGCCTGTCCCCTCCGGGGCCAGTGGGGCATGGCTTGGTTTATGAAGGGCAGCCTTTGTGATGCTGTCCCAGCCTTCATGTCCCCATCTTTGCTGCCAGGTACAGGACCAGCTTCAGCCTTTGGCACACGCACACAAGCCGAGAATTCCCTGGACAATGTCAGCCAGCCCTTGAGCCCTAACAGCATCCCTAGACCGCTGCTAGGGCCAGTCCACTCACCGTGTCCACCCCACAGAAGCTACAAGGTTGCTGTTGGAAACCCAGCCAGGGTCCAGCTCCCAGGCCTGCTTTCAAGAGCACGAGCCTCCCTTGGAGGGAGGATCTCCTGGATCCCCTGCACAGGTCCTTCCTCTCCCACAGCCTTCACTCTCTGCACAGCTGGATGTTGACTGGAAGCACCTGGCTTGGCTCTTGTCCTCCCAGCAGGCTCAGGGCAAAGTGACCTGCAGGTGGTGGTGGTGCCCAGAGTGGCTTCAGTACAAGTGGGAGCCCAGTGCCAGGCCAAGGATTTGGCTCTGCAAAGTGACCAAGGAAAGGTGGAGGCCCTCAGGCAATGACCACCTCCACCGTGGTACTGGGAGCCCTCCCTGCCTGTGACACACTGGTTACTTCAGCATCATCTGTAGCACTTCCTTCACATGGCTGGTTCCTGTTTCTCATCCCTTCATCCCCTGCTTTCCCACAAGAGCAGAATTTCTTGTGTCCAGAGTGTCTCCAAACACATTGCAGCTGGAGGGGGACTGACTTTCTCCCACCTCAAGCCTCTCCTTTTAAGAGATCTCCCATGCAAGTTTACTCCAGCAAGCTGTGGCCTTCCAAGGTCTTCTTCCACAGAGACAGGCAGGTGCTACTGAAATCCATCCCCAGCTTCCTGTGGGTCTCACTGATCTCTGCCTCACTCATAGCAGCCGTAGCAATATCCCCATCCATGGGAAGTAGAGGCACAAAGGCTTGCAGGAGACTGGCCCACGTGGTTCTTCCAGTGCCTTTCGTTCATTTGTTCCAAAATGCCTCTTCCAACAGACAAATTGAGAAATTGCACTTGCTGCTGAAACAACAAAGACACCTGAGCACATTAATATGGGTGGAAATGCTCGGACACATTGACTCCATTTTTCCAGGGAAAAGATGCAGAAGAGAGCTTGGAAAACATAAAGAATCCGCTCAAATAAAGGAAGAGAAGTTGCTGGAAGAGCCCAAACTATCTTTGCCTTCTGCATATGGTTCCCAGACCTTTTTCCACTCACTGCTCCTCCCTTCTCACGTTATGCTTGCACCTTCTCTGCCTGCCAAGGGGATGGCTGTGATGTGCTGATGGGATAGGTGCTTTTCACATCTCTTTCATTTGCTCTCCCTCAGGGAAAATCCAGGAGCAAAGGAAGAGGCTTGGATTGCAATTGTACTCCAGCAACCTCCTGCATTTCCAGATGTCCAGCCACAAGTCATCTGGAACATCACCAGACACATGCAGAGCTGCTTCTCCTTTTGGTGCTAGAAAATCCTGCCTTTCTCCATGATGGATTCCACTCTCCTCCTGGTGTTCATCCCCCTTGTGGATGCTCCTCCAACAGCTTTGCCTCCTGTGGCTGAGCCTGGAGAAGAAACTCTTCCAACACACAGCTTTCCTTGGAAGTACCCCATGGCAGAGGCACAGCAGGCCAGGGCTGTGTCCTCTGGGCCACCTGGGCTGAGGGCTCAGGCCTTGATCTCCAAAGGACCCAGGAGGTCTCCAAGGTGGTTCTTTCTGAGGAGTACAGCCCATGGGAAACCTTGGAAGGAGAAGTGTCTTGGGTGGCCTCCAGCTACAAAATCCCATTCTTTCTGGAGTTCAGGAGGGATGAACTGCATGGTGCAATCAACTTCCTCCCCTGAACATCCATCATATGGCTGCTTTGACAAATTTTGTGTTAGAAAATGCACATTTAGTCACACGATGGGTCCTGTCTCACAGGGAATACACATATCCCCCTATACAGGTTCTGGCCAGACCTGTATCTTGATGCCTGGGTGCATGGTTGGTCCCATTCCCAAATGCTTATGACTGGCTGACCAAGCTGAGATTGAACAGCAAAGGCCAATTTTTAACAACGCTGGAAATTCTCGTTGCCTTTCAAGGCAAGAACTCCATGCTCTGGCTCATGTGAGCAGGAGCAGCTTTAGCAGAAAGGACAGAGCTAAGTCAGTGCCCCTCGGACTTTGTCCCAGCGATCCAGAGACATCAGCCCTTCTGTGGTGCACATCTTCATGGAGTAACCTGAATTATTGTCACACATCCCAAGTCCGTTGTGTTGCAACACTGCACATCCCGGCCGTTGTGTTTTCCAAAAGAGGATGCTGCTAAAAATTACATGAACGATGAAGAAATACGGATTAACACACCCTCTGCCCAACCACGGGTCATTGGTGATGCATAAACACAGCTGAACCCCAGGGAAAGAACAATGCCAAGTGAAACAGAAGGTAAAATAATACTGTTTATTTCCACATCTCCCTCATTACTGCGTGTGCGCGCTGCAGTTTGCGGTTGAGATGAGGCTGCGCTGGAGTTTTGGTTGTGTCCTAAGGAAAGGAGGTTTTTTACAGCTGGGATAAACTTAGAGCTGGCATGGCTGTGTGGGAGAAGGCTTGGCTTGGCCACAGAGCTGGCTGCTGCCCACGGCACAGCTCATCCCGGAGCCAAAACGCAGCTGAATGGGGATGGAGCTGAGCTCTGGTTCTGTGTGGGCCTGTAGGAAACACCAAAAAGAGAGGGGAAATAGGGAAAGCTGCAATCAAGGCACCACACCATCACAGGTATCTCACCCAACTCTTTGGAGCAGTTATGTCCATAGAGGTGCTCCTGTGCAGCTGTGGAAGCCTTTGGAGCTGATGTTGGTATTCCCAGGGGTCACCAGCCTGGCAGATGTGATGAAAACCTGGCTCATTTTGAGTGACTAAGGAGAAAATGCCCTGAAAATGGAAGAAAAAAACCAAAGGGGAATCAAATGAACCTCGAGGTGGGGTGGGCTGAAGGAAGAGGGCAAAATATACACCCACCAGGGGTTTGTGCTTCTCTATAGGGTTAACTTGTTTCCCTCTAGAAATAGGAATTTCCAGTTTGTGGCCTGGAGAAGGCTGGAGCCTCCCCATGACAAGGATGTCAGCATGGTCAACCACAAAAGCTGGGCTCAAGTTCTTGTCCTGTCCAGAGCTCCCATGTGAAGGCAGGTGAAGGCAGGAAGAGCAGCCTGATGGGAACACATTTTCCCAGATCATCTTCTGTCAACAGCCTGGGTGGGACAGAGGCTGAGACTGGCGCTCAAATGGCAAAGGTGCCTCTCTCAAGAGATGGGAGGTGGTGATGCTGGGTCGTAAATGGATGGGGAGCGTCCCTGTGAGGGAGGATTTGGGGAACTGATGGGTGATAAATTGGACATAAACTGGCACTGTGCAATTGCAGCCAAGTGTCTGCTGGGCCACATCCAAGGCAGTGTGGGCAGCAGGACTAGAGAAGGCTCTGGGGAGACCTCAGAGCTCCTTAAGGAGCTCTTAAGTCCCTTAAGGGACTCCAAGAAAGCTGAAGAGGGACTCTGGACAAGGGCATGAGGTGACAAGGCAAGGGGGAATGGCTTCCCACTGCCAGAGGGCAGGGTTAGATGGGATATTGGAAGAAATTCTTCTGTAGGAGGGTGATGAGGCCCTGGCACAGGCTGCCCCATTCCTGAAGTGTTCAAGGCCAGGTTGGATGAGGCTTGGAGCAACCTGGCGTGGTGGAAGGTGTCCCTGCCCATGGCAGGGAGTGGAACAGGATGGTCTTTAAGAGGCATTTCAAACCCAAACCGTTCTGGAATTCAATGTTCAGGAGGGGCAGGGAGAAGTCAGGAGGCTTCTGCAGGTAAACAGAACTAGTTGACCTCGTCTGTGTAAGAATCTGGGGGAAATCCCAGCCTCCCTGCCTCATGCCAAGCCTCTCCTGGAAGAGAGAGTCTCTCATGCCCTGGAGCCCAGGTCAGCATGGGGCTTGCAGCAGCTGTAAGCCCCTGTGGGAGTGCCAGCTCTGGGAGCATGCCCTTGGCTGACCATGGACTGGGACCAGCTCGGCATTCCCCGTGCCTCCCAAGGCCTGACAGTACCTGGAGAGCTGTGGCTGGCTTTCCAGAAACAGCCTTGCAGGCCCTCTTTGGACCTCTGTGTCAATTTTGGAGCCACGCTCCAGCTGCAGAGTGACTGTGCTTAGTTTATTTTTCAGGAAATGCCACAAACCTGTTCCCCCGCTGGTTAAGAGAAATATTCGGTGTCAGGTTTTGATTGTGTTGCAAAATGCTGTTTTCTACCTGGGATGAGCCAAACTGGCCACTGGAGAGTTGGAGCTGATGTTGCTTGAACCAATATTTGCTTCTAAGTATTGCCCAATTTCTGAACCGCACAAGGCAAACAAAGAGCTCTCTGTCAATTTTAAGCTGCTCTTCCCAGCTCGGAGTGCTAAGCCCAGCTGCAGACTGGAGCCTCTTGTCCAGAGCTGCTTACCAGGTCATACCATTGGAGATTTGCATTTTTAGGTTGGAAACTAATGGCAGCTCAGCAGCCAGGTGCCAGCAGCTCGACCCTCAGTGCCTTGCGTGGCAGCTCTGCAGGACGGTGCCCCTGCCCCACGTCCTCCCCGTGCACATCCCCCTCTCCAGCAAACACCAGCTGGCCCAGCAGCACTGAGGAAACAGGTTTGCTTGACCTCCTTTCCCAAGCAGGCCCCCACTGACTCCCCAGCCCCCTTGCTGAAGTCAGCAGTGGCTTCTGCTCCGCCAGCCAGCGGTTCACCAAAACTCACCCTCTGAGACATGCAATTAGTGCCATTCCTCCTAATGAAGGATCCCTGTTTGCTTAATTAACCCAAAGGGTAACAGGATTGCCAGCAACACCAGGAGCTGTGATATTCCTGAAAGGATTTTGGAAGGGAAGGTGGTGAATTCCTGCTGAAGACACTCTTGCAAAGAGAGGGGCTGGAGCCTGATAACGCTCAGCCCTGCCTCCTGCATATTTTCCAAAGATCTGTGGGAACAAATGGATCAATATCTGGGAAAGAAATGGCAGGAGTGCCAGCTGCCCTGTGTGGCCACAGAACCCTCTGCTCCTCTCCTGCAGGACCCCAGGTCCCACAACAGGGCACGCACCAGGCAGTTGCACAACTCTTCTGTCCACAGAGTGGCTGTGTCCAGCTCCCTGGGACATGCCAGACAGTTTCCATGGGGGCACGTCCCCACAACGAGATGTTGGACCTTCCCAGAGATGTGGCTGGCTGAGAACAGCAGAAAAAGTGGCTTATTTCCAGGAGGAGGGAGCTGTGGCTCTCATGAGACACCGTGCACACACCCAGGGATGTTCCCCTGCAGTGGCAGAGCCCAGGACACTGGGATGGGGACAGGGGCACGACTGTGGCAGAGCTGGTGAAGAAGACCTTGCAGTGAGAGGGGAGGAAGAGTGGAGGAGCACAGGAGGTGAACCTGGGGGTGAGCCACTGCCACGCCACCACCACAGGGGGACACCCAGCTGGGTGCCAAAGGAGCAGGGGGACATCACTGGAGCAGGTCCTGGCAGATGCAGCCAGGGGAGCAGCTCTGGGCCTGTTGCAGAGTGATGCTGTGGATTCTGCTGGACCAAGGGTCACTTTGCAAGTGACTTTGCTGTGGGCATGGAGCTGCAGGTGGAGCAGGCAGCAGAGGCCAGCAGCCAAAAGGACACAAAGAGGAGAAGGCAAGGGGAGACACCAAGAAGGGAAAACTTGGGAATCAGCTTCTCAGAGCAGCTCCAGCAGCACCAGAACTGGGGCTGGAGCACTGTCCATCTGCTGGAGCAGCTCTCTCTGCTCCCAGGGAGCAGGGACTGAATCTCTTCTCATCCTCCACAGTCCCCAGGCAGCCCAGCTGGGCTGGCATGGCCACCCACTGCTGCTCCCAAGCACTGGAGCTGCTGGAGGACTGCTCTGGCCAGAAATGGGATTTGGGCATTAAATGAACGGGAAAAGGGTCAGCTCACCAGTGGGTCAGGCTGAACTCTACCACTTGCTGTTCAACCCCTTTCCAGTTAGTTAATTTATGGTAATCATTAATTCCAAGCCCCTGTCCATGTGGGAAGCTTCACAATAGCTAATTTTTAATCTGTCGCCTCAACTACACAGTGCTGCATGTGTCCTGGTTGAAGCCACCTTTGCATTTAAACACTCTTACAGCCAATATAATTCCCTGCTGATTAATAGTGGTTGTTGTGAAACCACCAAAAAAAATCTGTTGGCCAACATTCCCTTCCACTCTGTAATTTTAAAGCAGCATTAAAAGGGAATTAATGGAAATAACACTTTAGAATAACAGCAAGGCTTAGTCTTTATTGGAGACCCTTTGAACTCTAGTTAAATTAATTTTCCATCTGCTCTTGAGCTTTTCAAACACAGATCTGTCACGAGCCGTGCAAACATCTCACCCTTTAGAGGTCAAGAGCTGAGTATGACACCAGTGAGCAAATACTGGCCCCAGGACCTGGGGAGGGCATCTCCTCCCTGCCAGCCCAGCATTGGTGGCCACCACAGCACCAGTGGAACACCTGCCCTGCCCAGGGATTGCTGAGGAGTCCACGGGCAGGCTTGACCTTTGGGTGCCTCCTCTCACTCCTAAGTGACAGAGGAATTTGTTTCTTGCTCGCTGGTCGAGATGTTCTCATCAAGATAAAATCCAAGGGGAATGGCTCCTCCCGTCCTCACCCCCGGGCCACCCGGGGCTGGCACAGCCTCGAGGCACCGCTGGACCCTGGCTCTCAAACAACCTCGTCCTTTCCAGTAATTACTGTTTTGCAATGTGCAAAATAATAAAAGTCTTGGGGCTGTTAAGAGCTCGGGGGGGAGAAGAGAGGGGGGAGCAAAAGGCCCAGCTGAGCAGATTTCAAACCCCCTCCTGAGGGCTTTTAGATTCCCGTGGCATTTTAATCCTCATTGCATTTCCAGCTGCAGGGATAAAGGAGCAGAAAACATGGGCAGAGATGGGGGGGCTTCAGGACACATGTCTGGCTGGGGCTGGTCTCAGTGAGGGAACTCTAGGGTGGGGTGGACAGCAGAATGCAGCAGCACCCTCCTAGAGAGCCCCCCAGCATCATCCACTGGGTCCTTGTCCCCACACTCTGCTCATGTGGGTGCTCTGGCACTGGGGAATGTGATGGCAAAGCCCAGCTGAAGTGTGACATGGCTCTAACAGCTCCTGAAAGCTGTTGCAAGAATAAGGAAGGAACCAGAAAAATTCTTGCTTCAGATGCTTTGTTAAAAGTTGCATAAGGTGGAGGGACGTGGCTGCACTCTGTAGGTGTAATCATAAAATCCCAGGGTGGCTGGAGTTGGAAGGGAACTTAAAGCTCATCTAATCCAGCCCTCCTGCCATTGACAGGGACCTCTTCCACTATCCCAGGTTGCTCCAAGCCCTGTCCAACCTGGCCTTGGACACTTCCAGGGATGTGGAGTCCAGAACCTCTCTGGGCAACGATCATGGTTGTTATACAGTGATCAATGATCAGGAATTATCAGTTATGTTCTAGGCAAGGTATGGGGAGAAATGGCTTCATGTCACTGCAATTCCCTTTTAATTGCAGTGGGAAGGAAAAATGAACTCCTTTTGGGGAGTCTGCTCACTGCAGGGACAGAGGGGCTCAGCACAGCCTTGCAGGACCTGATCTGACATCTGTTGTTCCCCCCTTCACCAGAGGTTCTGCCCTTCCACCTGCACACCTGTGACCACCAGCACCCCCCTCCTGTCACCCACTGCAGGCAGCAGGTCCTGCCACACCTCTGCCAGGTGGGACCTGGACCACCAGCACCCCCCTCCTGTCACCCACTGCAGGCAGCAGGTCCTGCCACACCTCTGCCAGGTGGGACCTGGATGGACACCACAGCCAGAGAGTGCCAGGGCCACATGCCAGGGGCAGACAGAGGGAACAAGCCTTGGAGAAACACTGGTCAGCTGTGCAAGAGACATCCCTTGCCAAAAGGCATCCCCTGCTCCTACAACCCCATCCTCCCTCATTTCCAGCCTCACTGGGGACCTCCACTAAAATCTTCCAGGAGCCTGTTTGTGCTCAGCTGATCATTCCCTGCCTGAGCAGTGCTGGAGAAGCACTGGTCCCCAGCTCCACCACAGCTCTGCCCCTGCCTAGCCATGGCCCTCGTGGTCCTGACCCCAACCCACAGACAGGCTCCTCAGTCAGACCTTGGACCTGCCTGCTGGTCCCCAGGCTGTCTCCAACCCTGCTGCTGTCCCCAGCTCTGATCCCAGCATCAGACCTTCCTTGTCATAGATTCCCAGGAGATCTGGACTCTGGGCTGAGCCCAGCTGTTGTCCAAGGCCCATCCAGCTCACCTTGGATGGAGAGTGTGAGGGACAAGGACCACGCTGGGGTCCCCATTCCTTTGGGAGCAGTCAGCCCTTGTGGTACCCTGGCACACAGGCAAGAACACAAAGCTCTCTCCTGGTTAGACCAAGGAATGGGAAACAAGACCCCAGCTCTTTGTAGGGCTTTGATCCCATACCTCAATCCATTTCCATCCCACTTTATCCTGGGCAATGGTTTTCTGTGTGCAGCAGAATGATTTTCCATCAAACCAAAGGTTTCTGCTGAGTCCTGGCTCTCACAGGAGTCCCACAGCCCCATGCTGACATCAACACCATCCTCATAAACATGCCATGGAGGCATAACATGAGCAAACAGCATGAACAGCTTTGTGGAGATCCTGTTACAAAACAAGATTTTTGTTCCTTTTGCCCATTCTCTGAGGTGGGAAATCCCCTAGAAAAGACCAGGCCTTTAGTCAAGGTCATCAGACTTGTGTAATGACAGCAGGCTTCAGGGAAGTTGGAACCACCAACCTGTGCCTCCTTCCTTGTCTACCACGAGGGATGCCAGATTTTCAGAGCACAGCAGCAAACAGCTTCCCAGGGGAGAGCTTTGCACCAAAAGAGCCATCAGCTTTTTTCTCATTAGCATAATATTTCCATGAGCAACTCTTGCAGGCTCTGGGTGTGACAGAGGACTTAATAAACAAGAGAAGAAAAAAGAAGGAAGCAGGTTGTGCTGGTTTAGCCCCTAAAAGTTAAATTGAGCTGCCTCTCTCATTCCAGGGTGCTGACACCTTCAGAGGGTAATTACAGTACAGGCAGCATGGAGTATCTCATGTTAAAGAGCACAGCTGGTGGCTCAGAGGTTATTCCCACCTTCAGCAGTCAAAGCTGAATTAAAGGATTAATTGCAAGTCGAGCTGTCCTGGTTTTGAGGAGAGACGTGGGCACCTGGAGCAGTTCAGGGTTACGTCTGCTGTGCTCACAAATGCCGCAGTACAGGCTGCTCAATTGTCCATGGTGCAGTTTCTCCTGGTCACAGGTGACCGACCAAAAATAAAAGAGGTGTAAGCAGAAAGGGCACTGGGGGAACACAGAGGATGTGCCGTGGCCAGAGTCCTGTGGCAGGGACATTGCCCCCAGCTGGGCCACCTGGAGTTTGGGACCGTGGCCAGCTCCTGTTCCAGCTCCTGGCAGCACTCAGGGTCTTGGCTTGAGGGGACAAAGCAGGGAGGAGTGTCCCAACCAAACCTTGGACATCGTCATCTCCTGAAGGATTTCAGTGGGGTGCTGGGTCTGCTCAAGCTGTTTTCCTGCACCTGCAATTTTCTTTGAGCCAAGAAGGGAACTCCAGCTCTCGGGCACAAGACACGGCCCTGCCCCAGGAACAGCACAAACAGCTGGACCTGGGGCTGCTCTTTGAGCTGTAACACACTGCAGGATCCCCAGTTTGGGTTCCCAGTTTGAGGAACTATCCCCTTTTCTCTCTTTTTTCTTTAACTCATCCCTTACTCAGTTCAAGGTTGTCAGACTCTCATGTTCATGCACCTCCTGTTCAGAGACTTTGATGGTGAAAAGGAAGGCAGGGGACATCTAGAAGGTTGTGATCTGTAAGATTAGCTAAGGTTAAGGAGCAGTGTAAAGGTGGGGAAGGGTTTCATGCACTATCTCCTGATGTTGATCAAAGGAAAATAATTCTCCCAGGTGGCTGAGGAACATCTGGAAAGAGACACCTCCTGCACCAACAGAAGGACAGTGGTCCAAAGGTCTCAGAACAGTGATATCCATTCCCTGGAGCTACCACTCATGGGAGCACACAGACCACCCCTCAGAGATGGTCTGCAGACTCTGCTGGGCTGGTGGAAACCACTGCAGCTCCACAGACACCCAGGGACCTGCCCTCATATCTGTCATTCATCCTAAGACACTTTAAACCACGTGTTTGTCTGTGGCTTCCCCTTTTTCCCCTTTCAATGCCAAAAAGCCTGGAATGCTCCAGTCTCCCTCTCCTGGGACTCAGCTCCTCATCTCCCCACCCTGGAGGAGTTCTCAGTTCACTTCAGGTGAAGCTCTCTGTATAGAGTGCACCCTACAAAAGCTCTTGTTGATTGGTAATCCTTAAAGCCTATTATGTAATGACATCTCCCACTTCTGACTGGGTTTCTTCTTTTTGTTCCGTGTAATTGTGACTTTGGACAGACAGAGATTCTGGCACATGGCCTTTTTTATCTTAAATCTGCAGAAGTGCAAAGGGGAGGGTAGAAGAACCCCAGCTGGACTCACTGCTTCCAGCAGGCCCTATTCTTACTTCTCAACCCTGCTTCAGCACTTACCAGCTATGGGGATATATAACATCTCAGGTGTTCTCCTTACTCAGAAACTGCCTTTTCAAAGATGGGATTAACTGATGGGAAGAGGAGACAGCTCCTTTTGGGATGTGGTGTCCCAGCTGATTGTTTGCCACAGTTTCCATTCCATTCTTCCCTGCTTCCCAGCCCAGCTTTGCTGGGTGAGCACCTTCAGCAGGGATCTATAGCTCGCTGTAGGGATCTGACAGGGGAAAGATGTCTCATCACTGGTGCCAGTAGTGGCAATGTGCCCCCCACGCCCCACCTTGCTTTGATCCACACTGTGGGCCATGTGCACTGCCCCAGCCTGGTTTTGCAGGGAATTTGTTGTTTTTCAAAATACCAGCTCTTGACTCCTTACAGCATCCCAGGGACAGGCACCAAAAAAGGCATTGACTCTACTCAATTCCATGTCTGGTGGGACAGAAGCCCCTGTGAGCAGCCCTGCCCCGGGTCAGGGTATTGCAGAAGATACAGAAGATAACTGTGAGGAAGAACCATGAGGCAGAAAAGATGGAAATAAAACTTATCCCAGAGAAGCTGTGGCTGCCCCATCTCTGGAAGTGTCCAAGGCCACGTTGGACAGGACTTGGAGCAACCTGGGACAGTGGAAGGTGCCCCTGCCCGTGGCAGAGGGTGGAGCAGGATGAGCTTTAAGGTCTCTTCCAACCCAAACCATTCAGTGATTCCATGATAAACGGCCCCGAGGAAAATCATCCCATGGCCCATGGCAGAGGAAAGGATCCAAAGCCAAGGCAGTGGAGGTGAGGGGAGCACAAGTTGTAATAGGTGATTCCTGGAACAAAGTTCAACCCACCTGGAGCCTCATGAGTCCCATCTGTGCAATCAGCAGCTGCTTGCTCAGCAAACACTCCTAGCCCAGCCTTGCTGCTGCTGCTGCTGCTGCAGCCTCGACAGCATTTTCAGAGAAGGGGATGTTTTAACATCTGCAAAGAACTGGTATTTGGATCACTTATGCAACTGTGGGGTGAGGGGTGGGGGATGTACCTTCACACACAGCCCCAGTGCACCCCATCCCCCCCACTGAACCCACAGCACATCAGGGACTCCATCCCCACCTTCTTCAGCCCCTTGGCTTTCTGCAGGACTCTGTTCGGTTCCTGTGGGACAAAGGTGCCCTCAGACCCCCTGGAAAGAGAGAGAGATCTCCAGGCCAAAGAGCCAGATGAGAAGGGACATCAGAGGAGACAGGGCAGGAGGGAGGAATGAAGGCAGCCACAGAGCTGGTGCAGGGGCAGAGTGTGCGTGGGCAAACAGCAGGAAGGCAAACAGCAGATTGTGCTCCTCTTCCTCACAACATCCACCTCGATCTGCTCTTCCCCTCCTGCCCTCCATGGAGCAGCCACTCTGCTCCTGAGGCCACAGCTCTCGGTCCCCAGCGCCTGTCATGACTCTGATGAGTCACAGCTCTCCTCACACATAGACTCTGGACCCGAATCTGTCCCTCTGAACCTCCGACCCTCTGCTGCCAGCAAGAAATGGCAGCGGCAGCCTTGGCCCAGCACGTAGTGCTGTTTGCACAGCCCTTGCTCAAACACAATGGCCACAGCTGGCCCTGCAGCCCCCCCAGCAGAGCCACGACCTCCCTCTGTCCATGGTGGGATCCCAGTGGAGCATTGTGCACCTCCACCTCAGCTTTGTGCACCTCCACCTCAGCTTTGGCACCTCCACCTCAGCTTTGTGCACCTCCACCTCAGCTTTGTGCACCTCCACCTCAGCTTTGTGCACCTCCACCTCAGCTTTGGCTCCTCCACCTCAGCTTTGTGCACCTCCAACTCATCTTTGTGCACCTCCACCTCATCTTTGTGCACCTCCACCTCATCTTTGTGCACCTCCACCTCAGCTTTGTGCACCTCCACCTCAGCTTTGGCTCCTCCACCTCAGCTTTGTGCACCTCCACCTCAGCTTTGTGCACCTCCACCTCATCTTTGTGCACCTCCACCTCATCTTTGTGCACCTCCACCTCAGCTTTGGCATCTCCACCTCATCTTTGTGCACCTCCACCTCAGCTTTGGCATCTCCACCTCAGCTTTGTGCACCTCCACCTCAGCTTTGGCTCCTCCACCTCAGCTTTGGCACCTCCAACTCATCTTTGTGCACCTCCACCTCAGCTTTGGCACCTCCACCTCAGCTTTGGCATCTCCACCTCAGCTTTGTGCACCTCCACCTCAGCTTTGTGCACCTCCACCTCAGCTTTGTGCACCTCCACCTCAGCTTTGGCACCTCCACCTCATCTTTGTGCACCTCCACCTCAGCTTTGGCACCTCCAACTCATCTTTGTGCACCTCCACCTCAGCTTTGGCACCTCCAACTCATCTTTGTGCACCCCTCGGGGGCCAGGCTCCCCAGCAACCCACACACCTCCCAGTTAGGTCAATTACTGGAGCTGGATATGGTAATCAACCATAAACAATGGTTAATTAGTACTTATTAGGTACTTAATTAGGTACTAATTAAGTACTTAATTAGCCACATGGCTAATGGTTTAATTAACCATAAACAGTGACGATATCACACAGTGGGGCTCAGTTGGAGAAGGTGACAATGTCCAAGCCTGGATACCTTCTGTATCAACACTGTTCTGAAGGCAAGGAGGGATGGGAATGTGGTTTATGAAGAGCCTCAATGCCAGGACAAGCAAGCAGGGGAGCTTGGGAGCCTCAGCAGGATCCTGACCTGCAGCTCCTGCTTGAGCAAACACTCCCCGTTGACACCTTGAGCCATGAACTCCCCTAAAGCAGCACCATCACGTGACAAAGCCTCAAGAATTAATAAATAAATAAATAAACAGATAAATAAATGAATTGATCCATCAGCAGGCACTGGGTCACCAAAGGATCAAACCTCCTTTTAGGAGAGCTTCAAGTCCAGTGCTGCTGGAGAAAGGAGGACTGGCCACCCACACCTTTTGGGTTCATTATGTGTGCAGTGGAGCAGCTGTAGGAACTGAGCATCAGCTTTTCATTCATAGCTGAGGATGTCACACACTCACTTGTGGGAGCTTCAGGAACCAGACCACAAAGCTGGTGCGACCAGCACAACTCAGACTGAAGAATTTCCTGTGGGGATTTGACTTAAAATTCCTTCCTTCCTGAGGATGGTGGTGATGAAGGAGGCAGGCCACAAAAGACCTGGGAAAGCAAAGCTGTGAAGTGAGGCTGTCTATGAACTTTATCCCCTTTGCAGGTTTCCAAGGCCCAAAGATTAATTTACTTGCCCTTAAAACACATCAAGATTCCTCCATTGCAACTGAAGATAGAAAACACACATCTCAGGGGCTTTTTTTTTTCCTACAAAAAGTGACTCTGAGCAGGAAATACCTTATTGTGCCTGTTCCCTGGGCAGATACCTGGATTTCCACGCTGCTTTGATGACCCCTGCAGGGACAAACAGTAACAGTGTTGAGTTTTGATTCCAGGTGTGTGGTGTGGTCATGGGCACTGCCCTGGCCTCTTGCTGGGCTTGAAAGGAGAAATCTGTTCCTGGAGATGTTTAGGTGTCAGGAAGCGCTTGGGATGGAAGTAAGGCTGCTCTCTAAGGAAGGAGCTGGGTGTTCTGGCAAGAGCTCGGCCTTTTGCCCCCTGGCACCTCTAGGAGAGAGCTCTTGTGTATGTGGGGTGGCCTGGGGGCTCAGACTGCAGCCTGAGCTGTGTGAGGGAGCTGGGGTGGGAAGGAGGATGGAGCTGCGTGTTCTGGTGCCTGCCCAGCACTGGCTGTGCAGGGACTGTGAGAGTCTGGGCTGAGGAAAGCCGCCTGTGGCCTCCTGCCAGGCAGGGGCACTCCCCAGGCTGCCGTGGGCTTGGATAAAATGCCCCCTCTGCATGGCCTGGCTTGTTCTCTCCTTGGAAACATCCTGGATTGCCTCTGCCCTGCTGGTTGGTCTGATGTTTTCCATCTTTCCTTTGACATACACAGGTCTTCCATCCCACCCAAGACTCTGGACAGTAGTTTTCCAGGCACTGTTTTCTCCCTTTCCTTGGCGGATGCTCTTCCATCTCCAAGTCCTGCAAGGACACGAGCACTACTGCACTCGGTGATGGGACTCCATGGACAAATGCCCAGGAGATCTGGCACAGCTCATGGGAGGGTTAAGGCTCTCAGGGTGTGAGGAGGAGGCTCCAGTGTCCTTGCTCTCACTGAGCAGGGGCTCACTTGTGCAGAGATGGGACTCAGAGAGAGGAGAGAGAACCGTTTGTGGCATGACCCTGCAAGGCCATCCCAGGGCAGGTGTGCAAGGGATGCTCCCCTTGGAGACCCTGCAGAGCAGCCCATGTTGGACATCCTCCTCAGGTGAGGCCCCTCAGCTTCCCTCCACAGCCCAGGAATGCCCCTCAGTGTGAGATGAAGCCAGGGTAGCTCACACATAGCATCAAGGAATCATTCAGGTTGGAAAAACCCTCTAAGATCAAGTCCATCCATTTCCCCAGCACTGCCAAGGCCACCAGTAACCCATGTCCCCAAGTGCCACAACCACACAACTTTTAAATCCCTCCAGGGATGGGGACTCCACCACTGCCTTGGGCAGGCTGTGCCAATGCTTGACAACCTTTTCTGTGAAGAAATGTTCCCTGATATCCAACCTGAACCTCTTCTGGCACAACTTGAAGCTGTTTCCTCTCATCCTGTCCCTTCTTCCTTGCGAGCAGAGCCTGACCCTCACTTGGCTGCCCCCTCTTGTCAGGCAGCTGCGGAGAAACAGGTCTCCTCTGAGCCTCCTTTTCTCCAGGCTGAGCTCCCCCAGCTGCTCCTGGTGCTCCAGACCCTTCCCTAGCTCCGTTCCCTTCCCTGGACACACTCCAGCCCCTCAAAGTCTGTGTTGTAGTGACGGGGGCAGCTGTTCAGTACGCACACAGCGATGCTGAACTTTCCTAGAAACCATAAAATCTCTCCTAGATTTCACTGTTTTGTTGGTTTTTTCCGCCAGGTGAGCCATCACATTTATCTGGACATCCTGTCACCCTTTCCATAAATAGGAGGTGGCATCAGCCCTCGAGGTCCCCGCCCTGTTTGCCTGCTGATATGTTTCAAAAGGCATTTGCTCTGTAAACACCTGCTCCACCCAGTTTCCCTCGATCAATACAGCTTTTCTCTCCAGGCTTTGCCTGAAAACCATTTCCACTATTCTGCTGCGGGCACCAGGCACTGGCTGAGGCAAAGCTGGGGCTGGAGCCAGCACTTACCACTTCCCACTCCTCGGGGTCAGATGGCTGCCACTGGCCATGGAGAGTGCTGAAGACATCCTTGGCCATGCCCAGGTCAAACACACCTCCCCTGGCTCCAGCAGCCTCCTTTCCCACTCTCTGGTGCTGGATCCAGCTCTGGGCTCCCCAGTACAGGAGAGATGCAGTGACTGGAGCCAGTCCAGTGCAAGGCCATGAAGGTGGTGAGGGTCTGAAGCATCCTTCATGTGAGGAGCAGCTGAGGGAGCTGGAGCTGCTCATCCCAGAGCAGAGCAGCCTTGGAGGGGCTTTGTAGATCTGTACAAACATGGGAGGGAATCGAGGCAGGAAAGCAGGCTTTTCTCAGCAGTGCCCTGCAACAGGACAGGAGGCAATGGGAGCAAATTAAACTGCATGGAATTCACCCATGGGAGCTGCCCCACAGAATCCCAGAGG
Source organism: Eopsaltria australis (assembly GCA_034509425.1). Lineage (NCBI taxonomy): Eukaryota > Metazoa > Chordata > Aves > Passeriformes > Petroicidae > Eopsaltria > Eopsaltria australis. Next base: position 751,035 of record JAVTVJ010010697.1, read on the forward strand.
GGGTGAGGTTGGAAGGGACCACAGTGGTCACCTGGTGCCACCTCCCTGCTCCAGCAGGACCATCCCAGAGCACATGGCACAAATTGGAATATCTCCAGTGAGGGAGACTCCACAGCCTCTCTGGGATCTGTTCAGGGCTCAGTCCCTGCCCAGGAAAGTTCTTCCTCGTGTCCAGGTGGAGCTCCCTGGGCTCAGTCCCTGCCCGTGGCTCTGGTGCCATTGCTGGGCCCTGGAGCAGAGCCTGGGCCCTGCTGGGAGCCCTCCCTGCACCCAGGGACAGATAGGGACAGACAGGGACAGACAGGGACCCACAGGGACAGACAGGGACAGACAGGGACAGACAGGGACACCCAGGGACCCACAGGGACACCCAGGGACAGAGAGGGACCCACAGGGACACCCAGGGCTGAGGGCCCCTCTCAGCTGGGGCTCCTCTCGAGGCTGAGCAGCCCCAGCTCCCTCAGCCTTTCCTGGGCACTGAAATGCTCCAAGCCTTTCAGCATTTTTGTCATCCTCCACTTCAGGAGCTCCAGGTCTCTCTTGTTCTGAACAGCCCAAAACTGGACAAAATGGACAAGGGGAGGTTCATCCCACCTTTGCTGAGGAGAGCCCATGGCACCTCATGGTTGGGATGCCCATTTTAATTTCTTCTTCTGCAGACAGACCAGCAAGTCCTCCCAGAAACACGTAACCTGCTGCCTTTGGAGAAGACAACATGGATGGTCTCAGGAATGGTTCAGATCTGGATGCTACAAGGCCCTGAGGGATCTGCCCTAATGTCAGTCACCCTAAAATACAGATGTCTCCCAGCACCTGAGTGCTGCAAGTGCTGCAGCCTCCAGAGGCTTCAAGGCAAAGCCCAGGTTTGTGAGGGATCCAATTTTAATCTCTTGGAGGTCTCTGGCAAGCAAACAAAACCAATCGAAAAGTAACAGCGAAGCCTGTTCCCCAGGTGAGCAGAGATGTGTTTGGTTGTTCAAAGGCTTCTGATAAGGTGACTGAGATTAAAGAACAAATAAAAGTACGATTAGGGCCAAAGTCCCAACTCCAGCCAAAACCATACAGCCAGAGCAACAACCCTCTCCTTGCCTAAAGCCACGCTTATCCAGCTGCTCCTCAGCCTTCCCAGCCAAGAGGAGCTCTGCTCTGTGCTGGCACAGGCTCTGCCTTGTCTCTGGTACAAGGTCCCCAGGACAGCGAGGTCCCACACAGCCCAGCAGCCACAGCACCAATCCTGCACTCAGCTCCCACCAAGCTTTGCTCCCAAATTCCCATCTGGATGCATCTGCTCCCTGAGCATCCTTTCAGAGAGCTGCTATCGGTGGGCATGGCCGCTGCAGGGCAGGCTCAGCGTCCAGCAGAGCTGTTGGAGTTAATGGGCAGTGGGCATGCCTTGCTCTCTCTGCTGAGGGTAGGATTAACTAAAGATCAATTTAGGTGGGTGCTGGTGGAGTGTGGCTGCCCAGCACGGAAGGGGAGGCCCACGGGCTGATAGATGGGAGAACGAGTGGGAAAGCAAACTTGCACATTGTGATAAGGCAGAGTGCTGGATACCCCGGAGAGAGTCATCCAGAAATTATCATGGCTCAGCCCTGGAACAGGTCTGTCTGGAAACTGCTCTGGAAAGCAAACAGAAAAGCTGCACAAAGGGATTGCTGGCAGCGAGGGGACAGCTCGTTCCCTCTCTCGAGTTTGTCTCCGTTGGGAGTTTTGTGGCAATAACTGCAGACCTAGGAAATTGGGGTGCCCCAGAACTCAGCTTCCCCAATCCATCTCTGCATCTGAGACTGCCAGCTGACTCCTGCTGGGAACAGGAGGACACGCAGTCCTCATGTCTTTCCATCCCCCTCTAAGGTCCAGCAAGCTCCAGGCTGCCAGGGTACAAATGCCATGGCCAAAGTGACCATGTGCTGGCAGAGAACGATGGAGATAAATCCTTGTTTAAGCAAAGTGCACGTGCAAACACACAAACACAACATAAATATGAAGAGAAGAAATAAAGAATTAAATACGGGGAAAAAACAGACCTAAGCAACAGGAGCAGGGTCCTTGTGGTCATCCACAGGGAGGAACAGAACCCAGACCCACATCAGGCATTAATTCCCTGCCTTATCCCAGTGGCAACAAGCTCCTTCCAGGTCCTCACACTCTGGCTACCTGCAGGAGGCAAAGGGACAAGTGTGGAGCCGGGAGATTGTGGGCTCAGGCACCTGGGCTCCCACTCTGGATGCAGCCAGTGCCACCCTGGTGCTGCCCTGTGGGATGGTTCCTCATCCCCTTGTGCCAGCCAGGGTTCTTGGGAGTCTGCCCCACCATCACAGCACTGCCAAAGGTCTTCCAGGCCCCTCTAACATGAGCTCATGGGGAGCATTTTGACTCCTGGACCTCCCCTGGATAATTTTAACCCTGAATACCACTTTTCTGTACTGCTCCAGTTTACCTACTCCAGCTCATGGGTTCACTTGAGCAGCATTGACTCCTTTCTGAAGTTCTTGTTTATTTTGCAGGTGTTCTGCTTTGACTTCAGAAGCAAGGAGCCGTTTGAGCAGGAGCTCCACCACTCCATCACTCCATCACTCCATCACACATCCACCACTCCATCACTCCATCACACATCCACTCCCTGCCAAGGAAACCTCTGCAGGCCACTCCAGACCCAAGAAATTCCCAGGAATTGCCCCAGTTGGCAAAGTCCTGCAGCAGTTTCATCTTCCCCAGGATCCCAGACTCTGTTCCTAAGAAAGGCACCTCCCTGGCTGCCTGCACCCTCCTGGCTCCAGCTGCCTCCCTTTGCCAACACACTCGAGAATGTCGGACTCCTCCTTAGCCAAGGAATTGTCAACAGTGCCTTTTCTCCTGCTCCTCCCTTCTGCAGCACTGTCCTGCCATCCAAGCTCTCTCAGGAGAACAGAGAAGCTCTCTCAGAAGAACAAAGCTCCCCTGCTGCTGCCTGGAAGGTCCCTGTCACCTTTGCCAGGTGCCCTCTCGTGCTGCCCACCTGCAGGTGGCTGGTCACACCTCGGAGGTCAGCAGGGAGTGTTGTTGATGGCAAACAGAATCTGCCCTCAGCAAACCCAAACAAAAACTCACACACAGCTCTCTGCTGGGTTGTTTTTGTGCTGGAGTGTTCCCCATCCCACAGGAAAAGGAGTAAGGTGAGGATGAAGGAAGGCAGGTGGCTGGCTGAGGTTACAGCGAGGCTCAAGCCCTTGCAGGGGCTTCCTCTCACACCACCCATTGCTCTGGCAATTGGCCCAGCCCAGGGTTGGAAATCCAGGTCACAGGTCTGCTCTCTTCCTCACTGGAGGGGCAATCACATTCCCAAGTCTCCTTTCCTCTTCACCAGAGAGGCACCTTCCCAAGTGCTCCTCTTCACCTCCACCCCAGGTACAAATGCACCAGAGACGGCTGCTCCAGCAGTCCTGGCAAAACCCACCAGCAGCTCCTCTGGGCATGGACAGGCCAAGCAGGAAAGTCATTGCAGGCAAGGTCCTGAGGGTCTTGAGTCCACGTCCTTGCTCATCATCTTGCACAGGGACAAGGGACAGGAAGGGACAGGAAAGGACAGGAGTCTTTGGGGCCCCTCAGTTGCCTTTTGTTGAGGTCAGCAGTGAACATGCAGCCACCTGAGGAGGTGCCCAGTCCCTCCTACAAGGGCACCTTTGCTTCTCAAGAGACACAACTGCAGAAGGTGCTTTCACCTGCCTGAGTCCCCACTCCAGCACCTGTGGCAGGAAAGAGACCACCAGGTGCAGTCTCAGGGAATGACCTCCCCACCAAAGCCCTTGGCCACTGATGCTGCCCAGGTCACAGCCCAGCCCAGCCTCTGTGGGATGCAGGTGTGAGGCAGCAGAAGGATCCCAGGAGAGCTGCTGAGGTGCCTCAGATGCAGCCTCTGGCACAGGGAGCACACAGGCAGTGCAGAGCACACGCTGTGCTTCCCATCACCACGATCCTGCAGGAACACACAGCTTTGCCTTTTGAGTTTTTCCTCCACAGGTGCCTCAAGTCGTGCCCAAGAAGAGGGCAGGCAGGAATAGAGGATATCTTGAGCAGGTTTACATATGGGAACTGGATCTCCATGAGGTCACCGTGGACAAATAGGTTTGTCCTTAAGGAAACAAGGGAGCTGAGCAGTGGCAAATTCCACCAGTGACCTTCAAGGAAGAGGAAATAACAAAAGAGGAGCAAGATCAAGCGTGTCTGGACACTCTCATGTTGATGAGCCTCTGGATGCTCCCAAGCAAAGGTGCCCCATGCCCTGCAGCAGCAATGGGGTGTTCCCTGGAGGTGCTGCATGGGGGATGCTCACAGACCCCTCAGGCACCCACCCCAAGCAGGCTTATCCAGCCCGGATTGCACGGAGCACGGCTGGGCACAGGGAAGCACAGGGGAGAAGCCCTGACCCTCAGTCCCTGCACCAGAGAGGATTTGATCCCTGCAAGCTCTTGCATTGCTCTCAGGCAGCCCCAGACTCCCAGGGAAGCTGCCAGCAGAGAGCTGGAGCCCAGGATGGGTGGAGAACATGAGAGCCCCACAGCAAACTTGTGGTTTTGATGAGGTGGATGGGGAGAGGCAGCACCTGCCTGTGCCAGGGTGAGGGGAACAGCTGCTGGCAACAGGGAATGAGGGAGCTGGGCCCTTCTGTCCCTCCAGAGAGCCAAGGTCCAGGCTGGAAGTGACTCATCCACCCTTCCTGCCCTTCCTGAGCCCCGTGGGCACGGCTCAAGGGAAAGCACACATGGCCAGGGTCCTCTCCTCCAGGCACATGAGGCACCTGGTCCTGCAGACTGGCACAGCTTGAGCCACTGGCCCTTGTGTCCCACATCCCAGCCACCCTCTCCACCTCCACACCACCCCAGGAGTCTGTGCCCAAACAGCAGAAGCACACGGTCCCTGTCACACTGCCTGTCACACAAGGGCATGGCTGATGCTGTGCAGGATGCTGGGATGAGCCTTGGAGGGGAAGGATGTGGCCAAAGGATCTCCATCGTGGAGGGCAGCCTCCCTGTCCTCCTTTGAGTTGTCTTCTGTTGTCCATCAGCCAGAAGCAGACCCAGTGGCCACTTTCCCACTGGTACTGGAAGCCAGTTGACTTCCAGCAGGGCTGTCCTGCTGCTGCTCATCCTGGCACAGCACAGTCCCAGCACGGGGGGTTGAGGACTTTGCTTCCCCTCATCACATCCACTGCTCAGACACCACTAAGCACATCGATGCCTGGCATGTGCCATCCTCAGACTGGTCCCCTGTGTGTCCCCAAGGCAGCAAAGGAGGCAGCTGGGCACTGCCATGGCCCCAGCCCAGCGTGGATGGAGCCACACCATGCAGGGGTGACCCAGAGATTACCAAGAGCTCAGCAATCACAACCATCTCTGCCCTCAGCTTTGTCAAGAGGCAACATCAGGACACGAGAAAGGAAAAGGAGAGGTCAAAGTGGAGCACCAACAGCCATGGGTGAAAGCAAGGAGCGAGGCAGGGACAGTGGCAGGGGTGCACAGCCTGCCCAACGCTCCGCGTGACGTGGCAGGGGTGAAGGTGCCACTCACCCTGTGAGAGGCTGGGCACTCCCTGGGGCAGGCACAGGGCTCTGCTGGGAAGCTCTGACGGGATCCCCGTGCCGGTGCCCCCCCGGGGAGGGGCCTCTGGCTGCAGCACACACTCCGGGCTCCGGCTGTTTGCTCTGCAGTCTCCCGGGCGGGTGATAACCGCCCGCTGCCCAGCCAAGGCTCCAGCTCACCATGCTGAAATTCAGGAGGTATTTGATCACGTAAGTGGAATATTTTCATGTATTTATTGAAGTGAAATACTATTTCCCTGAGTAAAATGCTCTCTCCATCCTCCCCAGAGGTGATGTCCCTGCAGGTCCCTCTGTGCTGGGGAGCAGTTGAAGCGGTGATGGGGATGGGCAGGGGAGCGTTTCTGCTCCCCATCAGCGCAGGGCAGCCCGGGCTGATGGGGATTTTCCCTTCTGGTGGCGCTCCAAGGGCAGCTGGAAAGCAGCACCTTTTGTGAGGCTGCTGCCACAAAGGCAGGAGAACGGCACAGAGCTTGGCAGGGCAATGGGATGCTGGTCCCTCCTGCAGCTGGTCACCAGAGGAGCAGGTGTGCAGCAGAAATGTGGCTCTGGGCAAGTTTTCCACATGGCCACCCCAATGAGTGCCCCAAGGGTGAGGTGCCCTCTTCCACAGCCTCTGGTTTGGACAGGAGGGATGAGGGAAGGGCAGGGCTTGGCTCTGCAGCAGAGTCCTTTGGCTGGGGCAGAGCTGCAGGGTGAGAGGGCTCGGGGTTATTCCTAACCCAGCTGTCAAGTGTAGGGTGGGCACCGACACAGGCAGTGCCACTGTGCCCTTGCTGTGCTACCTGAGCATCCTGCTGACCATCTTGCCCAAAAAAATGGCTCCAGAGACTGCTCAGAGGGAGCAGGCTGTGGCTGGTGTACGTATTGTGTGCATTAATTCCTTGTGCAACTTCGCTCACTGCCTGGAGAATATCTGGGCACAGGAGAACAGTGAAATCTTTCTCTGCCACTCACCTGCCCAGTGAGCTCATCCTCAGCACCTCCCACAGCACCTGCAGCCAGCTGGGACCCCAAGGGCCTGGAAATCCCCATCCTGGCTGGGGCATTTGTTTCTGTGTTGGGCAGGGAAGGGGCACAGGTCGGAGGGAAGCTCTGCTTGGAGCAGGGTGAGAAAAACAGAGTTGAAATCTGCTGAGAACAAGCAGCACCTCAGGCATCCTCTCCCCTGCTGGGGACACACTGAGACACAGCTGAGGCACCATCCCTTGCAAGGATTTGACCATTGGTTCGGGTTTGCATTAAATTCCTTGAGCCAGCATAGGAGGATCCAGCTGCTCTGGCCCTTCCACTGAGCCCTTGCAGCCACAGGCACCTTTGGGGTGCTGCACCCACCTCTGCACCCTGTTTGTCCCTTCAGGAGGTGACAACACACAGGCTTTGGGCTGAGGGGGCTCTCCAGCTGCAGCCTGCCTGCAGATGGAGGCATCTCCAAAGACTCTGCAGGAGTTGGGCTCTCGCAGGGCTCCAGGTGCACCCTGGGCACCTTCCTGGTGCTCTGCTCTCAGGTGTGTCCCCAAGACACACAGCCCCTGATGCCACCCTGGTGTGTGGATGGAGAGGAGGCTGTGCAGGGCTTACCCAGGGAGGGCAGCTGAGCCTGGGGAAGGTTTGTTGCCCAGGCCAACCTGCTCCAGCCTCCAAGACAAGGGCTGCTCATGCACCATGTGCTGTTTAATCCACGTTTTGCTGCCTTCAGTGCAACTTCTTGGCATCTTGAGTGCAAATCTGAGCACTGACACTTTCTCAGCACACCCTCCTTGATGTCCATGTGTCCCACGAGAGCCAGCCTGGGGGAGGGAAGGAAAGGCTCTGGATCTGTGCCAGCCTGGCCAAACCCAAGCAGCCCAACACGTGTTGTGTGCTCTCAGCTGGGTGTTCCACCAACACAACAGCCACCTCAGAAGAGCCAAAGGACCTGGATCTTTCACAGATTTTCACAGGCTGAAGGTTTAGGACCTCTGTGGAAGCAAGCCCCAAATTATACCTGCACCAAGTACGGGTATGGGAGTGGCAGAGGCAGTGCTGGGGGAAAAGTGTTCCATCATTCTGCCTTCATTGCTGTGTGCTCCTGCAGATCCCCCCAGAGTTTGTGAGCATCACTAAATATCACAGTGGTGCAGCTCTTCATTCCCTTCTTGCTGCTTGTCTTACCTTGGTCAGCCAGACAAAATTACCATCAGCCTTGCCTTGAGTGATGGGAGAGTGGGATCGAGTCTCCAGCCAGATCCAGAGGAATCACTTCACTCTGGAGCAGCTCTTCCCTCACTGCCTTCTCCTTCTGTGGTCCCTCTCATCTTCCACATGGAGTTATTCCAAAAAGCCTTTCCTCACATCAGCTCTGGGGCAGCCTCAGGTCTCTGCTTCAGCCCTCCCTCTTTAACACCTCCTGGCATTTTCATCTCTGTTTAAGCATTTGGCATTTCTCTGTCTGCTCCTCAAGTGGCAAAGAGCATGGACAGCACCAGGCTGCCATGGGGACTGGGGATGCTGTGCTGCTGATGGGCAGCAATTTCATGCACTAATGACACCTTTTGAATCCTCAGTAGCACTGCCACGGCCTAAAACCTCCCAGCCTTTCCAGTCCCGAGTACTATGGACATTAAAATCCTCCTGGGAGGAGCTGAGAGTTCCAGCTCAGTGAAGGGACATTGCTGGGAGCAGGGCAGAGCCGTGCCCATGAGTGTCCAACCACTGCAAGCAGAGCTGCCACCATTATCAAACTACCCCTTAATCATGACAGCTGATGGTTTTCCTGGAACAAATCCAGTTTCTCCACAGCAAACCTGAATTTCTGTACCTGTGGAATGCATGACACCTTCAGAGAGCCCATGTTGGTGTCACTGCTGCCTCACCAAGTGAGCTCTGGACTGCCCAGAGCAGGAGATGAAGCACCATGGAGGGGAAGAAGCTCTGGACAAGCAGGTCTGTGCAGTGCCAGTGCCACTGCCTTGGTCCAAAGCTGGAGCCAGCAATGCCAAGGAGCCCAGGTTGGCTGTTGGAACGCAGCTTCCAAGCAGGCTCTGCCCAAATTTCTGCTTGCATCAATTCCTCCCATTCAGATCCTTGCTGCCTGTGACTGCCCCTCCCTGAGAGGGGAGAGCAGCCACCTGGGGCTGGCAGGCTGGACTTCCCCCAATCCCAGAGGGTTTCACCAGATTCTCAGCACAAATCATCTCCTGTTATGCAACAATGAGCTCCCTGGGGGAAAACCAGCAGAATAATGGAATCATTCAGGTTGCAAAAGCCCTCTAAGATCATCGAGCCCAATCTTTCCCCCAGCACTGCCAAGGCCACCACCAACCCATGATTCCAAGTGCCACATCTGCTGGGACTGGACAACCTTTCTGTGGAAAAACGAAACACAAACAAATCCTTTTTTCCAGGAAATTCAGTCCCTTACCATTCCACTGAAGATTAAAGTGACAATCAAGCTGCACCAGGGCTTGCAGCAAGAACAGAAGGAGCCCTGTGGCAGAATTTCCATGGCCTGAGTGTCACCTTACAAAACCCAAACCCTGACAGCACAATTCTGGTGGCCTGAAGAAATCACACTGCTGTTGTAGACTTGGCTAAAATCAGACTAAAACCCAGGCACTGCTGGGGCCCCCACAGTGGCATCACATCTGCAGCCTTGGCAGTCCAACAGCAGAGAGTGGGGAGAGCAGGGAAAAAAGAGATTTATTGTCTGTGTTGATAAAAAAGGAATCGTGATCCTTGTAGGCCAGGCAGGGCAGGGCACACACAGGCAGTGCCCTGTTCCTGCTGCCTGGGGGGAGCCCAGGCTGCTCTGGGAAGGCGGCCCTGAGCAGCCAAGGGACTCAGTGGTTATCACTGTTTGCTTTTCAGCACAATGTCTGTGGCCCATCTGGAAATTTCCACGAGGCTGCACTGCTGGGGCCCAGCCTCGGAGGTTCCCTGGTTATCGCTGCCTCTGCATCATTTCCGCCCCTGAAAACGTGACCTTACCTTAAATAAAGATCAAAAAGCCTCAAGGCTCTCCTGCCTGCCTCACACACACACCACTGGGCTTGGCTTTTTCTCCCCGTGAATGGTCTCAAATGTCTCTCTCCTTGCAGGAAGCTGAGTGCAATCTGCAGGTGCCCACCAGGTCGGCTCTGGATCTCCTTCAGCCTCCTCATCCTCCTCCTGGTCATACTTCAGGTTGTGGAGAAGCTGCAGCCTCCTGGGTAGGTGCTGAGCAGAATTATAAACCTGCACCTCGTCCTCCAGCCTTTCACTGGCCACTGGGGTGGGCTCAGAACCGCCCTCCTGAAAACCACCCAGCAGGGTCTTCCTTAGGCAGGGAGGGAAATCCAGGCGAGAGAGACCCCTCTGGGGGTCCCACACCTCACCCCAGTGCCCTGCCCAGAGCTGAGCCCACCCTGGGGTCAGACAAGGCTGCTCTGGGCTTTGTCCTGGCTCACCACAAAACCCTACAGCCCTTGAGCCCAATCCTCCCAGTCTGGGCTTATCTGCAATCTCTCCTCCAGCTTCTGCAGGCCACCAGCTCTTCTCTCTCCTTGCCTCCCCTTGCTCTGCCCTTCCACCAGCCTGTCCTGCCCCAGCAAGACAGAAACACTGCCACATCACTGCTGACCTGTCCTTCTCTTCTCCAGAGAATCATTAAATTCTAAAGGACTTCCAAGATGACCAACTCCAAGTTCTTGCACCCATCCCCACCCTCAGGGCAGCAGTGAAGCCCCTACACCCATCAGCAATGCCACCCACCCCAAGAAAAGAGGGAAACGTGTTTTGGGGTGACTTTGGGGGGTCAGGGGATTCATTGGGCTGCAGAGGAGCTGCCTCTGCACTGTCCTCCCACCTCCCACAGCTGAGCATTGTGTCCTCCCCATCACAGGAGCTGCCAGTGTGAGCTGGAGCGTGGCCTGCAGGAGCCCACGGGCCACGGGCTCGGCTCTGCCCTGCACAGCCCAGAGCTGCTGTGGGAGGATGACTCCCTGCAGGGGCAGAGGCAAACTGAGCCAGAGCCCGCCTCCACTGAGGACATTTTCAGGATGAACCTGTACTTCAGACAGGAGACCCCTCTGGGAAGCAGCCAAGAGGAGCACTGGATGCAGCAGCCTGAGGGGAGCAGCGAGAAGGTGAAAACCAATCTGTCACCCGCAGAGCTGAATCCCCAGCTTGCTGGCCTGGAACAGGCAGCCAGAGAAAGTCCTTCTGCCAGCCTTCCCGGGAGGGTTGACTCAGTTTTGGCAGAAGCTGTCTCCAGCAAGTTCATCATCTTTGCCAACAGGCTGAGCACGGAGGAGCAGAGGGGAACATCCCCACCCGGAATGGTGCAGGTGGAGGCACAGAGCCAGACTCAGCCTCGAGCCCTGGGTTCTCCCCTCCCTGAGTGGGGCACCTCAGTTACACAGCCCGTGCCAAACTCAGCTCAGCCTCTGCAGGCAGAGGATCCTTACAAAACACACCTGGAGACAGCATTTTCCCCAAACTGGACAGAAGCCTTTAAGGTGAAGGAGGTGACAGCTGGGGAAGGCCAGCAGGCCAGAGGGGTCACCTCTCAAGGGAAGACGTGCAAGCCCAAGACTGACGTTGTTTTCCTCAAAGTCCACAAGAGCGCCAGCAGCACCGTCATGAACATCCTGTTCCGCTTCGGGGAGACGCACAACCTCACCTTCGCCTTCCCCCGGGGCGGGGGCTTCCAGCTCTACTACCCGTACCACTTCCTGGCCAGGTTCGTGCAGGGCTTCTCCCCGCAGAGCCCCCGGCGCTTCAACATCCTCTGCCACCACATGCGGTTCCTGCAGCCCGAGGTAGGGGCAGAGCTGCGGCCCTCGGGAGGGGCAGGCGGGGAAGGGGGAGAGGGGCTCCCGGGGCACAAGGAGGGGCACCTGGCAAGCGCATAAACGCTGCAGGGAGGGGCTAGAGAGAGCCAGGATTGCCCACGGGTACCTGGCATGTGGTTGGCATCTCCTGAGAGCTCCTGTGAGCAGGTTTGATGAATCCCTGAGCTGTGAGCCATGGCAAGGTGGGAGACGGCAGCTGTAGCAGTCAGCAGCTCTCATCTCTTTCTTGTCTGGTGGGCCCTGGGACATGTCCTGCTCCCTGGACAGGCCTAGAGGGGATCAGCTGCAAGAGGAGAACATCCAAAGTGCATCAGCCTTGCCCAGCATCCACCCCTCGGGATGCCACCTGAGGACAGGTGGACGTGGGGAAAGGGAAGGAGACGGGCAGGATCTCCATCCCAGCCCAGCAGCCCACTGTGGGGAGCTTTGCTCACTGCTCTCCCCGTGTGCCTCTTCTGGAGCTCCCCACAGCTCCTCTGATGAGCTGCACCCTGAACTCCCCCCCAGCACCCCCATCTCCATCCCCAGCGGGTGCCTCTGCTCTTCAGCGCCGTGGGCGAGCACGTCCCTTCCCCCCGCCCCACCTTCAAACCCTCCTCCTTCTCCCCCGCAGGTGCAGAAAGTGGTGCCCAGCTCTGCCGTGTACTTCTCCATCCTGAGGAACCCCGTGCAGCTGATGGAATCCTCCTTCGTGTACTACAAGGGAGCCTCGGCGTTCTCGCGGGTGCGCAGCCTGGAGCAGTTCCTGCGCCAGCCCTACCGCTACTACAACCCCGCCAGCGGCGACCGCCACTACGCCAGGAACCTCATGACCTTCGATTTCGGCTTCAACCCCGACGGGGACGTGTCCCCTGAGCGGGTGCAGCTCATGCTGAAGGCCATCGAGGCGTCCTTCGACTTCCTGCTCATCTCCGAGTACTTCGACGAGTCCATGGTGCTGCTGAAGGAGATGCTGTGCTGGGACCTGGACAGCGTCGTCTCCTTCCCGCTCAACTCCAGGGACAGCAGCACCAAGTCCCCGCTGCCGGACTCGGTCGTGGAGAAGCTGAAGGCCTGGAACAGGCTGGACTGGGAGATCTACACCCACTTTAACAGGACCTTCTGGGAGCGGATCGAGCGGGACATCGGCCGGGAGCGCATGGGGCGGGAGGTGCGGGCGCTGCGGGCGCGGCAGGCGGAGCTGGCCCGGACCTGCCTGCAGGGCGCGGGCAGCGTGGGCCCCAAGGACATCAAGGACTCTTCCCTGCGGCCGCTGCAGTACGGCGGGGCCCGGATCCTAGGCTACAACCTCAAGCAGGGCTTGGATGAGAAGCTGGAGCGGACGTGCCGGCGGCTGGTGACGCCGGAGCTGCAGTACAGCAGCCTCCTGTACAAGAAGCAGTTCCCCCCGCAGCCCCCCGAGACGCCCCGGCAGGACCGAGCCCCGCCGCACCGGCTGGAAAATACCCGAAACTGAGCGCCCCTGGCCCCTCGGGCATCCTTCTCCATCCGCCCTTGCTGAGGACAGCGAGGCGCTGCCGGCCGGGGCTGCTCCTGCCCGGGGCGGGGCGGGCTGGGGATGCTGCCCACGGTCACCTCTGTCCGTGCATTCTGAGCACAAGCTCCGGGCGCTGCCGGCAGCAGGACGGGCTCCCAGGGGCTCCACAGGACTTTTCCAGACGGAAATCCCCCCCCCACCCCGCAGTCAGCAGCTGGAGCCTCAGCACAGCACCGGCTCCAGCAGCGAGGAGAAGATGCAGGAGGGCAGCCCAAATCCTCACCCCGCACCAGAGATTGCAACAGGACAGGGCCAAGCTGTAAATCGGAGCTGGGGAGTTTGATTTACAGCTTGGGAACGAGTCTGTCTGTGCTCTGAGCAGCACCTCTCCCCTGCTCCATCAACGTTACCGTGCTGGAAAAGCAGCCTCTTAATTAAAAATAACAACAGTCACTGTCACTCCTTAAATTCCCCTTAATTACAACAGTCTGCCCAGCAGGCGACCTCCCCAGCATCCTCCACTCTGCCCAGGGAGAGATCCCGCCGGAATGGCTTGTGGAGGGCAACTCAGCCTGACTTCTCTCACCCTGCACTTCTCCTTGAATCAAAAGCAGAGCCAGCAAATCAGCTGGGATAAACGGAGGCCCCATCTCTGCCTTTTCAGCACCATTTCCAAACCAAAAGAGGTTCCAAAAAAATGCCCAGGGGGATCTGAGCATCCCAGGCTCTCCCTGGGGCAGGTAAAAAGAGCCTCAAAGGTTTCAGTTTCCACCCAAAAGTTTCCTATTCAGTTTAACCAGGAAAAAAAGCCAGACTGTGCTCCCAGTGCCCTTCCCAGGGCAGTGCCAAGCGTCCTGCCAGGCACAAGGATTTTGCTCCACAGTTTTGGGGTGCTGTGTGTCCCATAAAGTTTTGTCTCTGAGGCACATCCGTGTGTGGCTGCGTTGGTCCCTTCCCTCATTTCTCCTGCTGGGATGTGGGGTGGCCTCATGCTTTAGGAGGTTTGGGGTTCCTGGGGGGCCTGCAGGTCCCTCCAGAGGGCAATTCCAGAGGAAATTAATTGGGATGGGCAGCACCCTGGGGCTGTCCCCACATGGACACAGCAGAGTGCAGGGAGGAGCAGGGCTGGGCACTGGGCACCAAACCTGCATCTACCAAACCTCTACTCCAGGTTTTCATTGGGTGCCACTTCCTTATTCCCTGTTTGCACCTCAGGAAATAGGAGCAGGTCATTCCTGTCAGGAATTCTGACCTGGGGCAGAGACCCTGGAACAGCCAGAGCATCACAATGTCCCAGTGCTGTTCCCAGAGGAGAGAGCCCAGGGTGCAGCTCCCCGGTCCCAGCACAGCCTGGGGGATCCCCTTTTCCCAGCAGGTGTTCCCCCCACACTCCCCCTTTCCAGAGCAGGCAGGGCAGAGGTGTTTTGGGCATCACAGTCACTCCCATTTTCAGGGATATCTCCAGGAATGATATCACTCACCCAAATGCCAACATTTATTTTTATTATTTTTTTCCACAAACTGTAATTTTATAGTTAGGAGTATTTCACACAGACACGGAGCAGAGCCCAGGGATGCACTTGCTCAACCACAGCAGCTGCCTGGGTCACTTTTTTCTAACTACAGGCCCTTTGAGCACCATTTCTTGATGTTTTACAGCACCAAAACCCAGGCTAAGCACATCCCCAGAGCAGCAGGGTCTCTCTCCCGTGGCCAGTGAACTCTCTTGCCTTGGAACATTTTTAATTCCTCTCCGAGACTTGCCAGGTTCAGCCTGTGCAATTCAAGGACTTCAGGCCAAGTTTAACTCGAAACCCACCAATTTTTAACCAGCATCCATGAATAACTGGAAAGATCAAAGGCTGTTTCCTCCCCATCCCAAGTGTCCAAGGCAGTTACTGGCTTACACTTTGTTTTTAGGGCTGCAAGAGACCCAGGGGAGTTATTTCAGGCATTGCACGATGCAATAACCCCGAGTTGCTCAAGCCTGCCCGTGGAATGGTCCCAACTTTCTGTAAGACTCCTGGCAGCACAAGACAACCAGCAATTCATGCAAAAGTGTTCAGTGTTCTCTCTCTGAGGCAGTGATGGGAGCTTGAAACGTTTCGGGCTCTCCAGGGAGGCTTTCAAAGCAATTCCCAGAGGAGCTCAGGGATCCTGCAAGGATTCCCTTGTGGTGCTTTCAGGACTGAACCAGCAGCAAAATCCTCCACAGTGGGAAAGCCTTTCCCAGGAAAAGGGCTGCCAGGAGCCCTGGGCTCAGGCACGGGGCTCTGAGTTGCTCTTCCCCCCCTTCCTTTTCTGCTGGGGTTTGTCACCCTCCACCTGTGGTGTCACCTTGGCCTTGGGCACCCTGTATTTGCTTTTGTCACCCTCCACCTGTGGTGTCACCTTGGCCTTGGGCACCCTGTATTTGCTCTTCTGGCTGTAGAGGAGGTTTTTCTGGAAGAGGCGTGGGATGTTGCCCTGGAACAGCAGGAGGGCAGCGAGCATCCCTGGAATGAGAGCACAGACCCCTTCAGAGCACTGTGTCGAGCATCTGCACCCTCCCCACAGCCCAGCAGAGCTTTTGGATCCTTGTCACCACCTTCACCGTGACCAAAAGGCAGCTCAGCACCACTGAAGCCCCCACCGAGGGCTGAGAGACCCTCACTTTAAGGAGAATTTAACCACTGTGTCCTCAACATGACAAACAAGGGTTGTTTTGACCCAGAAGGGCCATAACCCACCCCAGTGGTTTTCTGGCAGAGAATCATTAAGGTTGGAAAAGCCTCTGAGCCCATTGAGTCCAACCATTCCCTCAGTGCTGCCGAGGTCACCATTGGTCATGACCAGAGAGCCACATCCACGTGGCTTTGAAATCCCTGCAGGGATGGGATTGCCCTCAGCAGTGTGCCAGTGCCTGAGCACCCTTCAGGGAAGAAATTTTCTCAATACCCAACCTAAACTTCCCCTGAGGCAACGTGAGGCTGTTTCCTCTTGTCCCATCGCTGTTATCTGGGAGCAGAGCCCAACCCCACCTGGCTCCAGCCTCCCATCAGGGACTTGCCTCCACTCTCAGCACATTTCCAGCCTCCTGTGACCACCCTGGAGCGGAGGACAACCTCAAAGCACAGCTCAGCCTGCCATTGCCCTAAAACACCTTTGCTAAACTTCCCCCAGACTTTGACTTCAGGGAGATTTCTGCCCTTGTTCTGTGCAGAAATTGGATTTTAAAAGATTGGACAGCAAAGAGATGACCCCAGAGACAAGGAGGCAGGATGAAAAATGACACTTGCCACTGGCAACCCCAGGTTCCAGCCCTTTGCCAGAACAGTCCATGTCACGCTGAGCATTCCTGCCTTGCCCCATCCCAGCTCCTGCCCCCTGGGAAAGTCTCACCTGCGAGGGGCCCCAGCCAGTAAACCTGGATGTAGTCCCAGAAGCTGCTCCCCGAGCAGTGGAAGGTGCTGGCCGTGGCCAGGGCAGGGTTGAAGAAGGCCCCTGTGAATGGTCCAGCTGTGTGGGAAGAGAAATGAGGCCAACAGTCCCACTGCATCCTTTGGAACACTGACAAAGGGCTGTGACCCCTCCTGCCCACCTGGGGCACCTCTTGGACCTGGCAAATCCCACCCTCAGCGCCCTGAACTTTGTAGGAAGCAGAAAAGCTCAGTGCAGGACCCAGGGATTCCAGGGAAGTGATCCTGGTCTTGAGCTATGGCTGTGAGCCCACATTTACCTGCAGCCCAGGTACCCCAAACTTCATCCCAAAATGAATATTCCCCAAAATAATAGAAAAAAAACCACCTTAGTAGTCATTACCTCATTAACCCCTACCTCCCCTGTCCTGCAAGATGAAAAAGGGGCTGTTCCTCCCCCACAAATGAGGTGCTTTTCCCAATGACTCAGAAAAAGAAACGCCAGAGCTGCTCACCTGCGTAGGTCAGGAAGGTGACAGTGGCTGCCAGCGCAGGGACCCGGCACAGGGGGTGGCTCTGTCGCAGCCTGAGGAGGACGAGGTGGAACAGGAAGGAGCAGGAGCCTTCCACGAAGGCAGCGTGGGGCAGGGAGGCGCGGATGGAGGAGCTGCACTCCGGAGCGATCAGGTTCTGGATGAAGTGGAGCTGGCTCAGCTCCCAGGACCAGAAGAGCCGGGTGACAGCCCAGCCCATCCCTGTGCCCGCACCCTGGGCCAGCAGCTTGGCCACCGTCACTGCCAGGCTGGACTGGAGGAGCAGGAACTCCTGCACACACACGGTGGGGTTGGCGGATGCTCCGTCAAAAGAGGCGCCGTGCACAGCGGAGAGGAGGAAGAGCAGGGTCAGGACCAGGTCCAGGCCAAAGCCACCCCCCCAGGGGCCGATCTCCATCAGCATCCTCAGCTCCAGGCAGCTCGTGCACAACTGGAAGGAGCCAGCAAATTCCCTGGCGAGGCAGCCGCGTGTCCCGGGGGACAGAAGCCTCTTGGAAAGCCACCTGAGCAGCTGGCACAGCCCAACAACCAGGAAGAAAAAAGCAATGGAGACATTCAGGCCATCCATGGTGGAGGCTGGGCTGGGGGCAGAGCCTGGACCAAACCTGGGAAGGAGCAGAGGAAGCTCCTGCGCCTCCTCTTTATAAAGCCAGGCAAAAGCAAACGTGGCACAGCCAGACAGGCCTGGGAAAGGCCACACGTGTGGCCCTGCAGGGCAGTGCCAGGCTCACAGCAGCTGCAGCAGCCACCAAAGTGTCTGTCCCAGCAAATCCCAGAGTCATCTCCAGCAGGCACTGAACCCCCAGCCCCAGCATTTGCACCTGAGAGCCCACAGCAGCTCCCCAGAGCTCACAGCTCTTCCAGAAGGAAGAAAAAGCTTCCTTTTCTTTCTGCTTGGCTCCAATGCCTGTGGCTGACCCATCCCTGGAAGTGTCCAAGGCTGGGTTGGACGGGGCTTGGAGCAAACTGGGACAGTGGAGGGGGTGGAAAGGGATGGGTTTAAAGCCCCTTCCCACCCAAACCACTCTGGGATTCCCTGGTAAACAACACATGATGTGGCTTCTGGGTCATTTCCCTGCTCTGCAGCAGAAGTGCCACCACCCTGAGCCCACATTTCCCATCCCTGCAGGCAGGACAGGCTGTCCTGCACACCCCCAGGGCAGGCAGTGCCAGCTCCTCTCACTGCCGATCACACACTAAGAGCCAACAGCTTTGATTTGGGCCGTTTTATTCCCCACTCCCCATGTCATTTATAAAAGAAATTACCAGGAAACACAGGTTGGAAGCACACCTGAGCAGGGATGAGGCTCTTCAAACAGTTCCAAGTGGCTCCAGCAGTGCAGCCCAAGCCACAAAAAGCTGGAGCTTTAAGGAGAGGAGAGGGACCACACTGCCAACCACTCATTAATCTAAGCCCTCTTCTCCTGTCCCCCAAAACTGCCCTGCTTTTGGTCAGCCTGCTTCAGAATTTCCCTCAGTTTAACTCTTTTTACCCCAATTCTCCCTCCACATGACAGGACAAGCACCCATCTTTCACCTTGAATGAGCAAATGACTTTGCTTGAGTAACAGAAGATGAAATATTCTTTAAGAGTCTCATAAATTGGTAATTTTGCCCTCATGAAAATTGACCTCTGGCAGCAACAAAGTGCTGGTCAAAGCTACTCATCACTGCAGAACCAACCATAAAATACTTAACATCACCATCCAACTCATTTCTTTCCACCTCCCCTCTTTCTGTGTTTCTCAGGAGTAGAGAAACCAGGAGTTTTCTCTTTAGAAACAAAACCTCACAAGGACCCAGCGAATCCAGTCTCTGAAAGAGAACCACCAGATCACAGGACACAGACTGGTAAAACTGGGAAAGAAATTCCAACATCTTTCCCTTCCTCCCAGAAATGGATTTTCCTCTTCTTTTCAATCCTTGTAAGAGCTGGGCCTTAGGAAACAAACATTCCAAGGTTTAAAAACTGTTCCCCACCCATTGCTTGTAATTCTGCCCATGGCACATCCTGCAGTTGTGGGACATTTAACCCAGGCTGGACAGAGGAGCTGGGAGCTGCTGATTCCAAGGATAACCATGGGATTAAACAATGCCAGGGGCTCATTCCCTCATTTGTGACAGCAGACTCCACACAGCTTTGCAGGGCTGCCTTTTTAGGGAACAAAACGATCTAAAAATTCCAACATTCCCACCAAAAACCCCTTTTCTATAGGTGGAACATCAGTGTCTTTCTCAACCAAACTTGGCTTTCAGGGCTAAAAATGCAGATATTCAAGTGGGGGGGGTTTACCCACAGGACAGGAATAAGTTGGCACTTCCAGAGTTTACCTAAATAAGCACTCTGGCTCCTCTGCTGTTTTCACCCTCAAAGAGGCAACAAAAAGAGTTGTAAGTTTATTTAAGGGGAGTTTCAGAGCTCTCCAGGAGCAGCCACATGTTCCCAGCTGCTGTGCCAAGGCAGAAGGAACCCAGAGCAGGTTTCCCATCATGGTCAGGCAGGGAAAAGGGCTCCAGGAGATCCAAGAGTTAATTGTGCTTCGTGAAAAGACCTGAATCCTTAGAATAAGCATTCACTGAGAGGGAAAAACAACGAAGATGGATCATCCTTGGCTCTAGAAAGCTCAAGGAATTCCAGAAGACACCTGTCCTGTGGGCATCTCCCCTCCCCTCCAGACCATTCAGAGGAGCTGCCCCGAGTCCCATCAGTGTCCTCACTGTTGATCCACAATTGTACCAAGCTGGATTCATCGTTCATGAGCCCTCCAGGAAACACGAGGACCTGGAGCCTTGAGACATCCATGGATTGAGCCACATCCATGCCTTGACACAGCCTGGCTGCTCTTCCTTCCTCTGCACTGACTCAACACAGCTCCAAAGCAGAAGTCTGGGGACCTGTTCAGTGTCTGAAAGACAATGAGCAACCCCTAACTTCCCACTGGGAAAATCCCATTAAAAAACCCAAACCATCAGTCCCTACGGGCTGTTTCCACACTCAAGTCAACTGGGGTTTGAAATCTCCATGGATTGGACTTGATGATCCTAAAGGTCTTTTCCAACCTTATTGATTCCATGGTTTTAAGTGATGATGTGCTGGAGGACATTCCCACTGCAGGCAGCAGCTGGGAAAAGCATGAGGGGCTGTGTTGGAGCTGCCCTGCTCCCTCCTAACAGACTGAGAAGGCACAGAAAGTCATCATTCTCACTTGGTGGCATTTTCCTCCCTCAAGGAGAAGAAATCTTTCCTTGGGCTGGATTCAAAGTAGGGGAAACAGCTCTTGGAAGAACCAGCTTCCTCCAAACATCTGGAGAGCAACAACCAGAGTCTGGCTGAGCTCAGCAAACTTTCACGTTGCTTTCTCACATGACTGAGGACGGCTGTTTTTATTAAAAATAATCTTGAGAGCAAAATGCAAGTTATATAAAAAAAGGGGGAAAATGCAGCTGTACAAATCCCTGGGAGCAGGGATCTACAGACACCACTGTGCTCCAGCACAGGAGCCACAGGAACTGCACAGAAACCCAACAATGCTCTTCAGGCACTGCCATGAAACACTCTGCTCATGAGGATCCTCACTTCTCACCCACCCGGGTTTTAACCTGCTCCTGGTGCAGTCCAAACAGTTGTGCTCAGCTCACTGCAGCCAAACAGCAGCCCTGAAAGGGAGAAACTGCTGCCCCCAAATTTACTGCATTCAAGAACTGTGTTTTAAATACCCAATCTTGAATAAACTGATCTCAAGAAAAGGGGGCTGCTCTTGGGTTTAGTCCTGGGCAGGTACATGCAAGGGATGAGCAAGTTCACACAAGACTTAGGAGGATTTATCAAGGACTTGCAACTTTCAGCTGTGCAAGCCAAAATCAGCCAAAGCCCTGCTCTCCTTCAAGGACCAAAATCCTGATAATCCCCAGTTCCACTAAGCACCTCCTCCTCCTCCTGTCCACTTTTCCCCCAGAAATTAAATGTAAAATCACTTAAAAGCAGTGCTAGAGAACACCAGTGTAAATGCACAAAGGGTGGATCATATGTAAAGACAAAGATACCACAACAAATTGATAGCCCTGGAGGGACAGGCTCTGTGCAAACCAACACTCTCCTGTCTGGGTGAAGCAGCTGCTGGAGATGAGTGGCTTCTTCATTTCCCTTTGCAGTGTATGAGCAAAGCTTATAGAATGTGCAAGAAAGGGGAAGAGCCCAGTCCCAGTAACACACGGGAAACACAGGATATGGCAACTCCTTGCCGTTCACCACTGAGGCAGAAACTTCATCCTGAGCCAACTGAGCCGGGCTCAGCCCCAAAGTAAATCCCTCCTTGTCCTTGGCTTGAGCTGGACTGGCAGGCCAACATCCCACAGCCTGTTTGTAGGTTCAGTGGAAAACAAAAGTGGCTCTCTGCAGCCCTGGAGGCCACGAGGCACCGTGGATCTCATCCCAAGTCCTCGGAGAGCTGTCAGCACCCAGTGGCCTCACTGCCAATGCTGATCAACAGAGACAGAGCAAACCCAGGAGCCAGATCTTCCAGCAGGCAGCAGGACAGCTCAATTCCCATGGATCCTATGCCATAAAGTTTGTAAGCAGGATAATGGATGTACTCATGGTTGGGAAGAGCTCCTGGATCATCACCACATCACCAGAGTTCACTGGGCCCATCAGTCCCACCCAGCACTGGAGAATGGATGGGGGAAGATGTGGCTGGGATGGGCCAGGCTGGTGTTTGCTTTGCTCCCTTCTCATGGAGGGTGAGGGATCTCTCTCTTTCAGGGGGTGTTTCAGAGCTGCTCTCCTCCCATCAGTGATCCAGAGGTTTTTTGGGAGGAACAGCCACCTGCCAGCAGTGCACAGCAGCAAGGGAAGCTGGTGGTGATCCAAAAGTTGGCACAGACACTGATGAGCAATAAAACTTTCTAAAAAAAAAAGGCTGGTATAGCATAAAATTATATCCACCATCATGAAAGCATTCATAAGCAGCTTAGTTCCAAACACCTTCTGTTAACCTCAGTAAAACACCGACATGTGAACTCTTTCATACACTCTTGTCTTCAAAGGTATAAATTCATGACAGGGAAAAGGGGGGGAAAAAACCCAAATGTTTTTTAAAAGTTTATTTCTAGCCCTGAAAGAACAGTTATTAAACAAAGTCAACAAATACAGTAGTTAATATTGCAGTAACAATTAAATAACATAATGGGATTAAATTACACAAAAGGCAACATTAACATCTGAAGACAGTTAAAAAAATAAAAAGAAAGCTTGCACCTACTTCCATTCCCATCAACAGCATAAGGAACAGAGGGAAAAACAGACCAGAGAGATTTATTGACTCAATTCCAGCTGGAGAGACCCTTAATCACATTTTTGCTCCCTCCCCAGCCCCTCTGACAATGGGACCCATCTGCTGCAGCCAAACCTTTGCACCTCCCTGCACGGAGAGCCAGGGGGGAAGGCTCCAATGAAGTCTCATTAACTCCTAAGGCAGGGCAAAGTGCACATTCCCATGGTTGTTTTTAAGGAGAACTCTGGTTTGTTCCATGATAACAACATCCCAGGAATCCCACACTCCCTGCAGACCTGCACCTCAGCCACAAGCTGCCCGACTGACACTTCACAGGGATCACGTCTGATCCCCACTCAGGACCTTGGGTGGGCACCCCAGAGGGATGCACAGGAATCCCCACACTGGGATGCAACTCATCCCTTCCCATCATTTCCTCCAGCTCTGGCTGGACACAGCAGAGCTGAGAGCCCTGCACCCACTCCAGGACTCTGCTCTGCTCCCACCAGAGAAAACCCACGGCTTGGAGCTTCTCACTTTGCTGACACCCTCAGGAAAGTGATGCCCCGACCCTCCAGACACAAAAGCACAGCACAAAAACCTTCTCCTGGCTCTCCTCTCCTGCCAGCCCCACCTCTGATCCCCATGAAACCTCACCACAGAGCAGCTGCTGTGGGGCCAGGGAGATGTTGGCACTTCCCAGCCTCGGAGCTGAACACTGTCCCAGGTCACACACACACAATTTGGGAACTTGGGATTGGGCCAAGTTTTGTGCCTTAGGATGGCTGAATCCTCAGAAATCATCTCCCAAGCAGACTAAATTGGACAAATTTTAATTTTATGTGTTTTAAACCGTTCTCATTCACCAATAAAAGTGAACTAATAAGTTAAAATTACTTACGATTTCTTGTTTTCTATTAAAAAAGCTAAATTTATCTAGATTGTGCCATTAAAAAAAAAAAAAGAAACAACAAAATAAAAAGATGAAAGAAAGAAAAGCTCCCAGTTTAACTCTGGCACAAGGAGTTTCACCAAGTCCATTGCCAGCAATGGACAAAGAGGGAACCACTGGTACAACAGGTTTTTTCCTCAGCCAAGCCTCCTCACTGCTCCATTTGATCAGGGAGCCAGGACAGACTCAAACCAGGGTGATTACAGTGTCCATGGCTCATAATAGACTTTTTTTTTCAGGGAAATGCACTTGGATTTCCTTACCTGGAATGGGACACTTCCTTGAATTTAAAATTTAAAGTCGTAACCGTTCTTCCACTTACAGCTACAGATTTATCCCTGTGAGGAGCAGCTAAGATAATGAACCCAACACAGATTTTAACTACCACACAGGAGCAGAACACAAGCTGAACCTGCCCAACAAAGCACCCTGCTGGCCCCACACAATCCCCCAAGAGCTGTGAGACCCCAGCCCTGGTCCCCTCCACCATCCCCCCTACCTGGCCTCTCTCACCTGGGAGTTTGTTTGGTCATACCTTGGCTACCAGTCCCCAAAATGTCATTCTCTCTATATACAGATACTGAAATTCTCTGAAAATGACTTCTATCCCCTGCCAGCAATGTTTGAAAAAGTGTGCAAAAATTTTTTACTCAGGGTCCTCTGTCCACACCCAAGCACAGCTCTGTCCCTGCCCCACTGGGATTGCAATACAATCCCACTGAAGGCGTGGTTGTTCTTTCACAGACTCATTTGGCACATTGGTACTACTTGGCTCTTCCTTAAACACTTGGGGAGGCTGAAATGCATAGACTGTGGCACTGGAAGGGGCACAGGCTGTGCTAAACTCACCCAGGCAACAGCCCAAAGGACTCAAGCTCTCAGGCTGCCGCTGTCCTTCAGAAGGAGGCGCTTTTTGTTGTGATGAAGGCTTGGCTGCAGCCATCCTGGCTGGCACAACGTCCTTGGTGACAAAGATCAGTGTGACACCAGCCAGCCCAACAGGCCCCACGATGCTCTGACAGCACTGCATCCCCTCTGCTTCATCATCTCCAGGTGTTCATCGTCTTCTGTTCAGATCATGTTTCCAAAATCCTGTATCGTCAGTGTCCTCAGATCTGGTTATTTGTTCTTCTGCTTTCATTAGTACAAATGGAGCACATACAAAACTGGAAAAAAATAGCTCTAATACTTTAAACTCTGACAACTCCATAGGATGGATGCATTATTTGCTTGGCGGGGGGGAGGAGGGGGAAATTACAACATATACAAAAATGTATTTGATACAAAGAAGGGAAATGTAAAATAAAAAAAGTCAAAGGCACCAGCATAACTTCCAAAGCCCAAGTCAGAGCACAGATACATGTTTGTGAACCACCCACTGCACCAAGCACGTTATCCCTCAAGCTTCTGGCCAGCAAGTCTAACAGGGAAAAAAAGAGCAGACAGGAAGACAGCTGGGATTTTTTCTTGCCCTGACTAGAACTGATCATTTGATCATAAATAAAGTATCTGACCCCAACCTACACATCCATAACCCACATCCAAAGACTTCACCGATCATTACGGTTCTACAAAGAGGCCGCGTTTTTGATTAAAAAAAATGTCCACAGAGCACAGGCATGAGAAACAGCTGAATACTTCTCTTCCCCCTCTCTCTCTCCTTATTCATCTTAAGAAGTGAAAACCATTTCCATACATTATGATTCCTTAAGTAACCGAGTTGTTGATTCTACAGTACAGCGACAGCTAATCCGAAAAAGAAACGAGGGGCAAGATGTACCTTCACATTCGCCACACCTGCCGTGAATCTGGTCACTGGGAGCTTCCCACAGGGATTGCAGGTAGAGGGGAGGAAGAGGAGAGTCAAAGAGATCAGCAGGTAAAATTAGTACTGCTCTCTGAAAGCTTGAATCTGTCATTCAAGTATTGAAAGTACCCAGAGGGTACAATGGGAGCTGTTACAGCGAAGTCGTTAAAACCCCTTAAAGCCCCGGGCACAGCAAGTGGCATTTCTGGGCTGTCTGGGAAACAAAAAAATCAGAATAAAAAAACCCCACAAAGGCCAATAATTCAGCCCTCAATTCCTTCTGGACCCCAGACAGGGATCTCTAAGAGTCGCCACAATGTATTTTGGATGTCTTCTGGATGAGAGTTTCTTCCCTTTTGCAGACGTTTCCCACCCCCACAAAAAACCCCTTCCCTCCCCCCCTGAAGTGTAACAATTTCATATATTATAAAGATTTGTAAAATACAAACAAACAAAAAAGGAAGAAGGCTGTGGCAGGATGTTAGCGGTTACTCTTCATTGCTTCTTTGGCTGCCAGGATCAGTGGCGTCAAGCTGGACAGAGGTTTGGCCAGTTTCAAGAAGGGATGCTGCCAGGAAGACACAAACACCAGGAATCAGTGAAAGACACACTTTGGAAGGTTTGATTTCCAGCAGGATTCATGTTTCTATGGAGCTAAACAGGAATGACTCTGCATTTGAACTGCTGACTTGTTTCGTGTGTTTCTCCCGATGGCTACAAGGACAAAATGATCCCAAGCTGGCTGGGATCACTGTCCTGCCCAATGGAGCTTCTCCTGGAATAGCTCAGTTTTTGGAAAAGGTGAGTATTGAAGCTGCACTTGCAATGAGCAAAACAAAGATTTAAACAAGAAATAATCAGAGAAAGAGAAGAAGCAGCAGCTGGCTTTACTGGGAAAGCTTCTAACATCATCTGCCTCAGAGCTACTCCTTGCTCTTCCCAGGAGTGGCATCAGTGATTCTCTCACTCCTTCACACAATGCTGCCTACAAGCAGATCTCATTTAACAAACCAGCTTTTCTCCAGTGCACAGAAAGTATTTAAAATCAAAAGGAGAAATGGTGGCACAATGGCAAGGACTCTGCTCCAGCTGCTCAGCTCGTGTGGCAGAACCCTGGGGAGAAGGGAAACTTTTCTTTTCAAGGCTTGAACACTGATGTCAGACCAGCAGATTATTTTATCAGGAGCTCTGAAGGGGACATTTGTGAGTGGAAGTATGAAAAGCAATGCAAATGCTATCAATGGCCACCTCCTGAAGGGAGTTCCTGAATTGCTGGATGCTTTGGCAGTGGCAGAGTGAAGGCACAGATTGTGATGGAACAACTTTGGAGTGTATTATAAATCTTTCCTACCAACTGCTCTCACTACAGTTCCCAGGAAAAAACACAAAATAAAAGAAAGGGTGTGGTTCATCACAGGCTGACCTGACTGTGCCCTCTGGACCTCACACTGTGAGAAGAAGCTGAGTCTCACCTGTAGCAATTCTTTGGCTGATCCTCTTTTCTCCACATCCATCTCCAAACATCGGTTCAAGAAATCCCGGAATATTGGCGACAGTTTCTCGGGGTTCTGGAGTTCTGGTGTGCCATTAGTTGCTATCAAATATAAAGCCTGTAAAATTAAGAATAAGGTATAACCAAAACCAAGCTTTAAAAAGATGCCAAACTGACCTGCCTGATGGCAAGCCCTCAGATGAGAGGGCTCTGCAGCTTACTTCTCCTCAACTTCAGAGATCAGAACTGGAAAAATGCCACAGGTGTGGGCAGTCATGACCTATTCTTGCTAGTAGCAAAATAATATTCAAGATCTTTTGGCAATAGATACTGACCCTAGCAAAGAAAGTACCAGGCTGTGACACAGCAGCACTTTCCATGACATCATGGATTTACTTTCCCTAAACTATCACAGAGGCCTGAGGTCAAAGTCCTGTGTTTTAATTACAGGCAGGCAAATCTAAATACAATCATAGAATCCCAGACTGGTTTGGGTTGAAAGGGACCTTAAAACCCATCTTGTTCCACCCCTTGCCACAGGCAGGGACACCTTTGACCACACCAGGTTGCTCCAAGCCCCATCCACCCTGGCCTTGGACACTTCCAGGCATGAGAAGTCAGGGTAATGCTGACTGCAAATTCAAGACAGCTTTCTTCCTCTGGAGCAGTTTTCTTGCACTGCTGAAGCTCGTTGGCTTTTACATTTCATTTTCTTTTGAACGCAGACGCAATTCGTGACCAATCACCGACAGTGCTGAACACCCAGCTCCAGCAAGGCCAGGGCTCCTTACCCTCAGGGGGTTCTCGTTGAGGTACGGGGGTTCTCCTTCCACCATCTCAATAGCCATGATGCCCAGGGACCAGATGTCCACTTTGGGGCCGTAGGCTTTCCGTGTGACCACCTCAGGAGCCATCCAGTACGGGGTTCCCACCATGGTGCTGCGCTTGCTCTGCTCGGGGGTGATCTGGGCACAGAACCCAAAGTCGGCTGCAGGACAACACAAGTTCAAGAGGTTAAACTGGTGCACCCTGGAAACTGGCTTTCCTAGAAGATTTCTCTATTGCTACACAGACATTTCATTGAGAGGGGCGTGGGGGGTAGTTTCTTCTTTCCTCCCCCACTATATTTTCCGAATTAAAGAAGCCAACGTGCAATGAAAATACAAAACCTGAAGGTGCTTAAGCAGGGCAGAATTCCATGGAGTGAAGACAAGGCTTTTAGCCTCTGGAAACAAGAATTACCCTGTAGAAGAATGGTGTTTTTCCCAGTCCTTCCTCCAAGAGATCTAGAGTGGTAACAGCCAAAACAAGCAATCAGGCAGAACATAGGCAGAGAGTGTTCTGCACGTGGTGTGTTGCACAGCCTGAACTGGAAGAAATCCATCCACAATCCATGGCTTCTGCCCTGCTAAACAGACTGTACTTGTGCAGCTACTGAGGTCAACATTTCACAGCACTCTGGCCATCTATACAGGTACTACAGCCGACAGACACGGAAACAAGGCTCCAGGGAAGTGCAGTGCTACCCCAGTCAGCAGCAGGAACCTGGACAAACAAACCTCTCCACAAGGTAACTACCAAAGAGAACAACCACACTCAAGAAAACGAGAAAAGTCACCTATTCCTATAGCCTTCAGGTGCAGCAGCAATGCATGTCCCATCATGTTACTTTATCCAGCTGCAGCACTCCCACTTCCCAGGCATGTAAAGCATCAATAAGAACACAGTTAAGGCAGGAGACAGATATTACTTTATCATTGACACTAAGTTAGAGAAAGAGAGAGAGAGAGGGAGAGAAGAGAGAGAGAAATTTAAGTTCCAAGGTGATTTTTGGAAGTGTTATGCCAAGCAGTGCTAAGGAAAGAGCCAAGTCATGGAAGTGTCAAGTTGTACCAAGACCATTTAACAGAGAACCACCCCACCCTGACAGTCAAAATGCTGCCTCGAAAAAAAAACCAACCAAAAGCAAACAAAAATCAAACCTATAGGAGTCACCAAGTTCCTCCTGCACTTTGTGGCCTTATCAAGGTGTCACAGTCACCTCCCAGCACGCCCCATTTCCATGAGCAGCCCAGGGAAGCAGCTGCAGTGTGTTCTCCTGACCTCCCAGCCAGCCCAGCACAGAAGAAGACAGGCAGGAATCCAGTTTCACCCACCAGCAGCATGTGTAGCTGCAGTGGTGACACCTGTCCTGTCACCAGACCCCCTTGGAGAAGGGGAAGAGTTCACAAAGAAGGTGCAGCTTCTCCCACCCTAAACTTTTACTAAAGCAATATAATCACACAGCCCCAGAAGAGCTTGTTCAGCACTGATTACACCACCTCCCCTTCATACAGGGAATTTCTGCAGCTGACTCCTGTTTTCTACTGTGTCTCCTTCCTCCTCATCCTCCCCTGATCTGCTGGGGTGATGATTCTGACTCAGCTGCCAACTCTGTCCTTTGGCCACTTTGCTTTGGCACCTCTTTGGCAATTCTGATCCTTCTCCAGCTAACTCTTCTCTGCTGTCACTGTCCACTTCTCATCAGCCTCTGAATCCACAGTTTGTGCACAGACACATCACATCCTTAAAAAAAAATTCCCTATGCAAGCGAGCAGCACATCCAGCAATGCTGGAACACAAATCAGGTTGCTTGTAATTTTTCTTCACACTCCATCTCATAAATAAAATGAGACTGCAACCCATCTGGAAAAGGAATATTGCTAAGACACATCTTCATGGCACTTCAAATTCCTGCTAAAAACACTTTTTACTTCAGACCTTTTTGCCTTAACTCTTTGATTGTTACATGCTTTGTGCATTCCTACATCCAAGAAAGGCAGGTAACACACCTCTTTCTCAGTAGTCCTGGCAGCTACCACTGCTTTCACATCATTTTTATTTACTCACACTAGAAAAGGATTTACTGTCACAAGCATGCAGAACAATTACCTGAAAAGCAAGTAGTTTGTTTGGTATGATTATATTAATCGAAGTGTTACACTACCACTCCAAGAAAAGGTACAGGGTAAGACTAGACTGCAATAAATGACCAATTTTCTCATTAGTGGCCTTTTAATGAATGGGGCAAATCATTAACATCAAGTCATGGCATCCTAACAACGCCACTGCAGCTTGCTGCAACTTTGCTCTTGCAATCGTTCCCACTTTGCTTCACTGTCTGGCCCAGTCACTTCCTATTTACCAACAAATTCATGGGGCCACAGGTTTGCTTCAACATCCTTCCGGGCCACCACGCTCCCAGCCCCAGCCTGAGGGCCCTCAGAGTACCAGCACCTGCTGCCTGATACATATTTTATATCAGAACTGATTTCTGTTACTCATGGACGATAAAAATCCACTTCAAATTTCATTGCCAATTCTCCTTCTACTGATCTACACACCCCAAGGCAGAGATTCCTGGAAAAGGGAAAATAAATAGAACATGAGACAATTGTCTGCTACTCACTCAGTTTAACTGATCCATCCATTCCTAACAGCACGTTGTCACTCTTGATGTCCCTGTGGATGACTTGGTTGGCGTGAAGGAACTCAAGCGCTTGCAAGCACTGGATGGGAGAGGAAAAAAAAACCATTCAGCATCCAAAAACACAACTGCTGGATGTGAACACGAATTCAAAGCCATGCTCACACCCTCAGCCAGCTCTGAGTGCAAGAATAGAAAGGTGTTATTGAAAATAACCAGCAGAGGAAGCTCTTGGGCTAAAAAAAATACGCTCTGGACTTCAGGAGGTCAAAAATTATTTCACCATGGAGTTTCCGTATCTTACATTCATCCTTGAAACTCATCACCCAAGATGCTCTCAGAAATCCCTGGTGTTAATTTTGGTACATCCCACAGATTCTACAGTGGAACCATAAAGGATTAAGTGAGAGTTTTCAGGCTGAGGTCTCATCAAGAGGAATTAGTGAGGCTTCATGCCCAACATCCACACAACTTCTACAGTGAAGGCTGTAAAACATCTTCATTCTGAAAGGCACTAATGCTGGTTTGCATTGTTTTCAGATGAAAACTTTTCACACTAAGTTTCTGCCCAAAACCATAATGAAATTTACTTTTGTTATTTGAGAATAAAAGGCAAAAGAAAAAAAAAAAGCCAGATTTTTCTCTTTCCATCTAAGCAGAACATTTGGCATTTGCAGCCTGGCACAATTGGCCTCACTGAGTTGTTTTTTTTATCTTGGTTTGCTTTAGCCAAGTGACACTGATTTGCAAAACTAAATGTATCTAAAACACTGGACTGCAGAGTTTTGATGAAGTACAATAGTTCAGTATTTGATTTCTTCCTCAGAAAAGCTCATTATTGTCACACTAAATAGTTACTCTTTTGGTTCTCTGCTTGCAGCTCTGGTTTCTCTGGAAACCATTCCCTGTCCATACACGTTACTGTGCAAGTTTGCTCTCCCTCCCCTCCCTTGGGGTGAGTCACTAAACACTCGTCATGCTGATGGAGTCAGATGGGCTTTTGAGAAGCCTCTGTTTCTCCTGCACAGCAGATAACACAATTCTCCTTCTGCCATGATAAAATCAAGCCTGAGCTGGATACTGGCACTTGCTCAGGGCAGAAATCACTGATAAGCTGTGGTATCAGCTGCTTTTAACACTTTCATTTGAAATCTTACTGCAACCTTGAAGTTATTCCAACCACAGCCTTCTGGAGCATTATTTTCCTGAGAAATCCATAAAGAAAGCTTAACTGGCACAGGACTACAGATGTCACACACTGTGGGAGTAGCTAAAGTGGGAAAGGGATAGTCTGCATTCATCTCATCTTTATTTTAGTGTATGTTTCTTACTGTCCTCCTGTTTCAGCAGATCCACACTGTGAGCAAACACAGTTCCCTTCTTCCTTCTGGAAAACACTTCAAAGCTTCCAGGAATTTTTCTTTTTTTTATTTTTTTTCTCCTTTCTACATTACCCATGCATGAATATGCAGATTTTTTTTTTCTTAGTGCCTCTGAATGTTCTTTGTTAGTCCAAGTTAAAAAAGCCATTCCTTCCAGCTGCTAAACTTCTCTATTGCTCCTCCCTGAACTTTATTCATATTATCCTGTCACAGTCCACATTATTCATCTTTCTGTTAACAGTGTCAGCAGGACAAGGCACCCCAGGTACCAAACCCACAGACTTTAT
Source organism: Eopsaltria australis (assembly GCA_034509425.1). Classification (NCBI taxonomy): domain Eukaryota; kingdom Metazoa; phylum Chordata; class Aves; order Passeriformes; family Petroicidae; genus Eopsaltria; species Eopsaltria australis. The sequence goes on from JAVTVJ010010697.1 coordinate 782,511, forward strand.
TTGCTCCATCACCAAACATTCCCAAACACCCACCTCAAAAACCACTGTAGCTCTTTTGTGTCCCAACTTGCAAAGCCCCAGTTTTCTGAGTTAACCTAGCTTTTGTTATTTTCTGCAGTTTTAATATTGATTTCTGCTCATGGTACCATTCATTCTTTACACAATGGCTTCAGCAGTAATTGTGGCAATTAGGACTAACCTGGGAATGCCATAAAAATTAGGGGAACAGGGAGCACCTGGATTCTTCAACCCAGCACCTCCACACTCACCTCTCTGCAGACAGCAGCGATCTGTGCTTCATCCATACACGTCTCTGTGACCACATCTGTTAGAGAGCCTCCAGCCAGATACTCCATCACCACAAACAATTCATCCCCTACAAGGTAACTACAAGGAGAAAACCAAAAGCATGTCCCTGTGCCATCAGGGTGACAGTCCACAGACAGCCTTGTCTGCTTCCAAGACCCTTAGGTAGAGGAAGAGCAGGTGTGTGTGAGGGATAACCTCCTTGGGATGAGGAATCAGCCAGCTGGCTGCATTTACCTGTCCAGGAAGTTGACTATGTTGGGGTTCTTTAGCTCCTTCATTACCAAGATCTCATTAATAATGAGCTCCTTCTTGGGCTGTTTCTGCAAATTGATCTGTTTAATAGCCACCTGGATAGGGCAAAAGAAAAGAGAAAGCTCAAACCTCAGTACCCAAAACCTTTTAGTCACTCTCAATACAGGAAAGGCAAAAGGGATCCTGTAACAGGATTAAAGGAGTTTAGAACAGTTTGTGGCTGGCAAGTTGTTTATTTATAAGCCTGCAACTTAAAAGAAATGCATCTTGATCAGCAAAGAACTTGCACCCATGGCCAACATCATCCTCTTGCAGCTGAAAGCATGCACACACAGCAAGAGAGACCAGAACAGACAGCAAAAGGGAACATTCAGGAGACAGAAAGATATTCACCCAATTCCACATCAAACAGGCCTGAAGCAGAAGAGAATCCTGTAGCAACTCAGAGAGAAAATCTGAGCCCTCCAATGCAAGGTGAGGCAATTTGCTGTTCTCTATTCTGACCAAATTGGTGTTTGGGTGTAAGGAATGCTGGGAGGCAGAAGGAATTCCTCTCACAGCCATTAACTCAATGAACTATCCCAGAGAGAAAAGGAAGATAAGGGCCCACCTTATGCAGGAAATAAGCTAAAAAGGACAAGTACTACAGAGTTGATAATGGAGAAGAATGGTCCTGGCTCTGTTAACTCCCAACACTCTGAGGAGGCACTTTGGGGTTCTGCAAGACAACCTGCCCTGACTCCAAAACCAAACACAAGAACCAACAAAATCCTGTAGAAATGATTGTTATTATATTGCCAAGGACATTAAAGGAAGAAATTCTCGTCATTCTGTGGCACAGACTGACAAAATAACTACAACTGGAGGTGGAGCAGGCTGCTAAGGGTCTTCTGGAAGTTTGGAGTGGAGACAATGAGCAGATATTCCACAATCCCTCTTGAGCTCCAGTGTCATGCCTGATCATCCTTGAGAGGGAAAACATTTCTAATTTCTAACTTGAATTTCCCTTATGGCAATTTTTGACTGCTCCCTCTTGTCCTGTGTAGCTTTAGGAGGAGAGTTCTTCTTACTGATGAACAGACCCAACTCTATCCTCAGGCATCAAGCAGAGGAAACCCAAGCACTGCACAAAGGCTGCAAGCCATCAACTGCCTGGCAAAGTGCAGAGGAGGTCAAAGAAAGGCCCTGGATCCCAAAATTTAGTAAGAGGACATGAAATACTGCTAGAGAGCAAACTGAGACGCAGAGAGCACACTGAGATGATGGCAAGGCTCATGTTTTATCAAGATGTGGTGCCCCACTGCAGGACTGCTGAATGTGGTTACTGCTGCAAGGGCATTATCAGTGACCTAAGGAATGCCTACTTGTGGGTATTTAAAGGAAAATCTAGGAAAGAACTTAAATAAAAGCATTAAAAGGAAATTAAGGAAATCTGAAGTTAAACTGACACAAATAATTCCTAAAATCCGAGTGCCAGAAGCCCTCTGGGCTGTCTCCCAAATTATGGCCACTGGATGACAAACATGCAGAGTACTGCTGATGCCACCAATTTCACTGGAGAAATCAAGGGATAAAAGCAAAGAGTAGGATATGGAGAAGTCACTCTGACTACAACAGGGCATCACATGAGACAAGCTGCTCCAGAGAGAAAGACACAGCCAAGTGTGCAAAGACTAAACAAAATTTTATTTCTGGAAACACAAGACACCAGTGCCTGCAATTCCTGAAGGATAAACCACTTTCCAGACTCACTTCTGGAACACCTCACTCCCTCTGCTTCTCACTGCAAAGACAAATCTCTATTTTTAGCTTTCATCATCTGATTACTACAGAACAAGGCACACACTGTTACAGCCGACTGTGACAAACAGATCTAAGAGGTGATAGCAGCAATGGGAACCACTGAAGGAATCAGTCAAATAATTCTGGCCACTTACAGAAGAACATTTAAACAAAAAAATGAACACAGGAATCTTACCTCCTGCCCTGTTGCCACATCAATAGCTGTGAAAACTGTACCTGAAGCCCTGTGAAGAGAAAGAAGAATGTTAAAGCAAGTTGCATCTCCCTACGTAACAAACACACACGTGAACAGCCAAATCACAAACATAAAATTGCTTCAGTTTTCAATTCAAAATTTCCACCACTGTGTGATGCCTTCACTGTTTATTTACTTCACTGTTTGGTGCCCAGGGAGGTCATGGCTGCTCCATCCCTGGATGTGTTCAATGCCAGGCTGGACAGGATTTGGAGCAACCTGGTCCAGTGGAAGGTATCCCTGCCCATGGCAGGGAGTGGAACTTTAAGGGATGAGCTTTAAGGTCCCTTCCCACACTAACCAGGATGGAATTCTGTGATTTATCACAGCTGAATGCAGCCAACATCTCTGCCTGCCTGGTAAGTGGTGTGAGCCAGAGAACAGCACCCTGCTGCTAACACTGGCCCACTGGGAATAAAAGTTGGGGTCAGTACTTACCCCTGCCCGATTTTTTCGTATCTGGTGTACTTTTTCTTGGGATCTCCTATGCTTACAATAGTGCCTGAAAGAAAAAAAAAACCAATCAAAAAGTCAATCCAATCCCACTGTCCCCCAGGAACTGGGCTGGCCTGACCGAGATACACCCAAGAGTGGGTCAAGCTCAAGTAGCAAAGCTGGTGCACAGGAACAAAGCTGCAGGGGAACATTAACACGGTGAAAAATCACCAGGATGGTTATGGAACAAGCAACAGCAGAAACTATTTTGTGTTACTATGGTTTGACTGAAGTTCAGTTGTGACACTGATGAGCATGTATGACACAAACTCAAATCTGTTCTATCCTTGTTTCCCACCCCACAGAGCCCTCCAAGCATTACAAACCACCCGAGGCAGTGCACTGCTCTCAGCTGCTGCTGGACACAAAGCACTGCACGCAAAGTAAGGGTGAGAGCAAAACTAACATTCCTCCCTCAGCCCTAAAGCCCTTGTTTATCTGAAATGAAGGCACCTACGTAGTTTTTCCATGATGTCTTCATCTGACATCTTGGTTTTCTTCTTCTGCTTGTCCCCTGCTTTGGAGGCGCTGTCGGCGCAGGTGTCGCCGGCTGGGGCAGGGATGGGGTCGATGACAGAGCGGGTGTAAATCTGCAAGGGAGAGCAGAGACCTGAGCACCTCCTCTGCTATCACTGACCTGCACATGAAACCCACCACAGCTCTGCAAAGATCCCCAAGCACCATTTTGTAACAGGCATGAGGCAGAAATTAGACCTGAGACACATTACAGTTCCATAAATCAAGATGTTGGCAACATTACTGACCTCTGAAAAAGATGCAGGCACCTCCTGAACAAAGTGGATGCCAGGAGATTCCACAGTGGGTTTCTCAGTTTTTTTATCTGCTTATTCCTTATAACCCATACTAGTTAACAGAGCAGAAACCACTATTTAATAGTGAGACCAACTTCTGCTAAGATCTAAAGGAAAAAGTTTCATGATTGCCATCAAAAGAATGATGTGATTCTAAATTATTTCCCAGTTGTCTCCAATTTAAGCGGTTTTTTTAAGCAATTTAGTTTTCTCCTGAGCTGTTCACAGACATCCAGAGATGCTCTACAAATATCCAGCTGTCCACCTCTCACCTTTTGTATGTCTAAATCCCAAGAGTGGAAAATTATAAAGCAGTATCTCTAGACAAATAAACATAATTCACATTTGCACTCCTGGAAAAAGTTGGCAACAGAGAGGCAAAATGTACAGCTCCCCCAGCCAAAAGAAGGAGCTGGAGTAAGTGGGATCCCTGGGACACCATTACCAAGGTGTGTAGATGAAAACCCTAAAACTTAATGAACAACTTCTCAAGCATTTCAGTGTTCCTGTAGTGCTGATGACTTTGTGAGTGGAATAAGCTTTCAGATCTAAAATCTGCATTGGTTGGGGTTTAGGTGGTGTGCCTGGAGAGGCTACACTGCAATCCAACCAAAGAAAGGAGAGCAAACACATCACACCTGTATCACTGTGCAAAGTTACACAAACAGCCTACAGGTTTTATTTAGGAATAAGAATCCCCCTGAAGGACAAGCACAACTGGATGTCTGCAACACAAGCTGAGAAAGAAATGCACACATTTCAATGATCTGAGAGGTCTTTTCCAGCCTAAGTGATCCTATGATTCTATTAACTACAGGATTTCTAATCCAACTGATATTCAGAAATAAGGTATTTTCTTAGCAAATTCAAAAACCAGAACTTTTCCCTGAAAGCTTACAGCAGCTTACTGCCCAAATGAAACACTTCCCTAAAAAGCAGAAGTTCTGCAATGCTGAGAAAGGCAGGTCTGGCAGTTTTGCAGCTGCTCACCGATTTTGTGTGATCTGGCCGTGGAGCAATCACAGGAGGAGGAGCCTCTTCATCATCCTCATCATCATCTGCCACAGCTGTTGATGGTTCTGAACCTTTGGCATTGGTCTGCATTTTAAGCAAGATTTTAAAAAAGACAGATAAACAAATTGTCTCTCCCACAGGATTAAAGACTTCACGTTTTTTACTTCACATTAAGATAAAATAATTCTTACTGATGTCAAAAGAAAAGAACTTAAATCACTCTGCCTATCCTTAAGTTATTGTATTTTATTATGAGACTCAAATACTGTTGCTCCAGTGAAATATGCCGCTGATCACCCAAATTTCTATTTTTGTTCCACAAAAAAAATTCCTAATTTTTATATTTTTAACCTTGATACAGTTTAATACTTCAAGATTCAGGATATAAAAAGCACAGAACACCTGAACTTGTGTGCATCACAGAATATCCAAATAGCAGTAAAGACACTCACCGTTGGCATTCCTGAAGGGAAACCATCTTTTTCTAAACAGGACAAAGAGCAGAATACAGAAAATCAGAAAAAAATCCAATAAAAAGTGACCTTTGGAGAGTACAGGGTAAGAATACTACAAAGCCTTATTACTAAGCTACTTTCAGAAAGAATTTGGAAGAAAAGTAGGTCAAAATGCACCTGTTTGTGGGACAATCCTTCTCTCAGCCCCCCAGCATAGGTCCCCATCTAGGAGTCACAAATTATTCTGCATGGCTGATGCCACCAGCTGGTGACATCAAGTTCAGAGACAGCTGTGAGGAGCAAGGCCTCCAGCACAAAACCAGCTCATCCCAGAGCCAGAGCCCCAGCTTGATAAACACAGCCCATTCAAGCTCTTTTTGGCTGCTGTTCTGAATGATCCAGTTCCCTTTCCTCCCCTCTCCACTTAAAACAGGAAATTAACTGGACAACGCCAGATTCCAGTCAGTTTTTAAATCCATCTTTGTGCATTTGTGCCTCACTGAAATGAACCTGGATTTTAGCACTTGAACCTGATTTATCATTCTGACAGAGAGGAAGACTGTGCTCCAAATACCCAACTCCAGTGTCTTGCACACTTGGCTCTCACCTGGAGCAGAAAAACTCAGATATTTCTGTTTTGCTGTGTCTTTGGAGTCGTAGAATTTCAGCACATCTAGTACCGCCTGGGGGTTTTTCTTCTGTTCTAGCTTGGTGATATTTGAGGTCTGAAGCAACCGAGCCCATTGTTCTGGCATTCCCTGAAAAAACAGGGGATTTGAAGCATCCTTTTTGTATTTTAAAGGTTTTTAAAAAGCAAAACTAGTTTCTTCCCTCTATAAAAGCGTAACATGCACAGCCTTAAGCACACGAGCTAGTAGGGTGGGGAGCCAAAGGTGAAAGCACAGATCACAGTGCTGACAACAGCTCTTCCAGGAGTGCTGGGCCAGGTGTGAGGAGTGGGAATAAAAAAACCACTCAGCAGATCCAGTTTTAGCCACTAAAGACAGCAGACTGAAGGGGGTTTGTCAAGGAGGGCTCTCCCAGGTGACACAAAGCATCAGATGTGACACTGGCACTGCAGAAGCACTGATCACAGCGTGCTCTACAGACAGGAAAAATGGTTCTTTGGTAGAAACTAAGACTAACTCGCACTTTACTCTAAAGCTCTGCCTTGGCTCCACTGCAGCACTGACCCAGGGTGTTTCCTGAGCTGCTCCAAGGCAGGAATACTCACAGTGAACTCGCCAGTAACAGCATCAAAGCCAACATGGATGGTATGCTCAAAATCTGACGGTGGGGAGATTTCTGGCCTTTCCTTTTCCTTCTTCTTGCTTCCTGAAAAAGACATTCAAAGATCTCAGTGTTAGAAAGAAATTCTTCCCTGTTAGGGGGTGAGGTCCTGGCACAGGGTGCCCAGAGAAGCTGTGGCTGCTCCATCCCTGGAAGTGTCCAAGGCCAGGTTGGACAGGGCTTGGAGCAACCTGGGACAGTGGAAGGTGTCCCTGCCCATGACAGGGAGTGGGACTGGATGAGCTTTAAGGTCCCTTTCAACCCCAACCACGCTGGAATTCTGTGATTCCAAGTACCAACCCCTTGTTCCATTAAAATAATTTACACTATGGCAGCAAGAAAATAACAGATTAAGAGCACCAGAGTGCTCTGTTGAGCACATGAAATCTAAATATATTAAACGTTTACAATGCAAAAAAGGACATTTTAATATAGATTAAGAACAGCAGAAAAGACATCTTCAGTTCAACCTCAAGATCACCCTAAAGACACTTAAAACTCAGTTGCCTCACTGCTTCAATTCAAGGTAATTAATGCAAACTAGGACTTCCTGTGATGAAGATAAGAGTTTATAGCCTCAGAGCAATTACCTAATTTAAATTAAAAGGGGGGGAAGCATAATAAGCACCAGAAGCAGGAACAGATAATTAGAAGGACCACGTGCACAATCCAACCTAGATTCAACTAAATTTATAAGACACTTTCTAACACCTGGGGCTTCAAATTTTTGTTTGTTTGTTTTGGGAGTTTTCAGGGGGCGGCTCGAGGGGGGGGTTTTAATTTCCAATTTATTTTTCTGCTTTGTTTTTAAATTCACCTTAAAAATCCTCTTGTTTCAGTATGAAAAAAGCAGGTAAAGCAGCACTCCCTGTGTTACAACACAGCAAGCAAAGATGGTGCTGCTCAGAGCCAGGAATCCGCCTGCAATCCCCTCTCGCTGGCGGGAAGGGAAGGACGGGGAGCGAGGACAATACTCCCGAACGAAAAGCCATGTGGGCTGCCTGCAGCTGAACAATGCTGTGGAAAGACAAGGCTGTTATAAACAGGATATCTTTAATATGGCTGCACAGGGCAGAGCCAAAAAGCAAAGGGGCTGTCAGACCTTTCATTAATGGCACGCGGTCCCAGCGCAGGGGAAACTCGCTGTGAAAACCAAGGGAAGCACCGGTTCTCTGCCCCGTTTCTTGCAGTTTTTTATGTGGAAGCAAGAGGGAACATAGCTGTATAAATATATGGATAGATCTAAAAAGTTGCATTCCTCAGGAAGGCTTCTGTTTGGGAGCACTCGACATGCAGTGAACAGGAGCTGACGCTCAAGCCCTCCAGCATGTGCTGGGTAAATAAACCCACTCCTTCCAAAAATACACCAATGCCACGAGCAGGCAAGGCAAGGAGACTCAAACCCACTGCTCTGCCCACAGGAACAGCAGAGCAGCACTTCAAACAAACAGCCCCAGCCAGAGGCAAGCCCGGTGAGTCATGTGCTGGCAGGACATCCTCGAGCTCCGAGAACAAGGCCACGGTGAGGCCACGCTGCTCCCGGCCCCTGGCGCGGCTCCGCGTTCGAACGGGAATCCCTTCAGTGCAGGGAATGCTCCTCTCAAACTGCACATGGTGGGCTTTTTACTGACATGGGTGAGCCCCAAAGAGCAAAGTCTGTGAGGAGAGCATGAGAAGATGCTATAGGTTGGTAGAGAGAGCCCAGCTCGCTGAGGGTGCTGAAGGTGGCAGGTCTGGGTGCTGTCAGCTCGGTGCAGTGCCCTGTGTCTGGAGCAGGTTCTGCCTTAGCCCTTCAATCCTACAGAAATGGGTGTTTTAGCATTTTATTGCTGGTCAGGGGACCCAGAATTTGACCCTTGGCCCTGCAGAGACACCAGCATAGTGCCCCCTGTTCCCAAGAGGGGAAGATACACAGGTCCTTTAGAAGGATTCAGCAAGCTGGAGAAAGACTCTGTCTGATGAAGAAGGTGCCTCAAATCCAACCGGACCCTTCCCCAAGTGAAGCCACAGGCACTGAGCAAGGTGTCAGCCTCGGTATTTCCCAGGGCAAACCCATCCTCGGGCTGCTCTCACTTCCCACCAGCCAAATTCCATACACAAGGCAAGAATCACAGCTGTTTCCCAACAGCTGCAGGTAGCAGGCAGCTGACCCCAGATGTGCACCTGGAGCTGCTGAGCCCCAGCTGAAACCACACCAAAATGTGCCCCGAGCACGTGACGTGCAGGGTCTGGGTGATGCCCTCAGCACCTCCTTCAATACTTTCTGCTCAAAGACAAGCATTGCTGGTTTTAGGGGACTATTTTAAAGCTTTCCAAAACGACACAGAGGTTCCTTTGACTTCAGAAGTCAGGCCAAGAAAATTCGTGGCAATAAAAGCACTCTAGTAAGAAGATGGCTATCACTTCATTTATCCTAAACAATGGAACCAGGGGGGAAAAAAACCCTCCATGAGTGGTGATTAAATAATCCCTTCAAACCCTTATGATTATTTCAGCACAGGACTAGCTCAGACTTGGGACAGAAACTGTGTAATTGCTAAACCTCTTCATCTGCAAGTCCCCCAAAGCACAAGAACCTCCCAAGAGAGGATCTGGGAACAGATGAGGCTGGCCAGGAGGGACCTTGCAAAATCATATGGACAGAGATGTGCAGACAAAGCCAAACAACATTCCTGGATAATGGCAAGGATTTTTTTCATTTTCTGAGAAGGAAAACTGAACATTTTTGTAGTGATTTGTTAACTTATGCACTGCCTGGAAACATTTTTGCCATGACAAAATTTCTACCCCAGGCTGACCAATTATTTTGCATCTAGTCCCAATGTATTTTTTGAATCTGAGCAGGAAGTTAATATTTCTGTAAAGCTTCCCAGCAGCTGAATTTAAAGAAAGGAAGGATTTAAATGGGCATTTCTGGGGAGGGTGCCTCCCATGCTAATGAACAAAACAACTAACATCTGACTATTGTGTGAGTGCCAGAAAGACACTGTGCCCACTTCTGTTCTGCTTACATTCAACAGCCAGTTTTGCAGACTTGAGGGCCAAAATCCCTTCTTTGGGTATTTACATTAGCCCTGCTGCAGGTCATCCAATAGACAAGTTTTATCCAAATTAAAAAAAAAATACAACTTTCAGATAGTTTTTTGAAAGTTAGGTAATTCAATTCCCATTTTTCCTAACATCTTGCCATGCAGGAAAGCATGCTTTTTTTCAGGGGGACATTACTTGAATTACTTTTTAACATCTAGAAAACACAAACTGACAACTATTTCCTCTAGAAGGTACTTTTCTCAGCAGAAATTATTTCTTCTACTTTTAGTTTGCAACACTAAGTATCAGTAGGTAGATGCTAAATAAATAGGCAGATTAATTTCCCTAAATTTGGTACATGTCAATATCTAGAGTGGTCTGAATAAGCATCAAAGGACTCCAAAGCAACCTGACATGAGCCAACAAAACTTTAGATAATTCATCAACCACCTCCCCATTCCAGCAATGAACAAACCCACCATCAAAATGAAAAGAGAAAATGTCCATGGAGAAAAAAAGGTGTTATGGAATGGCACAAAGCTCTCCAGCTGTACTTACACCCACTTGCATTCATAGTTCATTGGTTACTAATTCAGAGCAAGGAAAACCTTCCTTCACATGGGGTTTATGTTCTACTTCATTATATCCCTGTCTGCAGAAGGGCTCAAATGCTCTGAACCACCAGTGCAACAGCATAAAGACAAGTGCCATCCCACCCCTAAACTGTTCTCCTTGCCTGAGGATGGACAGATTTGATCCTTCCATGAGGTTTCCTTGCAGAACTCACCATGACAAATTCTGGGTATTTCCTTGTGGGATCAACAACAAAATGCTAAAATAACCATTTCTGCAGGACTGAAGGGCTAAGGCAGAGCCTGCTCCAGACACACAGGGCACTGCACTGAGCTGACAGCACCAGATCTGCCACCTTCAGCACCCAAATTCAGCACTCTCAGAAGGCTGGGGTCTCTCTTGGGGTGCTGCCATCAACCTGCAATAGCTTCTCAAGACTTTGCTCTTTGAGGCTCACCCATGTCAGTAAAAAGACCACCACTGCTACTGCCATAGCCCAGCCACAGACAGGCTATTTCACAATAAATGACCTTGTGAAATAACTAATCTGCCTCCAAAAGCTACACTGGCCAAATCCTTCCATCCTCCAAGAAGGGAAGCACCCCTAGTGTTGAGAGCAGAAAGCCAGATCTTGGGAACAGAAGGAAGCCTGTCTCTCTGGGTTTGATCTCCAGGGATAGGCAGGGTTGCAAAGCTGCTCACACAGCTGAGCAAGGGAGAAAACCAGCCCTGGGGAAAACACTCAGCCAAGAGAATAATCAACCAGAGGAGCAAAATCTCTTCAAACAACCCAACCTGTGTCGGCATGACTGAACCAGTCCTGCCCAGCACACCAGCAGCAAGGCACAGGGAGCCAAGAGCACAGAAGGCATCAAGAGCAGCAGGGTCCTCTCTAAGGTCCATATTAATGTTAACTAGTAGATTAATCAAATGCTTAGCAGGTTCAGGTCAGGCTTAAGTCCCTGTGCAGTTTTATCATCCCAGATGTTAGAAGGTATTTCTGTCAATGCACTGTTTTGTTGTAGTTCTGGAGAGCCAGGATGAAGGGCTCCACTGCTGTACATGCATTCCCCATTCAGAAAAGAGGATAAACAACACACAAATACAGTCTAGTACTCATTATAGCAATTTTTTTCTCAGAAATAATCTTTTCTACAGCAACTCAGGTTTATCTCCACTAGTAATCAATCCTAACAGTGCAGCTCCACAGGCAAGAAGATGTAACTTCTCTGAGTTTTCCCTCATGCAACTGCACCTTCACCACTATTTCTCTACTGGTATTTTTTCTCCTCAAGGTGCCACATAAATGATCATCAGCATAAAGTAACTTCCAAACCAGCCGGGTGCCCAGCTTAAACTAGAAATCTGCATTTAAGTAACATGATCCCCAGGAATGCCAAACATCGATTAGAGTTGTTTGGAAATGCATCCCTTCAAACTGGGCAGCAAACAGGGGGTGGTTTCCAATCCCCTACACTTGGACAAGTGACATCTAAAGCACCACCAAAACTTAAAGGGAAGAGTAAAGGAATACAAATAGGCATGGAAAAAAGAAGTATCTTACCTTTTTCATTGCTGTAGAACATGGAGATGATTTTATTCCTGGGTTTCCTCTCTTCTGGGACAGAGGGCAGGGGTTTAAAGCTGTTGTTGGTCGCCAGCTGGTCTTTGCCCCCTGCATTGAAGATAACGCTGCCCATCCGCATGGGAGGGGCAGGGGGCTTGTCTTCCAGTTCTCCGTTGTCAGACATGGTTCTCAATAGCTAGGGGAAGCCCTGGAAGAGAAAAAAAAATGGGATTTGAACACAGGGGAAGAGCATGGAGTACAGGAATGTACCATTCCTTCTGCTGGCAGAGGGGAAGGAGGCGTGAATTCAACTCTGAGGAACACAGACACCGACGCCTCCACCAAAGGAAGCAAAGCCCTTCCTCATTCCCACTTCTTGGGCCACCCATTCATTTGTGCCAGCAGCAGCATTTGTGGGATGGAGCAACAAACATTTCCAGTGATAAAAGTAATCCAGACCAAATTAACAATTCCCAGATCTGGTTCTCCGTTCACACAAAGGGCCTAAGTACAACATCCTTTGGGGGTAGCTCTAGCCCAAAAAGCTTCATGCTCTAGAACCAAACAGCTTTAAAAGCCTTAGAAGCTCTCCTTCTTGTCATTTATCAGGCAGGATCTTGGGGACAAAGGAACAGCTTATGTTTGTAAGCCATAATTCAACACACTATCCACATTAAGTCACATTCAGAACATCTCTACCCAAATCACACAGCCTAAATTAAAGAGCACAGCACTGAGACCCACAGGATGCACTCCCACTTCTGAATGAGGTTTGCATTGCTTCCCCACTCGGTGCCAAACTTTCTCCACTTGCAGAAAATAACACACAGCATCACCACAATCCTCTCTGAATCCTCAACAGAAACACGAGCGAGAACACGGACCAACAGCTGCTGGAGCTACAACCACAGCACAATAAAACATCTACGTGACACATTCCCCATTCAGAAAGATCTCTGCTAGCATTTCCTCCCTCCTTGGAGTATTTTGGAGATTTTTCTCTGATCACCAGGAAACAGGCAGCCCCTCTGCTACGGAGTGAATAGCACAAAAATGTACAGAAAATACCTCTCGATGACAGGTAACAGTAACAAATGTACCCTCAATTCCTCTGTTCACTTAAATGGCAAGCTACCTGTCTGGAACAGGAGCCAACACATCTCTGTGTTGACCACCTCCTCCTCTCACAACAAACTGAGAGGGAAATGGGAATTTCATTGGGAAATGAATGGCCTCCTGGTGCCCACCAGCTTCCCATCACATCCCAAGGCATGTCTGACGTTATCAGTGTCATTCACAAGAGCCACGACAAGGCAGTGCAATCCCCTCTCAGTTATTGTGCTCCCAGCAACACAACACCTGCATCCTGCCCAGCAGCAGAACCAAAACAACGTGGGCTGCCATTCCCTGGCATTTCACAGGGTGGCTGAATGCTGCCAAATCCCAACAGAGGGATGCCAGGCAGGCCAGCAGCCTGGACTGGAGCAGCACTCTGGTTTATATCGTGACGCTCAAGGAGATTAATATTCATTATCCCCATAAACGCTCATGAAAGAATGTAATTTCTGCAAGATATCAGCAGCAGCACAATGTTCTGGCAGTGCAGCAGAAACTGGACATGTGCTGGTTGCTTCATGACTCAGAGGCCAGGAGGAAGAGCACTCCAAGCTGTGCAGCACCCACCTACACAGCCCTGCCTTGGAGTGATGACAGAATTATAAACAGACCTGCCACCTGCACGTGGCTGCAGGGATGCAGTTGTGATTCCCAACACTCTTCCAAATCCTCTTACTGATTGCTCTTTCAGATGTTGCAAGTTATCTGCAAGACTGTCTTGTTTTCCAATACCTGCACCCATAATATGGGGGACAAAAATTAAGTATCCAACAGGGGACTTGAGCAGGCAACCCACAGGAATTTTAATTCCAAATGCTTCCCTTATAAGACATTGCAGCAAGGACATGAGACTTATTTGAGATGTATAAATCAAATAAGGTATTTGACTTATAAATATATATAATAGATCCACCAAATCAAACTGATGTACTCATACATATTTCTATACATGTATATTGATATATACAGACATACATTGAAGTTGGGTTTGGAGTGATGGTAGTACAGGGCACCATAATCCATGTCCTTTCTGTTGATCAACCCTCAGAAAAGAGGTGACCAGAGAGTCCTTGGGTATCCAAGTGGAGACAGGGAAAACAAAAAATGCCTTCTTTGCAACAAATGCAATCAGACAGCTAAATAAACCATAGCAGGTCAGTAAGTGCATGATATAACCTGAATGCCAAAATGTACACTGTGCAAAGAAAGCAACATCGTGAGCAGCACTTTGTATTTTTCTGAAGCAAACCCTATTACTTCCTCCATCTGTGCAGTTTTTCTGAGCTGCCTGATAAGAGCAAGAGCAGGATGTAAGGATAAACAACTCACCTGCATCTGAAACTGGACAAGAACAGACTTGGCCCTCCAAACCCTCAGTAATTCCCCACACACTCCCTCAGAGGTCAGTCACTAAATCAACAACACCATCATGGGGTATTCAGGCTACAAATGAAAAAATACACACACACACCAAAAAAAAGCAACCAACTGCACTTCTGCTGATGTAATTTTAAAATCAAATTCTCACTCTAGTCCAAATCCTTCATTTTCAGTGACATGAGCAGCTCATCACATATTCGATCTTGATCCAAAACAAATTATTCGTTTGTATGTCGTGTGCTCAAGAGAAGAGACTGTGAAGTAACAAGGTGGAAGGAAGGATATGGAAATCCAAATCTATTTCAGAAGAAAATCAGGCACTTCAAGAACTGGTGTCCAACAGATGCTGGTGTAGCAGGAACTGAGCAGAACCCTCAGAGCTGCAGCTCTGATCAGCTGCTCACTGCTCAAAGTGTTCCCAGAGATCCCTGACCTCGCTCCAAGCACAGCCCAGGAGCTCCACAGCAGGAAAACAACCTGAGGGGCTGGTGGAGCAAACTGGAGTGACAGAAGGAGCTCAGGTATCAGCTTCCCACCTCAGGGACTGGCTCCAGCACCAAAATCCTTCCAGCTCATCCAATTTGTGGTCTAGGAAAACCTCAGCTTTAAGGAAAAATTTAGACCGTGATTTATTTAACAACACGCGGTAGAATTTCTGACCGGCTGTCTCAAAGATCATTGTTAAAATAAAGTGCTGAATTCAAACCCAGTTTGCACAAAGGCCTGTTTCAAAGCACGGCAGCTCTGAATTCATCATTTAATAAATGACAACAGCTCCACTCACGCCAAGCTCGTCACGAAGCACAGTTCCGATCCTTCAGCCATCATCGGAAGTGAAAAATCAATCATCTTGTCCAGGTTCAAATCCAAACAGCTCTCTTTCTTCTGCACTCAGCTGAAGAAGAGAGCAGTTTCCCTCTCCTTTATCCTCATCCTGCCCTCATCGTGCAAGGAAAGTTTCCACGGCGTCAGGAAGCGTTTGGAAATGGTTACAGAGGTTTGGCATTACGGGCAATGACTGGAGCAGGGATTTAAAAAATGGGAAAAACAATTTTAAAAGGAGAGTGCAAATACCTCCCAAAGCTCTGATTCTGCTCTCTCAGCCCCCAAAGAGGAGAATGAGCCTGTTCAGATGGCAGCAGCCAGACAGAATCACTCCTGCACCGTCACCCACGTGCCTGCCCTGCTGATTCATTCCTTGTGCAGGGAATTGCAAAGACATGGGGAATTTTTTCCCAGTGCCTGCCAGGAGTCTGTAACCCAGCAAAGGGGATGTCAGGTTCATATTTCTCTGACACAATCAGACAACACAAGTAATGGTGGGGTTTTTTAGCTTGGCTGAAAGACCATTTACTAAAATAGTTAACCTGAGTTTGAGCAGCCTCACAGAAGTGTGCTAAAGGTAATACCTGGAAGAGGGATTCACTTTCATCTTTGCCAGTGAAGGAAATACCAGTAACAATAATGTATTTAAGCACATCAGCTGCTCCCCCACAATCACTACTCACACTACACTGAACACAAGAACTACAAAGCAATGGATTGAACCACAGAGACGAGCTGAGAAGCTGCAAATAACACTTAACTACAGCTTTCAGACAGGTTCAGTCCCACCACAGGACACAACTGCAGCCCATTACACTCCCAAAAAACCTGACACAAAACCAGCTAAAAGCTTTTCTCCCACAGTTCTGCTGCTGAACCCATAAAACCCATTCCCAGGTGCCAGTGCTGGTGACCACAGGGCTCTGATTCTCAGTCCTCATCCCCAGCACATGACTCTCCTCTCAGCTGCTGTCCCCTCCTTTTGACAAAGGTTTCTTGCCCTGCAGTGGGGCAGTGAAAATTAAGTGCCCTCTCCATCCTAAGCAGCCAAAGAACAAATGTGCTTTTCTGCAGAGGCAGCAGTGAGTGTCCAGCAGGGTCTGGGTGTCCAAAATCCCTCACCACCAAGGTTGGGAGACCTGGAACCAGGTTCCTCACAACTGCAACTTCCCTCTCCCATCAAATCGTTTAGCTTGGAAATGATCTCTGAGATCATTGAGTCCAACAGTTAACTCAGCACCATTAACCTTTCCACCTTTGCCCAGAGAGGCTGAGGCAGGGCATGCACAGGGAGTTCCTTGGGTAGCTTAACCCAGCCCCTGAAGGGACCTGCCCACCACGTTCACATGAGTTTCATTTTTACAATCGACATCCTGCTGCTCACCATCTTTCCTCTTTTGGGGATGGAAAGGGCCCAAGAAGCCACGGTCACAGCCAGGTCACAGGAGAGACAAAGCCATTCCTGTCACTGCCCCTGGAGGGAAAACACCCAGAGAAACCTAAACCTGACAGTGAGTAAAAGCTGAAGTGAGGCTTGGGCAGCGCTTTCAGAAAGCTCACAAACACACTCTGCTGCAGCACATCAGTTGAATGCTTTGGCTTTGACTTGCCCTTTTTTGTTGTTTGTCCCCCCCCAGTTCCCCTTGTGTGAGCATAAAGCTGGGCTGCTTCCTGAAGGACTTCCTAAGCACAGCTCTTGTGCCGGCCCCGCTCCCTCGTGACAGGGATGGAGCCTCACACGCACTCCTGTCCCAGCTGAAGCTCTGTGCTGCTGCTCAGCTCCTCTCATTCTGCAGAAGGACACACATTTTTCCTCTCAAGCCTGTTTGCAGACAAGGAAAGGAAATAAAAGGGGAAAAAAAAGGAATAAAAGGATGAAAGGAAATAAAACTGAAGTCAATCATTGTGCTATCTGCTCTAGTGCGCACTCACGTTTTCCCTGGAGTGCTTGTGTTTGAGGAGATTCAGTTTTAAATCCGGATTACACTTCACACACATGAGCCTTCTCAAGCCCTGAGCAGGGGTAGGAAGAAGTTACAATGTGTCAAACCCAACAGCTGCTGCAGAAAGTTCTCACATCACAATGACCTGAATTTGTCTTCGTAAGATGCTCAAACTGATGTGTTTGAGCAGTCTAGGCTGCACCTGTATTTCACTGCCTGGGATGTGATGCAAAAGTACATTGGACTAGTGCTTGGAAAAAGAAACCAAAACAAAACACATCCAGCTCAGAGCTGCTGATAACATGTCCCTGAATTCCTGCTCCTGGCACACAATACTGTGCTTTACACCGCCACTGAACTCTGAGGAGCCAGAACTGAATCAGTGAAATACATCAAATAAATCTGTGACAGGAGCCTCAGAGAGCTGCAAACTGAACTCAGCTCTTCACTGAAGGTAAGAATTACTCAGCTCATTTACTGTCAGCAGCACAACCATCACATTTAAGTCCATTTGGCAGGGCTGACCAAAAAGGAGGAGTAACAAATTTGAGACTAAAAAGCCATTAAGAAACACAACCACTTTGCTTTTGATGTGCCACTACAGCTGCAGGATACTTTTGGGACAACACCTGAACCACAAAACACTTGGGCCATGCACGCAGCTTGAAGGCAACACAGCAAAACTATCTGTGGTCTCACAGGAGGAACTGAAGAAAAGAGAACAGGTCAAAAATGAAGGAAGGGCTGCTGGTGGGTGCAGTCCCTGCAGAGAACACCAGGGTTGAGAAGAGTGAGTTACCACTGCAGCATCTCCACCCGGGGGCTTTATGGCAACACTTTTCACTGCATCCGGGCCAGCCATGACCAGAGCAGAGGAAAAGAGCAAAGGAGATGTCCGGGAAACAAATCTCCAAGGCAGAAAGTGCCACGTGAAAAAAGGGCACAGAGCCAGACAGAACAATACTGGAGCTATCGTGTGATGCTCCAAGAAAAGACTGGTGTGACAAGGCAGATTTAAGATAGGCATGTTCCACTCTTGCTTTGTGTCATAAAAATCCTTGCTGAAAATGCCTGGAGACTCAATCCCATTGCCCCTAGTGGTTTGGGTAGTTTGCTTACACACAGTCTCCCCACACCACTGCCTCCTAATTCCTGAAAATCACCATACTGGAAGAGATGAGACTTGATGCTTCATTATTCTGGAAAAAGAGGTGCAGTTTTTAAGTAGAGACTGGAGGGCTGCTCACTTTATCAGATACTCGATTTTCCTAGATAAAACAGATTTTGGAGTCCGAATGTAGAATGAAAAGTTTCTATGGGTATTCTTCTTTTCTCCCTGCCCCCCTCTTTTTTTTTTTTCAAAGGCTCCTGTTGAGCAATAGATTTCCTGTGATTAGCTCACTTAGTGCTGATTATAGCTCACTTCCTCCCAGGGATTAGCAGAAAGCAGCTTTCTGACAAGTTTTTATTCAGATGGTGCTACCTAGCCACAGCTTCCTGCCCCATCTCTAGCAGCCTCTTAGTTCAGCAGCTCAACAGCTTGAAATTATTTCACTGCTGCAGAAAAATTCACCAAACCAGCACATCTCAGACTGTCTTCTCCACGAAAAACAAAACAAGTCTTTTGGGATGTCTAGCTTTCCAACTTGAAGCATTTGGATCCACGAGATTTATTTAATCAGATCCAAAAAGGAGTTTTTTGGAACAGAATGAGACTACCTTCAGAGACTGAAAATACTTATCTCATCATTTCAACTGAGAAAACTCTGCAGAAAAAAAAAAAAAAAACCCAGCAGTGGCAGACAAAGAATTGCTTTCTTGCAGACTTGGCAAACGTAGCCCCAGATCTTCTGCCTGCCAAGAGAGGAGTCGTGCAAAAGCAGGGACAAGAGTAACTGTGACAGTGGCCAGGAAGAGCCAGCAGGATCATCTGTCCCACCTACAGTTATTGGAAACCCCTGCGGATGCTCCAAGGCAACGCGCGGCGCTCGGAGCCACCCCTCCTCTGGAAAAGCAGGTACCAACCTCCACAGGATGTGCTGGAACCTCCCCTTCCAGCTTTAGGGGGGTCTCAGAAAACAGGA
This sequence comes from Eopsaltria australis, assembly GCA_034509425.1. Classification (NCBI taxonomy): domain Eukaryota; kingdom Metazoa; phylum Chordata; class Aves; order Passeriformes; family Petroicidae; genus Eopsaltria; species Eopsaltria australis. Next base: position 801,694 of record JAVTVJ010010697.1, read on the forward strand.
TTTGGTTAATGCCAAACCACACAGCTGTGAAAATGGAGTTATTTTTATTTAGCTTTTCTTTATGGGGAGCGCAGAGGAACCTGCGCTAATCTCAAATACTCCAAACAAGCTCAGATTCCCCAATTTACAGCCACAAACAGGCCCTTTTTGATGCACTTGAGAGAGCAGCTGGAAAAAAAAAACAGAAATAAAAAATATCTGAGCCCAACCAAACTGTCATTAAGGCTTACAAAGGGACACAGTAACCAAACCAAGCACCATGAAGTTTATAAAGAGGTCAGGTCCCTCCTTACCATCTTCCCTTTACTGCTACAGGTGGCAGAGGAAAGACAGAATATTCCCACTTCTAACAAGGGTGCAGGAGAACCTCAGCCTGAATTGGCAAAATCAGACTGGATGACACACTGAATATATACTCAGAATATACTCAGCTAAATTCTTTCCAATTTGTCTTTTTCCAAGCCCTTAATTTCCTTATGATTTTTGCTGAGTCACACAAATAGAAGGCAAACACAGCACAAATAACTGGTGTTTAACTGCCAAGTGATAAAGAGATTTGGGGGAGGAAAAGAAGAGAAAAATCATGGTTGAGTGGAAGGAATAAAAACAGCAGAGAGGAAATTATCTTTAGCACAGAACAAGGAATAGCCAAAACTGTAATAGATGTGCTTACCATGAACTGAGTTACACAAGACAAATATCCCATTGAGGGGTGTTTGAAAAGGTTCCTAAGGCTTCCCAAAGGAAAATATTCTTCAAACCCATTGCCAAAGTCCACTACAACCTGGAGCAATTATTGACTCCATAAGGCACTGAGCAGATGTGCAAAGCCTTGCACCAAAAATGAGCAACCGGGCTGCAAAAAATGTCGTTTTTGAAATCAAAAGGAATCTCAGTCTTTTGAGGAAGATCGTGGCTGAAAAAAAATAAACAGGGAAAATCTGAGTAGGCCCAGACTACTGCCAAGATGTGCAAGAGTCCTGGTAAAAGCCCCTTAGTAATAGAAAAATTATGCAAATTAATGATATTAGGCTCACTGAATACCGGGGCCACCTGTAAGCTGTGATTCATCTGCACTTTGTCCCTTCAACCCTGCAGAGCACTCAACGCCCACCCGAGTCATCACTTCTGCTTCATGAAATAAATGTGGCTCCGCTGAACCGTGGTGGCATTTCACCACCAGCAAACCAGGAACCTCTTCTCTGCTTTATCACCTCTGAAAGACCTCAAACACCACAGGTGACAGCACCAGATGGGCCTCAGGAGTGACTTCCCAACTGCCTTTGTTTCCCATTTCCCCTAAGTCTGGCAGGAAAGCTCGCTTTGGAAGGCAGCTGATGACAGCAGCACGCAGAAACAAGCCAGAGGGATGAGCTGGTGGACACAGATGCCCATTCCCACCTTCCTCTGAGGAAGCCCTTGCAGGAGCAGAGGTCTAAAGGAGCGTGGTGGAGGAGGAATGAAATCCAGAGGGATCCAAGGGATCCATTCCCACCCTGTGCCGCGGGGCTGGGGAGTTGCAGAATCCAGGCCACGCTCGCTCGGTTTTATCCAGCCCGCAGCCAGAGTTTTCCTTCAAGGAACCATTGTGCAAAGATGCATAATGATAACACGTGCTCCAAGGTGTTTGAACCAGCCTGTTCAGAGCTGAACAAGGAAATTATCCTTGTTCTGCCTTCTGAAAATCCTGAGTCAACTAAAGGCAGACAAGGCAGACAAGGCAGCCGGCGGCGGGCGCAGCGCATGCAAATCCGTGAGTCGGGGTGTTTGTGCTTACTCATATTTCACCACCTAGCAGACACTTTTCAGCCTTTATTTTTATAGCTGAGGTTTTCTTAAGATCAAAGAAGAATAGGGAAAAGGGCAAGTAGGGAAAGTTTACAAGAAAATTAAAAAAAAAAAAAAAAAAAAAAAAAAAAAAAAAAGTCTGCGTCTCATTGTTGAGATTCTCTCTTAATTAAAGCTGACATTTACAGGCAGGGAGGGACCACACATTCCAGAGCAAAAGTTATTTTGACTAAAGGCTGCCCTGCACGAGGCACCTGTACAGCTTGGTGCATTTCTGTGTTAATAACAGTGTTCCCAGCTCTTTAACCTGGAGATTCACCACATAACAGAGCTCTAAAAACCTCAGGCTGCTGGCAAAGTGCAGAAGGGTCACCAGTAACCCCAGCACAGAATGAAAGCGCTTTTTTGACCTTTATTTTTAACCTCCAGAAATATTATTGGTCTAAGACAAGACCATAGATTCCCCATCCAGATTAGAGGTAACTGGAAAGAGAAGAGGTAACACAAAGTGTGTATGAGGGTGGCAAAACCAGAAAGAATCCAAGGTTAAGGGACCTGGCACTCCCTCATCACGCTGGTAGAGCTGTCAAATGTCAGCTAAGGGGAAAAGGAATAATAAGGGAGAAGACAAAGGGGAAAGATGAAATGTCTCCCTCCAGAAGAGTTCTCTTTTTCACGGGAACTCAGAATAGAGCTCTTTGTTTCTCTCTAGTGGCTGCCCAAGGCTTGCTCCAAGCAGTAACCAGTGGATAGTGAGAACTTCAGCTCGGCAGAGCAGCCCTGGGGCCAAACCCTTAATTCTTCTTTCAGGAGTGCCAACCTGCCACAAAATAACACAGGGGGAAATCCCAGGGGACACCAGTACAGCTGCTGATAATCACAGATAATCACAGCCCCTGGGAAAGCTTCACCAGTTTGCTGAAACCTCTGCATGACCCAAGGTCAAGATGTTTCCTTCCTCATGCCCACACTGGACACAAATTTGGCCAGAGGGAGCAAAGAAATCGAATGCAGGAGGTGTGAACACCAAAAGCACTTGAACACGGCAAAAACAAACACACAGCTCCCCCCTTCCCTGCCCTCTGAGATGGCTTTGGTGGACACAGCTCACTTCCCAAGAGTATTCCAGCAGCACCACTCAGAAACTAAAGACCATTTCTCCTGGGACAGCTCTATTCCATTTGTGCCTCAACAGGCTATACTGACATCTTCAAACATGGAAACTTCTACAGGAGTAGGGTTCCCTGCAGCATCCCACTTCTGCACCAGGAAGTTCACTGCTGATAGCTGGGAAAGCAGTTTGTGGAAGGGAACTTAAAGCTCATCTCATACCACCCCCTGCCATGGGCAGGGACACCTTCCACTGTCCCAGTTTACTCCAAGCCCTGTCCAACCTGGCCTTGAACACTTCCAGGGATCCAGGGGCAGCCACAGCTTCTCTGGGCAACCTGTGCCAGGGCCTCCCTATCATCACAGGGAAGAATTCCTTCCCAATATCCCATCTAAATCTCTCCTCTTTTATTGTAAAACCATTCCCCGTTGTACTATTGCAATCTGCCTGTGTAAAAAGTCTCTCCCTCTTTTTTATAATCCCCCTTTAGACACTGGAAGGTCTCCCATGGAGCCTTCTCTTCTCCAGGCTGGAGACCCCCAGCTCTCCCAGACTGTGTCCAGAGCAGAGAAGCTCCAGCTCTCGGAGCATCTCCGCAGCCTCCTCTGGACTTACTTTAACAGGTCCACATTTCTTCTGCTGAGGACTCCAGAGCGGGATGCAATATTCCCAGTGGAATCTTTTAATTAAATGAGAAAGCAACACTCTCAGAAAGGGTCACCCTAATATTCCCCTGCCAACAGCAGCTCGGCATGAAATCAGATCCCAGTAAAATACTCGCAGAGCTCAGCGGTGAAACCTCGCTCACACTTCTGCCACAGCATCTGCACGAGTGCTTCAAGACTGTCACACTCAGAGAGAACTTCATTACACTGATGATGTTTGAAGCTTTACAGATTTTTTACAAGGCACAACCCCTCATTTTATTATTTCCTGGCATATTTAGGTCTATTAGCAGAGGTGAAGTACCTAGATGAGGCATACAAGCAATTCTGCAGCCAACACACAGCACACCAGGCAACTCCTTCTCCACTATTTCAAGATAAAATAAACAGCACAGAAAGTACAAAGCACAGCTGCCACAAACTCAAATTATCCTGAACAGTCAGATAAAATTCTGAACATTACACCTGGGTTCCTCAACACAAAAACAAAATACTGTAACAATGTTTTTCTTACAAAAGGGGAGAGATGAGCAAGGCAGAGGCGCTCTGGAAATCACTCACAGCAGTTCACATTCCAGTACTCCTGTTGTGACACTGCCAGATTTTTCCTCATGTATTCTTACAGATTTACTACTTTAAAATTACTTGCACACATACAAGCAACACATTCACTTACAGTTTAATGCAACAAATCCCCTGAAATTTGGGCTAATGTTCTTGTATGCCTTTTCAGGGAGCCAGAGCACTCATTTGGACACTGGAAAGAACAATTTCCACCCAAAATACTGGCTGCCAGAATGAGTTTTTAAACTAACTTTCTGATCTTTCTTTTTTAAGTCATTCCTAGTAAAACTACCTCTCTCTCTCTTCTCGTCCATTAACAGGTTTTTATCTAAAATGCCAAAGAAAACCAATCCAAACCAACTAGAACTGGTGCACAGGCTACAAATCAAAATGCATTAAACAGCCAAGAAAGCATGAAACTATATCATAATTCAAAATGTATGAATAATTCTTATGCTGATATGGAAATAAATCTTTGCCAAGCCTACAGGACAAGTACAGGAGCCAATAAGTAGGGAAAAGATATGAAAAGCCCCAACATTTGTGTTAATATGAATACCCCATACACCACTTACAACTCCCAAATCAAATGTATGATAAAAATGCCCTAAACAGATATTGAAATGTACAATGGTTTAAATTGCAATTGTGAGTGGTTAAACAAACTGAATTTTCAAAGTGATTTAATGCATCCCACCAGTATTAGTACACTTCGAAGGAGTTACTATGCATGGGTGTTTATATAGGATGGGTTCGTTTTCGTGGCAGCACCGCAGCCACAAAAATTGATTTTACAGCTCAAGAATGAAATACATTTTAAAAAATAAAAAATACAAAATGAAGAACACAGTTACCAACTAAATGGACAAAAAGCCTGTGAAAACTACAAGCAGACAGGATAACCAGCACCCTGGGAATCTGAAGAGCTTCCAAAGGAAGCTGTCAAGTTAAAATAATATTGAAACAGTTGACCAAACAGAATACTGCACTTAGAAAGCTGCAGAAGACTTGAAAAAACCTACTTATATTGTTGTACAAATTCTGAGTTCAACACATAAGCACAGGTAACTGTGCCTGTTCATTAAACCACGAATGGCATTCCTATGGGCAGAATTCGAAGATTTCAGTGAAATACGACACAGCAAGAGTAAAGCTCCAGAAAAAGCATTTCCACAAGGCTCAGGCATTTACACACCAAAAAGATGCAGCTCTCAGACCTAGTTCTACCTTATTATCTTGCCCCAGTAACAGCTGTGCAATCATAAAGCAGATGATTTGTGAGGGTGAGACTGAACTCACGCAAGACAGACCTGCAAGACCAATGTCTGACGTCCACAAACCACAAACTGAACAACTCAGAGGGCTCTGCCCTTGACGTCCTCACTCACACACACCACCCCAATCCCAAATTAAAGCTATTTATTTTAATAGAAATAAGAGAGACAGTGTTTATCTGAGGGGTCTAATTCCACTGTAAGGGATGTGTGGTGATAATTATGGAAAAACATCAGGCATCGCCCGTGCTGTGCCATCAGCACAAGAACTGAAGACGAATCCTGCCATTGCCTTCACCTCCAGCCTCCCTGAGCCCTCATCACAAGAGGGTCAGGGGAGGCAGCACTAATAATCCATTCCTTCAGCCTGAAGAATACAAACAGCAGCCCAAGCAAAGCCTGGGCCACATCCCAGCTCCAAAAACCCATTTAACAGAGTCCCCCCACTAAGCCAGTATCCATCACAATGGGCAACTCACATCACCCAGCACAACAATCTGATGCCTTTCAAATCTCCCTCTTTTTAATTCACAATACCAGTAGCTGCTACCAGAGAGGGTGAGCATAGAAACAAGGGCAGAAAACATTTTTGCTGCAACAAATGAGCATGGAAGACTTAAAACTTTTTGTGTTTATGAAAATCCAAATGCATATATATTTTTAATTTTAAAAAAACCCAAACAATTATTCTCCTCTCATAAATTTTATTGTAACTATGGAAGAAGGCCCTACCTTTACAAGTGGTCAGCTTTCCAAGAGTTTGTCATCTAAAGGAAAATTTTCTCAGGTCCTTTCAATTGTTAAGAAAACAGGAAGCAAATTTCAGTAAGCCATTTCAATAGAGTAAAACAGAGATAAAGATCTCTATTAAACTTGGCAGCAAAGATAGAGCCCACAGAATATCAGTCTGAACAGCCCCCTGCCACCAGTCTGTCCCACTCTGCTCACTGGGGAATGGCACTGTGGACCAGCTGTGCCTGCCCCATCCCTGGAAGTGTCCAAGGCCAGGGTGGACAGGGCAGGGAGCAATCTGGGCTAGTGGAAGGTGTCCCTGCATGTGGCAGGGGGTGGCATTGGATGGGCTTTAAGGTCCCTTCCAACCCAAACCACGCTGGGATTCTACAACCAGGTTCGTGTGAGCACAGAGGCAGCGAGTGAGAAACCAGAAGAAAGCACTGATGGCACCCACATCTCATTTAGGAAGTTAAAAACATGACCAAGAGAAAGGGACAATGAAGACCCTGAGTGCTGAGGATTACTGACAAGTTATTTGACAAAACCTTTCAGGGCTGGGCAGCAAAAGCTGCTTCAATAGTGCAGAAAACACGGTCACTGTGATTAAGCAAAGCAGTGAGGAATGAAAGTCACATCTACTTCCAATCCTGACCAAGATCCTTCAAACAAAGATTTCTCCAGTTCAGGTGTGTTTAAATTTAGAAAGCTGGCACCTCGCTTTGGTCCACGGGCTTTGGAAGTGCTGAGGAAGTAAAATGCAGCCACCATCAGTCTCTTAGCCAAGCACAATCAGGCAAAAAGGTGCTGCCAAAGACCTTCAATCCCAGAGCAAGAAAGATCTCCACGGAGCCCTGCCCAACTTGCTACAAGATAAAACTCAGTGCCAACCATATGTGTGACACATATCTCTTAGCAGCAATGAGGGAATGAAAAAAAAAAAAGTAATTTAAATCTCCTGATGGTGTTGGTAAAAATTTTGTTTTGCAGGAGTAACAAAGTCATCATTACCATGAATTAAACCAAATAAATAATCATCTCAGTATTTTCACTTATCCCTCATTCTTTCAGTTTATTCCCTAACCCTTCTTTCTAATTTTTTTAAGACACTAAAACTTTATTATATGAGATGCTCCAAGTTCTAGTCAGGTTGATGTGGATGTATAGGTTCACCAGAAGTCTTAACTCCTTCCACAGCAAAGCTCCATCCAGGTTTACCAAGCCTGAGTACATTTCCTCGTGCTGCAAAAAGACTTTTCAGCACGCACACAACAAGCCAAAGAGAATGAGAATTATGCCTCTCAGAAGTAAAATATTTTACAATGCAATAATTATTAATGAATAAGAAAATAAAAGACATCACAACCACACGTTAAAACACACAGCCCTGCTTGCAAAGAAACCGCCCAAACCAGCTCTGCTGAGCTAGCCTGAATTTTTATTTTTCATTTCCAGCAGCTACCTGGGAAAATAATCCATATCTAAAAATCTCAACACCAATTCCCTCTAAAAATATATAAATAAAATCCCTGTAAATAGGCCCAAAAGGGCTGAAAGGAAAAAGCAGCAGTCACAAAAGCAAGGAGTCCTCAGCCAACGCATACTTTGGTTACTGCAAAATAGCCTCATCCCAAAAATCAGGAGGAGGTACTTGCCTGAATTTCCTGGCTGCAGCAGTCAAGGCTCTCTTTACCACAAAGAACTACTTCCTAAGCTTGGATACTGGTATCAAAGAGCCTTAGCACACTGGCATCAGATTAAAATTAACTGTTCTTGTTGCTAAACAGCTTTGAAAATCCCAGACTTCACTCTTCTCTTTGCTTTTCCACTCAGGGGTAGAAGCAGGAAATATTTCACACTTGGTGATAATGCCCCAGCTCTGACAAATCAAAGATTTCACGTAATTTATTTTTGTAGTAGTGACAGCTAACATTTCACACATTGAAAATAAAAGGCTGTTTCAAAGCAAAAAAAAAAAAAAAATATTTTAACAACATTAGAGACCTATTTGCTAGGCCACAGAAAACGATGGTGGTATCCTGTGAGATCTTGGTCATTTTTGTGTTTGGTCTGAAGCAGCATTCCCAAAAGCTCAGCAAACACGTGGAAAAGGCAGGAGGAGCAGAAAGCCAGACACACTCCCAGGTACTAATGGTACAAACCATTAGTGTCAGACCACTCAGCAACATTCCCAAGCCAAGTTTAACATCAGGGATTCCTTTAATGAGTTCCACATCAGCCAATTCCCTGATGTGGATCCCCCCATGCACAGAGGGACTTTGGGATGACTGGAACACCTGGTTTGGGGCCAGGGGAGAGCAAAACCCAAACTGTGGCTGGTGCCTCTTGCCCAGGTGGCCCCAAGTGACAACTTCATGGTCACGTATTTTTGTGGAAATTAATGCCAGCAGGTGGATTTAATGTCCTGGTAAAATCTCAAGCACTCAGCTTACTTAACACAAGTATAAAATACCAGGTTTACCTTTTAAGGAATGGTTTTGAATTTTAGAAGTCGCTCACTTTCAAACACTGACAGAACTTTGTACACAACTGGCTATTTTTCACCCTAAAGCAGATAATTCACAAGCTGAAGCCCCTGCCCATGAGCTACTGCCACAAGGATCTGCCCAGCCAGGTCCTGCCTGGAGCCCAAATCCCCAGATCCCTTTAAACTGCCTTTTGCTGTGGACAGGCTTAAGGGAAACAGACTGTGATTCTTCCAGGTCCTCACTTTACTGGAGACCTTTCCAAAAGGAAATGGGTTAAAAATTCAAAGGTGACTTTAAAAAGCATCTTCCAGATCAGCTTTTTCTTGCTCTTGTCCAGGAGATATCTCTGCTAGCTGAAGCAGTTCTGTAATGACTGCAAGTGAAAAACTAATGCAACGTAGGGCAGGAAACATCCCATGTCTAAAACAAACCCCACACAATCAGATAACTCTAATTTCACTCGTTAAAGAAGCTGTGGGAAAGCTGGCAGTGGGCACACACTGTGTCAAACATCCAGCACCTAAACAGGAAGCAGAAAACTCTAGGGGGAGAAAAAAAAAAAGTAGAAGTTGAACTGGAAAAACTTTTCAGTGTGTTTCCATTCCTTGCTACACCTGCCAGCTGCCCTCACTGTGATTCACACGATGTTAAATCCCTCTCTTAACACTGAGCACCACTTAAATCACACACCACTGCCCCAGTATGTTGGTTCCTTCCTACAGCTGCTTCTGAGTTAAATCAAACTACAGAATTAAAAATAATTCAACCTGTCTTATCTAAGTAACTCTTTTAAAGCTACAAAACAACTTTTACTAATTAGCTGAGAGAACAGCCCTGACCTAAGATTCAAATATCACTCAGTTTCAGATCTTTTGGGAAACAATGATCTAGCAGTTACACAAAGTCTTCAGTATTTCCCATGGGTATTAAAAGTACTGTATTTCCCATGTAAGGTGTATTCATTCAAACAGTTTTAAGCACCAATACATCATTAGCAGCTGAAGTGAAGATTTTTAAAGGCATTTTGAAATTCACAAACAGAAGTTAGATACATCCATCTGAGAATTTCTAAATCCACTTGTTCTGCCTGAAGGGAAAGAGCTGCCTCACCATTTTTTGGAGCATTTCAGTGTACTGTAACCTTTAGAGAGCATGAGGAATTCCTACTATGAACTCACAGTGTATCTGATCACAATTTATCTCAGCAGAAAAACTGAAACTCAGTTTTAAGTCACCTTCTTAACACTTACATCCCTGCCTGCCAGGTGAGACATTTTCAAAGCCTGGGTAAACCCCATTTCCAGCTGAGAAAATAGAAAGAAGCTGAGAAAATATTAAGAATGATCCACTTTAAGAACTGGCAAGTCAGGTAGAGAACTAGGACCAAAACCAGCATTTCCAGCTCTCAGTGACAGACTGCCCACTGCACTAGTCAAAATACAAACACTAAAGTGTGTATTTTCCCTTTAAAGGGAATAACTTTAACACCTTTAGGTAAAATCATGCTCTGAGCTCTCACAAAACTTGAAGAGTGAAGTAAGGCTTGAACGACACAGCTCCATTTGCACCTCATACCTGGTAGGTCACTAGGAGATTTCTTCTCACCTGAAAACATCTACCACCTCTTACCACCTGCATTTAAATGCAAATAAGAGCTTTCTAAAGTCTACTCAAGCTCAAGACACAGGAAAGCAGAGCAAGATAAGAATCCTAAGGCCTCCAGGGAACTGCTGCAGTGTTTCGTTGCTGAAAGTGCCCTGCCCAAGGGTGTCTTGTCCTTTGCCCCCAGGTGAGTGCTCTGGGTGACTCCTCTCTTCCCCACCTACTCCTGAGAGCTGGCAGGAGATGCTGCCTCCTCCTCCTCCGTGCTTTCCTGGTCACACTGCCCTTGCCAAGAGGCAGAACCAATCCAGCTCGGCGTTAGTTGGACTTTATCTTCTCTTGGAGCCAGCCTGGCAGCTCAGCCTGGCACCCGGGTGACCTGGTTATCTCTGGGAGAGCAAGTGGCAACGTTCAAGGCACCTGCAAAGGTTCAGTCCCTGGCACTGCCACCACAGGTATGAAAACCTCTCCCAGAGGACACTGTGCCCTCCAAGGCTGGGGCCAGCCAGCCACATTTCATTGAGATTTACGAGGGAGGTGCCTGCATGGAAACTGAAAATGGAGCGTGGTACAGCCTGGCTGAATCAACCCAAGCCAAAAGGAGTGCCCTTGATTGCATTTCTAGGAAAAGAGTGAAAGCTCCACAACCGCCTTACTCAGGCCTTTTCGCAGGTGCAATCAGGATGAATGCAACCCTTGGTGCCTGGCTGCTCACGTCCCCGTCCTTGCCCCCATCACTGCTTCCATCCTGGAGGCTCAGCTCCCTCCCAGGGCAGTGTCCCGGTGTGTGAGCCAGGACTGGGAGCTGTGCTGGTGCTGTCCCTGGGCCGGGCCATCCCCAGCAGCCTCTGTGACTCGGGGTTGTTTGCAGAACAAAGAGCTGCTTCACAGACACGTCAGGAACTCTGTGTGTGCTGCGAGGAACGAGAAAATACTGGCACAAACCTCAGAGCCCAGAAACCTCCTCATGCAGAAAACAGATAAAAGGGGTGGGAAAACCCAAACAAAACCAACCCAAGGCAGATGCCAGGGCTCTGAAGCAGAAGTATCTTATTAATAACACACAGACCTGGACTGGAGTCCCTGCAGATTTTCTTGTCACAAGAACAAAACCCTCAGCACCGACCAACATCCTTAATTCTGAAGTTATCTTGAAACCAAAGGTGCTTGAATAATTTCCCCCTTTAAACACAACCAAAGTGTTGACCAACAACACCAGCCAGTTGAGATTTTTAAAAAGGCATTAATTTAAAATGTGCCCAAGACTGGAGCTGCCTCTAATCCACCCAGCTACCCCAGCAGCCAGCCCAGGGAGGGAGCACGAGCAGGTGCCTCTGGGAATAAACTCCAATTGTTGGCCAAAGGTCCAAGCTGTACCCCAGCACAGATTTCATCCCAGTAAATCAGCCTCTGCCCAGCACAGCACAAGCCTCAGGTGCACTGAATACGCTGCACGGTGATCAAAAGTGCAGAATACACAGACAGAGCCAATATTCCACAGTTAACAGCCTGATGTTTTTGTTTTAACAACCACCTCTGCACAAAGAGGAGCCAAATTCCATGTGCAGAGAAAATCCAAGTTGCTCTCCCTCAAGCATTTCTGTTCTGGCCTCCAGAACTGCAATATCCAACCAGTGAAGTTTAGAGTGAGGTTTTTCCTGCCTCTAAAATACGTTACCCAGAGCATTGTGTTTGAAGGGCTCTCACTATCTCAAAGATTCTACTCAAAAATTCATAAAACAACAACTTGGCATTTTTGTATCTCTACTTTCCTTCTATTTTATTTCAGTCTGTAGTGATTGAACCAGTTTCCTGGTAACATATGCTTTAACCTGCCTCTACAATATCCCTGTAAGGTTAATTACATTTATCTGTTCTTCAGTTTATTCACTTTAGAAAGCAGCTAATCCCTGGTTTTTTTTTAGGGAGATACCACCCCAGGACTCACATTTTGAGGACACTCCAACTGCAAAGCAAATCCCAGACTCTCTAGAGCAGGCCCTGCTTTTTGAACTATAAAAAAAATCACCAAAAAAAAGGCAAAACCAGACAACAACAAAAATGATAAAACCTTCACAATACACCACATTTGAATTGCACCTAACACTGCTGTTACTGCAGGACCTCTACAGCAATGTTTATATTACATTTCCAGACATCACTGGCCGTAGGGCAGCTCGTGAACTGGTTTATTTTGGCTACAGCAAAGCTCAGCCGTGCTCCTCGAAAGCAGCTGATGAACTCTCTGCTCCCGAATCAGCCTTTGGGCAGGTGCCACACGGCTAGATCCAACTTTAGTCTCCTCACTCCCCACTGCCTTTAACCTACTAAGAGTACATTTAGATCAGATATAAGCAAGAAATTGCTCTCTGTGAGAACAAGGTGAGGCCCTGGCACAGGGTGCCCAGAGGAGCTGTGGCTGCCCCATCCCTGGCAGTGCCCAAGGCCAGGCTGGAGAGGGCTTGGAGCAGTCTGGGACAGTGGAAGGTGGCAGAGGGTGGGACTGGCTGGGCTTTCAGCTCCCTGCCAACCCAAACCACCCTGAATTTTTGTGTTTCTAACCCATGGCGCTTGGCGTTGCCGGGACAAGCACCAGGAGCAGCGGCAGAGCGCAGGCAGAAGCGCAGGGAGCAGCGCAGGGAGCAGCGCAGGGAGCAGCGCAGGGAGCAGCGCAGGGAGCAGCGGAGCCGGGCAGGGGGGGCCCGAGGAGCAGCAGCGTTTCCCGGCCATGGGGAGCGGCGGGCCCGCGATCAGCCGGGGCAGGGAGGCTCCAGCGGGGCTGTGGCAGGCCGGGCAGCGCGGCTCCCCCGCGGGCTCTGCCGCCGGCGGCCGCCGAAGCCTCGCTCCCCCCGCGGGTCCCGGCTCGGCCCCGCTGCCCGGGGGCGCTGCCGGGGGCGGGGGCCGAGGCGGGGCCCGGCGGGGCCCGCAGGAAGCGGGGCCGAGCGGCGGGGCCGCGGCCGGGGCCAGCGGGGCCGGGCCGGGCCGGAGGGAGCGGGGGCAGAGCGAGGGAAGGAGCGGGGGGCGATCCCCGCCCCGGGCGCGCCCGCCGCAGGCCCGGCCCGGCCGGGGCCGCACAAAGGGCGGGGGGCGCGGCCGGCAGGTGTGAGCGGACTCACCGGGTGGGGCGGCGCCGCCGCCTCGGCGGACGGACGGACGGACGGAGGGGCGGACGGAGCGGGGCGGCAGCGGCGGGACCGGGACCGGGACCCGGCGGGGCGGCGGCGGCGGGGCCGGAGGGGAAGCGGAACCGCCGCGCGTGGCCACAGCCCGCGGGGGCGGGCGCGGGGCGGGGCACCGCCGCGGGGGCACCGCCCGCCGTGCAACCGGATGCTGCGCCACCGCGGGGCATGACGGGAGTTGTAGTCCGCTCCCCGCTGAGGGGGAATGTCGTTTGTATCTCTAAAATACATCTAGTATTTATGGTTATTTATTTCTACTCTTTTATATATTAAAAATATTCTATTTATCTGGACATATTTATTTATACATTTTTATGTATAAAAATATTATATTTCTCTTGACCAGAGTCAGAGCATTAAAATTTAGTTATATATGACAGCATTAAAATTTAGTTCTATATATATAATATCCATAAATAATATTTATATAACTTGCTTTATAATAAATGTTATATATCATATATGTTATGTGTGACACAATAATATATACTGTATCCATAAAATGCATATCTTTAATATACATCTTATGTATAAAATGCAATATGTATTCTATGTAATGAATGTATATATTCTATATAATGAATGTATATATTCTATATAATGAATGTTGTATATATTCTATATAATGAATGTTGTATACATTCCATGTAATGAATGTTGTGCATAATATATTACATGCAATAAATTTTGTAACATTTATTATATAATTCATATATAAAATATGTTACATACAACATTTATTATATTATATGTACTATATATTGGTTTGTTATATATGTTACATATAAAAATTTACATACATAACATTTCTCTTTTTCCAGGCTGTTTGGATCTCTACTTTTTCTCCAGCTGTGGAAAAACACCCAGCCGCAGGGGTTGAAGTCCACCACCCTAAAAAATCCAGCATCAAACCCAGCATCCATCTGAACTGGCTCTCCTCTGTTTTGTGGTCTTGAATTAGAGTTTCTTTCCTCGATGCTGATAATTCAGCTCTGCACCACCCTGGAGGATGCACAGCAAGTCTGTGCCTTCATCCATCCCTCCTCACCTCCCCGTGCTGCCTCGTGCCCCCAGCCCCTCTCAGCTCCATTTGCAGGATCCTGATCCCCCTCCCACCCTTCTCCCTCCCCAGCTTTTTAAATAAACTAGCAGTGGATTTTTTTATTTTATTTTTTTTTTGTTATACCCATTTCCTCGTGATTCAGAAAGCTTTAATTCCTGACACAGCCTTCACACCCCATCCCCTTTCCTCTCCCTGCTCTGATTCAGCCCTTACCCACATTAAGGATGGGGATGTTGGTGTCCAGCCCTTGTGGTGGTGTTTTCTTGCCAAGATCTCCTGAACACCTCATTCCTGTCTCCAAAACTGCCAGAATTTCTGCTTACAGCTCCTGCTGTGATCTCTGTGATCCCTCTGGGGCTGGCACTGACTCCTCCTGCATGGCACACCTGCTGAATGCTGTGCTGGCTTAGTGACAGCAGCTTCTGCTCTGAGAGAAAGATCCAGTGGCAAATTCCCTTGTAATTAACACTGCTACAATTATCAGACTCATTCACAGCTTGTAAGGGAAAATGTGTCTGTCTGCTGTATTTATAATTCAAGCACTGTGGATTTAGAAACAGCAAATATTTGCCCCAACAAAAACCACCCCTTGTGAAGCTCTGCCATTCCTCTCATATTTTACATTAATCAGAATCAATTACTTGAGTTCAGTTGGAAAGGTGATTGATGGCAATCTTGATATAGAATAATTACTTCCATATTTTTTCCACCTGCAATATTTTTTTTTTCTCCTTTGCCCAGAGGACATTTCCATTCCTAGGTTTTGTCAGGGAGGTTGATTTAGCTGAAGGATTCAACCTGGGATTTTCAGCTGGTGTTAGAAAAACAGGCAGTGAAGTCCTGTCCCTCAGCTCTGGCAGTTTGGGATGTTGTCATTCCAAGGATCAGGCTAAAATAATTACCTACATAAAACAGGAACAAACTCAGCTCTGGGAATTAAAAATCCCACTAGGAGACAAGGGATCCGGTGCTGGTCCCGGTGCTGACAGGGTTAAACAGCCCAAATCTCTCTTTGATTGTTTCCAACCTGCCAGGGAAGTCATCCCAAGGAATTCACTCTTGAATTCCAGCAGGAGAAAGATGCCCAAGGGATCCTGATGAGAGACTGAGCCCTTGAAAGGAATTGTCATTCACCCCCTCACACACACACACACACACACACACTCCCCCAAATTACCTGCTTTGACTCATTCACTCGAAGTTTATCGGGAATAAAATCTATTTTCTCCGGGCTCCCAGTGCCACCTACTGACAGCTGCAGACAGCACCCGAGCTCTGCCTCTCCAGAGCCCCTTGGCTTCTCCATTAGGTAATTTCCTCTCCATTTCCTTCAGTTTATCAACTGTCCTGGAGACTGAATGGAGATCTTCTAAATATTTGCTTCTAGTCACCTATCCTGTCCCTCACTTTCATCTTCCAAGGGTCTCTTTCCACTCATGAAACAGGGTGAAATTTTTTCTAATTTTCTAAACTCTTTCAGCTCTGACCAGTTTGAGAAAATTGGAGACAAGCCTGGAGAAAAGGAGGCTCAGGGGAACCTTCTCTCTTTTCACAAGTCCCTGACAGGGAGCCAGGTGAGGGTCGGGCTCTTCTCCCAGGAAACAAGGGACAGGACAAGAGGAAACAGCCTCAGGCTGTGCCAGGGAAGGTTCAGGTTGGATATTGGGGAAGGTTTGTCCTGGGAAGGGCTGTCCAGCCCAGGACAGTGGTGGAGTCCCCATCCCTGGAGGGATTCAACAGATGTGTGGATGTGGCACTTGGGGACATGGGTGAGGAGTGGCTTTGGCAGCGCTGGGGGAATGGCTGGACTCATTAATCTTAGACCTTAATGACTCTGTGATTCTAATTTGGCCAAGAGCAGCCAACCCCTCAGTTATGAGGATGGGAGAGATTACTGACCTGTACCAGGCAGGCACAGAACATCTCTTCACAAATTCACACATAACCCATCTGCACAACAAGCTTAGAACTCAGAAACTTTAATGACTCCATAATGTTTTTCACATCCTTAATAACCAATCCCTGAAAAGAATCCCAATCAAGAAATACAAACACCTCTGTGAGATGCAGCACTGTATTGGCAGCAGGCTCTGGGACAGGAGGAGGGAATAGAAGCCCCAAATCCACTCCTGACTGTTGCCTCATTCCAGCTTTTTGAGGCTTTTTCCTACCCTCCATCTGCTTTGGATATCAACAACACACCCAAAATAACTTCTGAGCTGTGGAAGGCATTTTTAAGCATTATGAGCCAAAGGAACTCTAACCCATGATGGGACCCTTAAGGTATAAATAACAGTAGGGTAGGATCCATTCAGGAATCCAGTGTAACATCCAGTTAGCTTTGCTGGACGGAGGTCAGACATTCCATACTTCCTCAGGTCACTGGGAGAAGTGTCCATACTTGCAGGCAGCAGCGAGGATCAGGCCAGAGCAGAGCCCTGTGGTGAGCAGGGTCAGGGCACACACCAGGGAATTGTGCTCCCTGAGCCCCACAGGAACCCTCAGCATCAATTCCTCATCTGCCTACAGAGAAAAAGAAATATAGAACAGAAATCTGACCAGTTGTTTCTTTTTGACTGCAACTGAGAGGATTAGAAACCAGACCCTGGTAACAACCAAATAGAAGAGGCCTTTTTTTAGGATGCTACTCCTTAAATCTTTGCAGTTTTACCATGACTTTAGTTAGATCATCATTTTCCACCTCACTCCTCCTCTGAAGCACCAACGCTGTAAAGACTTTTCTTAATTGGACCAGTGCCAATTATATCCTAGGATTCCAAGTAAGGGGATAAAATAAGGTCAGGAGAGCAGCCATGCTAAAGGGCCAGAAGAGCACAGAAGGACTGCAGACACAGCAGAAGGGCAGGATGATCCCCACTAAAAGCCAGACAGAAAGGCAAAAAGGAGCCTGCCAAAGGGAGAACCACCCAGCTAGTCCTTTAATGATTAATTCCTATGCTGTGAAAGGTGTTAATCACAGAAAAAAGGGCAGCAGTTGTTAAACAGAATCAGAAGGAGAACTCACAGGTCTGTGTTTTGTGCTGTGCCACTGACAGGGGCCGGTGCTGTCGGATGAGCAGGGAGTGTCCACTTCAGCAGGTTCCCAGCACTCTGCAGACAGGTGACCTAGGGAAGGCATTCCTGCATCAGCAGGAGCCAGCCAGGATAAGCAATCTGGCCTGCAACTTTTTTTCCAAATAAGGGATCTTTTCCCCCCACAACAGCTTGACAGAATCTGCTCCCTGGGAGCCAAGTGGTGAAACACCTCTGCACGGTCTAAGTGATGCTGGGCAGTCCTTGCTGTGAACTTCACAACTCTTCCCTTCCTGATGCAGCAGGTACACAAGAAAGAATCTCACCTGTGAGGTACCTTGGCCCTTCTGTCCTCAACAGGGCAAAGAATTCCTGGTTAGCCTCTAGACCCTTTAAATTTAGCCATACAGTTAGAATTGTCCCCAAAATAAGTAAGTTGTTCTTCCATTTCTCTCCTTGCCCTCCTGTCAGCACATAAAAGACCTCCCTTTCAATACTTTAAATCTTTTCCCATTAATAATAAATATTTCCCTGCTCATAACTATTAAATGTGGCAGAAACCCAGGAAGATTTAACACTCCCTTTTTAAGGGTAGCCCTGCCTGCCCCTATGCTTATCCCAGGAAATCATTGCTCAAATGATGACACAAGTAAAGAAAAAGGAGTTGAAAATCATTCGTGTGCTTGACTTGGCAGGAATGATTTTGTGAAGGGACACAAAATTTGTACCAAAAAGATAGGATTTCATTGTTCATTTAACTTGGAATATTAATTGTCAGTGGCTATCAGGTTCTTGTTTCATCAGAGTTTGATGCTCTGACCATTCCAAGCTTCAGGCACTGTTTCCTACATTCCCCGTTCATATAAAAGAAATGCAGAGAGTGAGAAACCATCTGAATACTTTGATTATTTTAAATAGGTGAAAGTGGCTACTAAATACACCCTGCAGAGCTCCAGTTGCCAAGGGAAATGCAGTCAGAGCAGGGGGACTTTGGCAAACCAGGCCCTGCTGGGATCAGGACAAACACGGATCGTGACAACAGCCACGTCCTCCAGCTGGAAGAGCCCAAGCAGCACAAGGGCACAATGGCAGCAGCACAACACAGAGCAGTCTCTGATCTCTGACAAACCCCCCTGCCTTTGGCCAGGCAGCAGCACTCAGAGAGGAAAACAACAAGGTCTTTATCAGGGCCACGCCTTCTGCTTGTGCTCACTCAGCTACCAAGAGCTCCATCTAAGACACAACCAGACTCCAAGCTCGGGATTGCCCAGGAACAATCAATGAGAATCTCACTGTGGCAGCAGCAGAGCAGCACCTCTGGGCTCTGCAGAGCAACCACGGCTTCCTGTGTGCCCTCTGCTGGCCGGTGGTACCGGGCATGCACGGGAACAGCAGCACGGAAACAGCGGGAGCAGCGTGGGTCTGGCTCCAGGAACAGCAGCAGGAGGAGATCCCTGGCCGAGTACTCAGGAGCTTCCAGGTCAACGACATCAGGAGATAACACTGCCTGCAAGAGGGGAGAGAGAGAGGTGCGGTTGTGATGGAAATTTCCCTCATTCTGTTTTCTAACACTTGATTTTGCAGTCAGGATGATCAAGTCGGGAATTCCAGCCTTAAGCTGTTCCAAAACACCTTCTCAAGACTGTCTTCAATGAGTGACTCCTAAAACACCTTCTCAAGACTGCCTTCAATGAGTGACTCCTAAAATACCTTTTCAAGACTGTCTTCAATGAGTGACTCCTAAAACACCTTTTCAAGACTGTCTTCAATGAGTGATTCCCACGTGTGACAAGTTCACAGTGTCACCGTGCATACAGCCCAGCCTGTGAGGTGTCAGCTCGTCCCTGTGTGTCAGCAAGGCCAGACCTGCAGCTCAGCCATGCCAAGGGCAGGAGCTGCCCACAGCCTCTGCATCCATGTTTTGGCCAAATTAAGCAGATGAAAGCCACAGCCTTTGCACATCTCTCTACCCAAAATGTGAAGCAAAGACTGGAAAGCAGCACAGAAAGCTGGGATGAAAAGGGAGCTGGGAAGCTGCTCAGTCCAAACACACAGCATGTGACTTGGAGCTCACCAGCACCTCTTTGGGGGTTTCCCTTCTCAACCCGAGGCCCTTTTAGCACAGCTGGGGCTCAGGGAGGAGCAGCAGCTCCCAGGGACATCCCCTGTGTGTGAGAACATCAGCAGCACAGGGCCAGGGGATGCCGAGCGAGCTGAGCTCAAGGAGACACCAGGAAGATGAGGCTGTTTGGCACCTCCTTCCAGGAATTAACCACCTTGCTTCAACAAGACACACAATGACCAGATATTACAACTCTCAGAGTCCTTCTCTGAGTCACTGCCAGCTCTCCTGGCGCTGGGGCCATTACCTTTGTCAGATTGTGCTGCTGCAGCGTTGCCAGCTCGTAGGGATCCACGAAGATTCCCGGTGGCAGACGCATCCTGGCTGCCACTGCACATCCTCCTGCGTCCTCCCCGAGCTCTGCCTGCACCAGCAGGTCCCTTCAAACAGCAACAGCAGCAAAACATTCACACACACACTTCAAAAGGTGGCACAAGACCCCCGAGAGACAATTCTCAGATGAGACGAGAGGCAGCTCTCACACTGTGTGCAATTAATTCCAATCACACTTCCATGTCGAGCATTCTTCACCTCAGCTCCACATCCACGGCCAAAAGGAAGTTTCACTTCTTTGTTAATGTCTCAGAACGATCAAAGGCCTGCACAAAAGTTTTAGAAAGGGGCCTCCTATTTTCCCTCAACTACAGCTTGTTAATCCCTTGATCCTGTTAATACATCCCTGGCCCAGGGAGTTGATACAACTGCACAGGAGAGGAGAGGCTTCTTCCCACAGAAAATCCCATGGCACATTATGCTGCTGGAGGGCAGGGTGAGGACTCACCTGTGAAACCCCTCCTTGAGGAGCTCCTGGGTGACAGTGGTGTCCCGACAGGCTGCCTGCACATCTAAGGTGACACAGAGCCAACACTGTAACAGCACAGCAATCACAGGGGCTGGCGACTTCAACGAGAGAAGTTTCATAACTAATAAACGCCTCGTCTGCAAACCCTCTCCCAGCAGAAGGGAAACAGTATCTGACTGTGATCAAAGAGCAGCTCACCGGCCGAGCCATACTTCCCAAATCCAGAGTCACAGGATGGTTTGGGTTGGAAGGGCCCTCAAAGCCCACCTTGTTCCCACCCTCTGCTTTGGACAGGGACACCTTCCCCAAGCCCAGGGTGCTCCAGGTCTGTCCCTGGACACTTCCAGCCACAGCTTCTCTGGGTAGCCCGTGCCAGGGCCTCCCCACCCTCACAGGGAAAGATTTCCTCCCAATAACCCATCTAGCCCTGCCCTCTGGCAGTGGGGAGCCATTCCCCCTTGCTCTCTCACTCCGTCCCTTGTCCCAGGTCGCTCTCCAGCTCTCCTGGAGCCCCTTCGGGCACCGGAAGGGGCTCTGAGGTCTCCCTGGAGCCTTCCCTTCTCCAGGCGGAACACCCCCAGCCCTCCCAGCCTGTCTCCCGAGCAGAGGGGCCGGGCCCCGCCATCCCCTCCCGGCGCGGCGCCCCGCGGGCACTCACGGAGGGCGCAGAGCAGCGCGCCCAGCCCGGCCCCGATCCCGGCCCCGATCCCGGCCCCGATCCCGATCCCGGCCCGCATCGCCTCCCGCCGCCCGCCCGCCATGGCGGCCCCTCCGCACGGGCTGCCCGCAGCGCCGCCTGACCGCGCGGGGCTCTCCCGGCCCTTGCTCCGCGGCGCCGTGCCCCGCAGGCGTCGGTGCGGGCAGCCCCAAGTGGGCCTTCGGTGCAGGGGGCCTTTGCCGAGGGGCTCGGCGGTGCCGCCGGAGCCATGGCAACCGCCCGGAGAGGCGGGACCGGCCCTGGGGAGGAGCTGGACGAGGAGGAGCAGGAAAAAGAGGAAGAAGCGGCTTCCTTCACCTCCCGAGGTGAGGGGACGCGGCCAGAGTGTGTGTGGGAGACAGGGAGCGGGTCTAGGGGAAGCTGCGGAGATGCTGAAGGCCTGGAGCATCTCGGTGCCCAGGAAAGGCTGAGGGAGCTGGGGCTGCTCAGCCTCGAGAGGAGCCCCAGCTGAGAGGGGCCCTCAGCCCTGAGTGTCCCTGGCTGTCCCTGGGTGTC
This sequence comes from Eopsaltria australis, assembly GCA_034509425.1. Classification (NCBI taxonomy): domain Eukaryota; kingdom Metazoa; phylum Chordata; class Aves; order Passeriformes; family Petroicidae; genus Eopsaltria; species Eopsaltria australis. The sequence goes on from JAVTVJ010010697.1 coordinate 823,331, forward strand.
CCTGTCTGTCCCTCGGTGACCCTGTGGGTCTCTGTCTGTCCCTGTGGGTCCCTGGGTGTCCCTGTCTGTCCCTGGGTGTCCCTGGGTGTCTCTGTCTGTCCCTGTCTGTCCCTGTCTGTCCCTGTGGGTCCCTGGGTGTCCCTGTCTGTCCCTGTGGGTCCCTGGGTGTCCCTCTCTGTCCCTGTCTGTCCCTGTCTGTCCCTGTTTGTCCCTGTGGGTCCCTGGGTGTCCCTGGGTGTCCCTGTCTGTCCCTGTCTGTCCCTGTGTGCAGGGAGGGCTCCCAGCAGGGCCCAGGCTCTGCTCCAGGGCCCAGCAATGGCACCAGAGCCACGGGCAGGGACTGAGCCCAGGGAGCTCCACCTGGACACGAGGAAGAACTTTCCTGGGCAGGGACTGAGCCCTGAACAGATCCCAGAGAGGCTGTGGAGTCTCCCTCACTGGAGATATTCCAATCTGTGCCATGTGCTCTGGGATGGTCCTGCTGGAGCAGGGAGGTGGCACCAGGTGACCACTGTGGTCCCTTCCAGCCTGGCCCATCCTGGGAGAGGCAGGAGGGACCAACCCGGCCGTGCCCCGCTGCCCTTCGTGCTCAGAGCTCGGGCCTCGGCCGCGCCCCCCGGGCTCGTGTGGCGGAGGAGCGGCTCTGAACTGCACCGGGCGCTGGCACGGCCATGAAACACACCCGGCTGTGCCTCAGCCCGGGTTACCGGGTGATCCAAACGCTCCATCCCGCAGATCCAAGGAGCTGCTCACGTTTGCGCTTCTCATCTTCGCAGAATCCAGGAATGGTTTCGGTTGGAGCGACCTGAAAGCTCCTCGTTCCACCCTCTGCCCTGGGCAGGGACACCTTCCACTACACCACGGTCCTCCAAACCCCGTCCAACCTGGCCTTGGAAAGTGTCACTGTTAAGGACATTACTGCACGTTTAAACTCTTTCCTATGTGATTTTTTACAAAGGAGGAAGTTATTCCAATTCCGCCTCGAAGTAGCTTTTCAGCATTAATGTGATTTTTCTTGATTTGGAGAAATACATTGATTTTTTGGGTGAAATATGTTACATTGTCTTAGTGCAGTCTGTAAGGCGGTTGGAGATCACCTTCACGCTTGACATATTTTCACTTGTTTAAAACCAAAATAAAAGTAACAGCTGTACTCAGTGCTGCCCACTGAGCTGGGAAACAGCACCTGCAGCAGATTTGGATTTTTCAGTCCCCTCTAATTTAATTTCATAATTCATTTCCCTGGCCTTTAAGGCCCATTTTGATCCAAACCACTCTGGAATTCTGTGATGTTGCTGAACTCTACTCCTGACAAAAAGACCAGCACTGAGAGACTCTCACAGTTGTTTTCCTTTCTCCCTGTTTTCCAGAGAGGGTTGCTGAGGGCTCTGATGGAGCCAGGATGAGTTTCAGCGCTCAGAAATGCGGGATCTGCTTCCATCCCCCATCCATCATCCTCATCTACAGAGACAACAGCCAGGACAAGACTCGCCAGCGCATCATGCCCGTCAGGAATTTCTCCAGATTCTCAGGTGAGGTCCATTCTGGGCTGGGGTCCATGCCTGCCCCCCAGACACACAGAGAGGAACCCATTGGTAGCAGCATTGTTGGTAACCACTGAGTTCCCTCCTAGCAGCGTGCAGGGAGGGGCTGTGCTGGGCTAATGTTGTCTGTCTGATGAGCCCAAGGCTACACTTCCCAACCTTTCTGGGTGTGGAGGGTTTGGAGAGACCCCTGGGGAGGGCTTGGGAGGAGATGTGTCTGTGGGAAGAGGTTTTTTTGGAGCTGCTGGTGTTGGCTCTCCCCAGACTGCGGCATGGCTGCCGAGCAGCTGAAGAACAACCCTCGGCACAGGGCCTACCTGGAGGGGGTCTCACTGCGCCAGCTGCAGAAGCTCTACACTTTGCTGAGAGGTCACCTGGCAGGACAGAGCCTGGCTGAGAGCTTGGAAGAGTTTAGGCAGGAAGAGACCATTGACCCAGAGGAGGATATGAACAAACTGGATGACAGGGAACTGGCCAGGAGGAAGAGCATCATGGATGAGCTCTTCGAAAAGAACAGGAAGAAGAAGGGCGACCCTGGCTTTGTGTACAACGTTGAGGTGGACTTCCCACAGGATGAGCAGCTGGAGTCCTGTGGTTGGGACTTGGAGACTGATGAAGAAATCTGATTCCAGACAAAGATGGGCAGTTCAGAGACAAATCTCAGCGTCCCAGCAGAGAGAACAATGTTATCATGCACGTTCTGCCCCACGGTGGCTCAGGAGAACCTGAGGTGCTGCAGCAATCCCAGGCTTAAGTGAGCTTTGTTTAAGAAGCCAGACTGGATTAAATGGAGACTGAGCAGCTGAAATTGTTGGGTGGTTTTAGTCTTTTCCTACATAAAAGAATTTTAAATTATTTAATCTTTCAATTTTTTACATTTCAGTCAGCTTTGGCTGAAAATGAAACATTAAATATTCATGTCCTGAAGACACTGTTAAAGCTGTACTGTACAAATAGGGTGATTATTATTGCCTGATGGGAAGTTAAATATGTATCAGTCATTCTGGATAAATCAACTCTGCATTGAGAGTATTACTCACACATCTCCCTAGCAGTGCTTAAATCTCCAGTTTTAGCTTACACAGAAATGAATCCTTACATGTAAGAAAAGGAATATCTTGAAAATTAATTGGTCTTGAAAGTACTTTTGAAAACACTGTGATTTCAAACTGCTGCAGTGGGATGGCTGGATCCCTACACTCCTGGATGATGCTTCCTCATAAGTGCTCAGTTCTGGGAGAATGTGCTTTAAGTATCCAAAAAAACCAGAGTGGCAGAAGGTCAAAGACTGGAGGTGGTTCTAGGGTAAGACAGACTCATCCCAGTGAAGGTTTTAATCCTGCTGTCTGCCTTGGCTGGTCTGCACTAGATCAGTCCTGCTCTCATCTAAGAACTGGAGGACTAAGATCAGGATTCTTTGGGAAATTGTACAACTCCAACAGCTTCCTGGGTTTTGGCTTTCTGAACCCAGGCAGCTGTGAGGGCTGTGAGTGAGATGGGTCTTCATCCCAAACTGAGGGGCCTCAGCAAACTGCTGCCTGACATAACTAAGAGGAGTGGCTGGAGGAGCAGCTGGAAGAGCTCTCCTCCTACACCCCAAAACAAGAGCTGCTGCTGTGAAAAACATGGAACGAGTGTCAGTTAAACCACAGAGCTTTGCTGTCACTGGAGAGGAGGAGGAAGCTTGGCCAAGGGGGTCTTTATAAAGGAGAGAAATGGAAGCTGAGGCCTCACTTGCCAAAATTAAAAAACTCTAAAGGCTGACTCAGCTCTCCCACGACCGGAAAGGGTGTGCAGGGGTCTGGCACAGGCCTTGCCTCAACAATTGCAACATAACAACAGAGAAAATCTCCCACTTGGGAGGGAGAGAGCCCCTGTGAGCCTCTCCTCCACTCCCAGCCTGTCCCCAGCTTCATCCTGGCCATGCTCAGAGGACGTGGCCTCCTCTCCAATGAGGGCTATGTGAGGCCAAACGAGTGCCTGGATTGTGAGGTTCCTGCTGGCCCATTCCTCCAGCCCTCCCCAGACCTTCAGCACGGAGCCCTACTGGTCTTCCCAGTTTAGGAGCCTCTGTGAACTTGACAGGAAGGCACTTCACAGCCACCTTTAGATCATTCATAGAGACATGGAATGGGAACATCCCAAAATAGTCCCCTCAGCAGCCTCCTGGTAGAGCACATCCTACTAAGCACAGCCCTCTGTGCTTCACTCCCACTGATCCTGACCTGCCTGGCTGCCCATCCATGCACACCGTGACATCTGCACTTGTATGAAGAACATTGTGGGACAGTTTCCAAAGCCTTGCTGAGGCAGATGGAATCCACCACTCTCCCCTTGCCTACAGATCCATCCATTTCATCCTGAGGGGAAAGCAGGTTGGGCAGGCACAACTTAGCCTCAGCAGTCCGTGCTGACTTCTTCCAGCCACCCTCTTTTTCTAGAGTTGTGCTCCCAACAAAGAACATTCATCCCATGGTTTTCCTGACATGAAGGTGACTGCCCCATTGAACTCTGGGTGGCCTTTTGGCCATCACTGAAGCTGTGTGGGACCCTTGGGCTCTCCAGTCAATAAGACTTTCCCTGGTCACCATGGCCTTGCAAAGACAGAGCAGCTTTGTAAGGACGCCCACCACTCAGAAAGCAGAATCTCCTCTTGCTGCCCCAACATCCCATGCACATCACAGCTCCAGGTGAGCCATGGCTTTCCAGGCACCATGATGAGGGAATGTTGAGTATCCCCATCAACTCTACACCCTTTTTATCTGTGCCCTGGGCAGTGCCAGGTGTCCAGGTTCCTCCCTGCGTGTTCTCCCACGTCTGCACCCTGCACCGCACGTCAGATGGAGCAGCAGCATTGGCTGTGGAGGTGGGGAAAGACACACATCCCCCTCTGAGCCCAGCTCCAGCCCCAGGGAGAGGGAGCTCACAGGGGCACCAGCTCACCCTGTGAGTGGGGAGACTCCAGAACGCAGCAGGGGGACAGTGCAGGGATGTATTTATAGGCCACTGCTGTCCCCCAGGGTGCAGCTTACGGCAAAAGAAGGGCTGAAAGAGGCTGAGGGATTCCCCAGTTGGGGCCTGGTTTGGTTTTGGCTATTTCAGTCTAAAATTGGGGCAGAAAGTGGCCATTTCTGAGCCACATCTGACAGCTGGGTTTCCAGAGCCCTTACTGCACTCAGCCCCAGTGGAGCTGCTGGCTGGTCTAGCAGGGTCTGACCTGTCCATTTTGCAGCCTGACACAGTCACCAGGCTCCCCCACGGCCCCAGTCCCACACCTGTGCCTGGCAGGGCTTTGCCCTGCTGCCAGCCTTGGCCCCCCTGCTTGCACCATCCCTGGCATCCTCCCAGCTCCATGCCAGCCTCGGGCATCTCCCTCCATCACCTCCCAGAACAACCACTGGGCTTGAGCCCCCAGCACACCACACATCACTGGCTGAGCCCACCCACACCCAGGCAAGGACAACCCCCCAGAACTGCTGTGCACTTCCCTGTGCCCCGTTCCCGTTAAAAATGTTTCACTAGAAAAATCCCAACAGTGTCACAGGAATAAAGCCACCCCAGTTCTCAGAAGGGCTTTTGAGTTAGCACAAACCACCATGACTTCTCCTTTCTCCTCAGTGACCCCCGAGGAACAGAGCAGCACTTCCCCAGGTAGTGCTGGCTGCTCTGGGAGAGCCAGAGCATGCTGTGAGCAGAGCTGGGGGGAGGAAAGCCCCGGGCGCTGCTGGAGCCACCGCCCGCAGGAGCGGGGCTTGCACAACAAGAAGGAAGGATTTCTATCGTTTCCTTTGTATGTTTAATCCAACAGTCACTGGAGAAATATAAATCTATGATCAAATATCACCAAGGGATAGAATTTGCTCTCCTGCTTTTCAATCAATATTTCTCATTGTTGCAACTTGGGCTGTTTTTAATGGACTTTTCTAACCCAGACTGTGACTTAGTGAAGAAACAACACCCCAAAATGTGTCTTCTAGCCCTGCTGACAACGCCTGTCTTATCAGCACATGCACATGGTGCACCATCAGGGCTGCCTGTGAGTTTGGTGGTGTGGAAAGCTGTGGCTACGGAGATCCTTCTCCACAGTGCCCAGGTGATGTTGCTCCAGCCTGGGCCACTTTTTGGAGGTTTGTTGCAGACCTGGAGGACATTTTGAGTTGGCTACAGGTGGGAATAAATAAAAGGAGCTGCCTGAATAGAGGGAAAAGCAGCGCCAGAGAAAAGAGTCACAGAATCCCAGAATGGTCTGGGTTGGAAGGGACCTTAAAAACCCATCTGGTCACAACCCCTACCATGGGCAGGGACATCTTCCTCTAGGCCAGATTGCTCCAAGCCCACTCCAGCCTGGCCTTGAACACTTCCAGGGATGGGCCATCCACAGATTTTCTGGGCCACCTGTCCTTTCAGCCAAGGAATGTTTGATGTCGTGTCCACTCAGCTCTCACCAACACCAGCTGAAGGTTTCTGCTGAAGACACGTTCCTTGAGGATCCCCAGCGCTCCATCACCAGACACAGCCCACACCCTTTGGGTACCCTTAGGGCAGGAACAACAGCTCTCCCAGCACCTCCTGTCCTGCATCCATCAGGTTTCCATCTTGACCACCTCAGAGGGGTTATCACCTGTACTCCTGACCACCCGCTATTACTGACCATTCCCAAGCCCTTCCTCCTCCTCAGCCATCAGTAAGGGCTGGACACCCCACACCGGGTTTTCACCATTTTCAGCAGCTTCTCCTTGAGCATGAGGAAGACGACAACGAAGGCCACCAGGAGCGTCAGGCAGGTGGGCAGAGCCAGCACCAGGTAGAGCAGCGCCAGGTCGGCCGTCTGCCAGCGGCAGCTCTGCAGCACGGGCTCGGGCAGCGCGCCGGGGCGCAGCGCGCGGGAGCCGTGGCTGCACGTCACCTCCCGCCCGTCGGGGACACGCAGCCCCTCCGCCTGCTGCAGGGCGTCCCACCAGCCCAGCGTGCAGCAGTTGTAGGGGTTGCGGCTGAGGTAGAGCTCCCGCAGGCTCCTCCCCAGTGGCACCTGTGCCACGTCCGGCGGCAGCGCCGCGAGGCAGTTGTCCCGCAGGTCCAGGCTGCGCAGCCTCAGGGTGCCCAGCGAGGTGGGGAACGCAGCCAAGGAATTCCTGGAAAGGTCCAAGCGCACGAGGCTGCTCAGGGAAGAGAAGTCCACGGCGGTGGAAGAGAGGCTGGTGTTTCTCAGAGACAGCACCTGCAGTGTCAGGACAAGGTCCTGCAGCCACCCCAGGTCCCCAGACAGTGCCTGCTGGTTGTCAGAGAGGTCCAGATGCATCAGCGATGTCCCCTGGAAAGGGCGGCTGCTCAGCCCCTGCAGACCACAGCCGGCCAAGGAGAGATGGGTCAAGGTCTCCACACCCCTGATGTCCACGCAGGGGAGACTCCTGACCTCACCTGGCTGGGGACAGAGGTCAACCCGGTTGCGGCTGAGGTCCAGGGTAGTGATCTTCCTGGTGTGAGTGAAAATCCCGGGAGGAAGCACCTGCAGCCTGTTGGTGCTGAGGTTGAAGAGCTGCAGGTTGGGCAGGATGTCCCCAACGCCCACCTTCACCCCCAGCTCCACCAGCTGGTTCTGGCTGAGATCCAGCTCTGTCAGCATGTCCAAGGGGTCCTCCTCCGACAGGTGAAATGCCTCCAGGCAGTTCTGGTTGAGCTTCAGGTGGGTCAGGGAGGGCATCTGGGCCAGGAAATCATCCGGCAGGCCCCAGACCTGGTTCTGGCTCATGTCCAGGAGGCGCAGGGAGGAGAGGTTGCTGTGGCAGAGCTCTTCCCAGAGCCTGACCGTCGTGATGTTGGTGGAGTTGCCATCGATGATGAGGAACTGCACAGTGACGTTGGCCAGGGAGGTGCCATTGGGGAGGCGCTGGTAGAAGCTCATCCTGTTGTCCTGCAGCAGCAAGGAGTGCAGCTTGCTGTGCCGAGGCAGCACGGGGAAGAACAACAGGCGGTTGTGGGACAGGTCCAGCACCTCCAGCTCAAAGAGGTCATCACTTTCCAGGGTCAGAAACCACTCAATGGCATTGTAGCTGACGTTGAGCATCCTGAGCTGGGTCAGGCCAAACCCCACCAGACATGGGAGGTAGTTGTAAGCTATGTTGAGCCTCTGCAGCCTCTGCAGCCCTTCAAAAGCATTGTCAATCTCAAAGATGTAGTTCTTCTCCAGGTTCAGCTCCAGCAGCTGTGTCAGGTTTGTGAAGATGGACGAGTCCAACCTCATGATGATGTTCCTGGCCACAGACAGGGACTCCAAGGAAGAGAGGTTCGAGACTAAAACTGACACCATATCCTCCCTGAGCTGGTTTCCAGCCAGATCCAGTGTCCTCAAGGCTGGCAGAGCAGAAAGAGCAGCTGCTGTCAGCGAGTAGTTGGTGAAGAGCAGGTTGTCTGTCAAGGAGAGCACCTGCAGGCCTTGGCTGCTGAGGAAGGCACCAGGCTCAATGAGCTCCAGCCGGTTCCTGGTCAAGCTGAGGTGCCAGAGCCGGGGGTACAGGAGCAGAGAGGCATTGCCCAGGACCTGGATAGTGTTGTCATCAAAAAACAGCTCCTCGGTATCGCCTCGAAGGTTGCCTGGGATGGAACTCAGCCGTCTCCCAGTGCAGTCCATGATGGTCTGTACCTGAAAGAAGAGGAGAATATGTAACACCACCGTGGGAGGCAGGAGGCGAAGAGGGAGAAGTCTAGGAAGCAGAGGTAAGGGGGGAGGAGGTGGCTCTTTGATTGTAGCCTTGGCACACCAGTCCACTCCAAGCCAGTAGCTGGGGTGGAGAAGGTCTGGAGATGCTGAGTTGCCTGAGCTTTGCTGGGCAGGACCAAGCACTCAGAGGGGTGAGGGTTCACAAGAGAGTACTTACGAGCTGACAGCCCCCAGGAGATGGTGCCCAGGCTGCATCCATCCCACTTCCCCATCCCACTGCCAGGAGGAGAAGAAGCAGGGAGAGGCCAGGGAGTGGGGCCTCCATCTCAGTGGCGGCACTCCTGTGGAGAGCAAGGCAGAGGTCAGAAGCTGCAAACCATTCATCCCAAAAGGTGACCTGGGCCACCATGAGCTGTCCATGGAAGAAGGGGCACAGAGCCTTGGCACCGAGCCCACCCATCCCAGCAGAAGCCCTCATGGGGCTCCCCCAGTTTGAGCCTGGAGGGCAGGGGAGGAGCAGGAATGGGGGTGGCAGCTCAGTCCCACCTGGGGCAGCACATGGGGGAAGGCACCGTCGGTGCTGCACAGCTGCTCGTGAAGGCCATTGAGCTGCATCCTTTGAGCAGGGCATCCCCCCTGCAGGGCTCGTGTGCCCCTTCTTGGCACCAAACACTCCCCCAGGGGACACAAATCCAGCCCCCACCAAGTCCCCCCAGTGCCCATCCCTGCTGGGGCCCTCCCAGGGAAGCAGAGGCTCTCCAGCAGGAGCTGCCCCGTTACTGACCTGGTGGGACCGGAGCTGACGGCATTTGCATCTGGGGAGAAGCTGAAACTCAGGCAAATGAGCAGCGAGGGCTCAGTGAGTGCTCGGCACGCGGCACTTTCACAGCTGCCACTGCGTGAAGGAGAAACAAGGTTATTTTGGGCAACGCAGGTAGCCAGAGCCTCACAGCACAGAGGGAGCAGGGCATGTCCTGGGCTGTCTCCTTCCTTGGGACAGCAAAAGTGTTGGGCTGGTGCCTTGTCAAAGCAGGATTGATTACTCTGGGGGGATGGAGAGGTAGTCCCCCTTCCCCAGGCTGCAGCTGACCTACAGCACCTTTTGCCCTCCCAAGCCCTTGGAGACCAGTCCTTGGACCCTTTAAATTTAGCCATACAGTTAGAATTGTCCCCAAAATAAGTAAGTTGTTCTTCCATTTCTCTCCTTGCCCTCCTGTCAGCACATAAAAGACCTCCCTTTCAATACTGTATTGGAGTTTAATACTCCAGCACCTCATACCCAGGCACGGTGGCAGGAGAGGGACCCTACTGTGTCCTCACGGCACCCAAAGAACACCAGTTTTGGTTCTGGCTCCTGAACCCCTCCGCAAAAACTCCCACTTTCCTTCACCCAGCTCAGTCTTTCTTGGTTTCTTCCATCATCAGAAGCACCTCTATCCTCTCAGTGCTCCCTGGAGCTGCTGGGATGGCACTTGCTCAGCCAGGAGAGGAGGCAGCAGCCCCAGCAGGAAACCCTTACCCGCAGCCCTACACCAGAGTCCACATCCAAGCTCCCGGGGTGCTCCCCACGCTTCACACCAGCCCCAACACGGGCCCACACAGCCACAGCTCTTCGAGCGTGGGCTTTAGTGACTCACAGCCACCACAGATCCCCAGACTGGCACAGGGAACCCCCATGGTGTTTTCCCCAGCACAGCTATCGGGGGGCAGTTACTCACCGCGTGGGACGGCGCGCGGGCTTCGGCAGGGTCCATCCTGCGGCCCCTGAGCCGCGCTCAGGGGCGTCCTGGGGCCAGGAGTGGGGGTGACCCGTGGCTCCGTGTGCCACCTGCGGGGTCCGTGTGCCACCGCCGGGGCCGTGTCCCACCCGCCCTCTCGCCGAGCACCAATTTAGCCTTTGCGGAAGGAGCCAGCGGAAACTGCAGTCACATGGAGGCAGCGAGCGCGGCCCAGCTCTCGCTCACTGAGCTCAGCACTCCCAGCCTGGGTCATGCACTCGCACACGGCTCCCCAGCAAGGAGGAACCACAGGGCCCAGCAGGCAGCGAGGGGCACAGGGGGTCACGCAGCTCCTGGGGACAAGCCAACACTGGGGACAAGCCTTGCACGGTGACTCCTCTGCGCAGCTCCAGCAGCAGAACCCCTGCTCGGGGTTTTGGGCTGCAGAGATGGTGGCTGGGTGTGGTTCTGCCCTGCACAGCCATGCCACCAATCCTGCAGGGTGGAGAATGGCACCAATTCCCATGTGTCCCTCCAGAACCCTCTTGCCTCCAGCGCCCAGCTCAGGGGTTCGACAGAAGCCAAGGGATGGGCATCCCATGGGGGAAGAAGGTGCTGCCATTTCCTGTTGCATCCCAAGCCAAGGCTGGACATGTCCCAGGTGTTGAGTCCTCATCAACTTTGGGATACCAACGCCTGTCCCTCACATTGTCTATGTGAGATTCAGGATGCTCCTATCCCCCTGCCTCCAGACCTTTGGGTGTCCTGGGGCTTCTCAGCATTTCAGCAAACCCAGGGCACAAGTTGGAACCACCCAGATTCAGGGACCTCCTGAGTGCTAGTCCCTGTGTGAAAGTCAGCAGAAATGGCTTTTCCTGCAGCCACCAGGAAACAAGGATCCACATTTCCAAGGCAATATGAACAGAGATATCTCCTTCCTCCTCACCCCCATCTACCCCTTCTCTCCATCTCCCCACCCCTGGTCTCCCCTTTCCCAGGGTCCTCACACACTTCCAAGTCCCCAGCAAATCCAGCCTTGGAGGAGGAAAACCTTGCCCGGATCTACCTAGCTGGGAAAGGGTTCAAAACTATGGAGAAAGGATCCAGCCCAGCAGCAGGACCCTGTCTGGGATCAGCAGGTCCATGCTCCACATGCCGTGTGATCCATGGTGCCAGTGGGATATTTGCAGTCTGGAGATGAGCTGTGTCACTGCAGCACACCAAGACCCCCTCCACGGGACATCCCAGCCAGGGTCCCCCCTCCCTGCCAGACCACATGGCCCCCAGACTCCTGAAACCAGCACAAATGACCAGGGAGATAGTTTTCTTGTTTTCCCCCTAAATTTCATTTCTTCTCTGGAAGGAGGCTGACCTCTCCCATGTCACTCACAAAAAAGCCCTGTGGTTTCATTTCCTCCATTTTCAAGGAAGTTTGACGTATAAAAATCAAGAAGGAGAAGAGAGAAGCAAACAGGAGTGGCAGAAGCCCACAGCAGGGCAAAATTCCCATGACATTGCTCAAGGGCACACAAAAAGCTGAGATCAGCTGATGACCACAAACTCCTCATCCCAAACCCCCCACCTGGTGCTTGGACACACAGGAGCAGGCAGAGCTCTAAAACTTGGGCATCCTCAGCCATGACCACACTCTGCTCTCTGGACTGGGAGGCTTCTGAGGGACCTTGTGACGAGATTCCTTCTTGTGGTGCCACCACCAAGGTGATGCCCTGGGGGTCAAACCAGCTTCCTCCTGCAGCCCAGCAGGAACTGGGAGAGGAAACAACCTGCTTCATTCCCTGCTTTGCCCCCCAGCCCATCCCCAAGTCCCAGGTAGTGTGATCCCCCTCCCCAGCAGCACCCTGCGCTGGCAGAGCCCCTGCAGGGCCCACCCAGGTTTTCCTCACCCTGCTGTCCCTGGAAAGCAGCCCCACTCCAGGGCTGACCCCACAGCTCTGCACTGGGGCATCAGCAGCAGCACTGTTGCTTTTCACACTTTCCCCACATCCTGCAACCAGATGGTTCTGAAAAAGTCCTGAAGCTGCTGCTTGGTCCCCTCCTTTTCCTCTCCTCACACCCCCACCCAGCCATCTCAGCAAGGATTTGATGTGTGCTTTGAGAGGAGGTTATTTATTTTTTAATATCAGCACAGTGAAGGGACAGGGACTGAGCTGCCAGGAGCTGCTGCTGTTCAGGGAAGCTCCAATGCAGCTCAACAGCACAGGTGGGATAAACTGGAGGAGATTCAGCTGCTTGGAGCCATGTCCAAACGTGCAGCTGCAATTCCTGCAGCTGTAGGAGAGGACTGGGAATCCCCTTATGGTTTTATACCCAGTGAGCTGCTTCCATTCCTCCTCTTCCTCCAAACCATCTTTTTCCCTTTAAATTGTCAAACACCACCCAAGAGCAACGTTGTGACAAGAGGGCAGGCTCCCACTTTCTCCTGGAATGCACCCAGCACAGGACCCTTGGGAATGGGGAAATTGCAACAGGAGACAGCAGCCCCATGGCTGAACGTGTGTTTTCCTGCAGGAAATGTGATTTATTCCCAAGTGGAAGCACCAGAAGGGTCACTCATGGTTCACACAGCAGCAGGACCTGGTGGGTGGGGGGAAAGGGAAAGAGAAATGTTTCTCCATGGGCTTTCTTGACTCCCACTGGGATGGAGAACTGGTGAGAATTAAATAAGGGGTTCTGCAAGGGATGATGGTGCAAAGCATCATTAATTTAATTTATTTTGTTTAATCAGCTGCTCTGGATAAAACAAGGGAAGCTTGAGGTCTCCTGTATCTCAGGAGCTGCCAGCAGCAGTAGTTGCCGTTAATTTAAGAGGAACTATGAACACAAAAAAGAAGACAGAATTTGTTCTATGGGCAAAAGGGAAAAGCTAACATGGACAGTTCGATGCCTGAAGTTTAAATGTGAGCTCGAGTTTCATCTGGCTGAATTTCCCGATGGGAATCCAGCCAGTGTAACCCCAGGGGGCGGCTGGGGGTGTGTCCCATCACAGGATGGAGCATTGCAGTCCAGGAGCGTGGGCTCATAGAGTCCTAGTGCTGCAGCAGGAGCGGAGCTCTGCGGGGAGCACAGCTCCCCTGGGGGCAGCTCCTGCAGGGGGAAACCGAGGGACAAAAACCAAGGGACAAAAATCCAGCATTTATAATCAGCCTCAAAACGTCTTCTGTGGCCAAAGCACCTCCCTGATGCTTTACCTGGGTCGAAGGAAAGGCATGTCCCAGCTTTAGCATCTGTCAGTAAAGCTCCACGCTCTGGTTTTGCAGTGATTTGTGTGTCTGGGAGCCCCTGGAGCACCAGCACCCTCCTCCGGGACCACTTCCCCACTCCTGATCCCATTCCAGCAGCTGCCCACGCTCCTGGCTCCTCCTCCACAATTACACATTTGGCCACAGCCAAGCTCAGCCTTTTTCCCCAATTCCACAGAATCACAGGATGGTTTAGGTTAGAAAGGACATTAAAGCTCATCCACTGACACCTTCCACTATCCCAGGGTGCTCCAAGCCCTGTCCAGCCTGGCCTTGGACACTTCCAGGGATGGAGCAGCCACAGCTTCTCTGAGCAACCTGTGCCAGGGCCTCCCCACCCTCACAGGGAAGAATTTCATCAATATATTTCCAGCTGTCAGGAATCTCCTAGCTCTTGCCAAGTTTTCTGATGGAAAGCAAGGTTCAAAGAAGACTTCTTTGAAGCCAGGATTAGTTCTGGGTTGTTCTGAGCAGAGCCCTGGGCATTGTGCTGCCAACACCAGAATTGGGGCTGTGGGAGATCAGGGAGGAGGGGGGAGCCAATAACCCCCCAGACTGACAACATGCACCAAACCTACAGGGATCCAGGTGAACTGCAGCAAAAACAGCTGGGGAAATTATCTCTTTGGGTTTGGAGGACACTTGATCAAGGACCTCAACACCAATCAGGAGCCCCACAGCAAGAACTTCATAGAGGATCCCACCTTTGACCCCTGAGTCCCCAGAAGGTGCCCATTTCCTCTATGGAACTTGGAAGAAAGGCAGGAACAGGTTTTTGTGGGAAGCAAACTCATGTTCCTGAGGGTGGGAAGGGAAGAGAGGAGCTGGTCAGGGGCTCAGCCACAGCCCCTCCCCAGAGCCCATGCTGGGGTGAGGCTCTACCCTGCTCCCTTCCCTCGGGCAGGTCCAGCCCAGGCAGCTCCATCCGCGGTCACCGCTCTTCCTCCTCGGCCTGTAAATGAGGAGGAAGTGGCTGGAGAGGGAAAGCTGCAGGAGGGATCTCATTTCCCCCCTGCTCCCTCCCTGAGGCTCTGGCACCGCTCGCAGCCGTCCCACACCCGCCGTTCCCAGGCCGGGGTTCGAGGGCTCCTGGGGACCCAGGACCATGGGGCCGAGGTGAACCTTCCCCTGGGAGAGCAGGAGAGCGTCCGGATCACTTGATCTTCAGAGCACAGCGTGCAGCAGGATGTGTCAGATGCTGAAGAAGCAGAATCCTGTATTTCTGAACAACAGCAGAACCTTGTGTTTCTGAGCAACTGGAAGCCAAGGGCATCCCCTCCCTTATGATCCAAGACAGTCCAGATGCTCCAGAGAACAGGATCTGCAGGGGAAGCCAGTGCCCAGAGTCAGGAAAGGCTCTGATCTTTTGCCAAGAGCGGTTGTGGCTGCCCCTGGATCCCTGGAAGTGTTTCAGGCTGGGTTGGATGGGGCTTGGAGCAACCTGGGATAGTGGAAGGTGTCCTGCCCATGGCAGGTGGTGGAATGGGAAGGGCTTTAATGTCCCTTCCAACCCAAACCATCCTGAGAGTCCATGATTTTCCTCCTGTATTTCCTCAAGGGCTGGAAAGCCCCACGATCAGGTTGCTTTCATCTCGTTTGGACTTTGCAGTGAGACCTGAAGGAACTGCCTGAGCTTTTCCCACAGGATTGCCAAACGTGTGGATAAACTGACCTTTTTTTTGTACTGTACAATAAAATAAACCATTGAAAGCAATAAAACCCCCTGACCTATCTACTTCAGCACATTAACCAAAGTTTCTTATCACAGAATCATGGAATGGTTTGGGTGGGAAGGGACATTAAAGGCCATGTTGTCCCACCCCATGCCAGGGGCAGGGACACCTTCCACAATCCCAGGTTGCTCCAAGCCCCGTCCAACCTGGTGTTGGACACTTCCAGGGATGGGGCAGCCACAGCTTCTCTGGGCAACCTGTGCCAGGAGGGAAGAATTTCTTCCTAATATCAAATCTCAATCTCTTCTCTGTCAGTTTTTAGCCTAAAACCCTCAAGGCTGGAGGCTGTAAGTCACCAGAGGGAGAAGGTTTGGACAAGTCACTGCTGTGACATCATTCAGGAATGCAAATTGTGTCAAAAAAAAAACCTGCTCCCATCTGCAGCCCCATGAACTCCCTCCCTGCTGCTGTTCTGCTGCAGAGAAGTGAGTAATTCTGTCATGAACATGAAGGGAAGTGAAACTCTCTCAGCTCCTTGCACAGCTCAGCGTGTCCCACCCATCTTCCTCTGTGGCCAGAAGGGCCAACATCCCTGTGCCACAGGCTGGTGTGGCAGGCAGAGCTTCTGGAAGCAAATCCACACTCCAAAATCTTCTTTTCCCACGTTTTCACCCATGGGGATTCCCATGAAAGCATCCCTTCTTTCTAGCAGGCTTCCTGAGGGACAAGGGACAAAGGCTGTCCGTGGCCTTTGGGGTTTAGAGTTGGAGCACACTCTCACACTTAGGACACATTTATCTCTTGGTCTCGGGTAAGAAAACAGGAAACCTGCCAGGATGTGTTTCTGTGGGTTTTTAAAACAAACTCCAACACGTGACATCACTGCTGTATCCGAAATGCCATCCCTGCAGCCACGCCTGGAGAGACCCAAAGCAGTTCCACCTCTCAATGTGGGACCTGAATCAGCACAGGAGAGCAGGAGGGGGCAGGTTCAGCCACACACACAGATCAATACTCAGATCTCCCCTCCTGCTCTCCACGTTCCTGCCAGGAAGAGCAGCTCTCACTGCCAGTAAAGAGCCACATCCCAGAGCTGCACAGCTCTGTGGGGAGAGGTGGGCATGGAAACCCACCTGGTTTTATGGAAACCACCTGGTTCCCATCCTGCACACTCTCCTGAGTCCCACTAATGTTCCACCTCTGATCCACTTCTGCTCATGTCAGTTATTTTTCCAGAGACAGATAAAATCTTGTGCTGAAGCTGAAATAAAACCTTTTGGCTGCTTCCAAAGCAAGGTCCCACCTCCAGCTCTGCTCTTGCTCAACACCCTGTGGAAGGGCTCAGGTGCTCAATGGCAGAGAGGATCTGGGGTGAAGAAAGCGGCCTCTGTCACCTGAGCACAGAAAAAACAAACAAAAAGCCACCAAAGAAATCCAAAAGGAGATTTGGAACTGGCAAAAGCTGCACAATCTGGTCTAGTGAAGGGTGTCCCTGCCCATGACAGGGGGTGGAAGTGGATGAGTCCTTTCCAGACCAAACCAATCTGGGATTCCATGGAAAATGTTAACCCCTGCAGTATTTGAATACGATAAAAAAGCATTTTGGCCAATATCCATTTCCCTGCTGGCAGGTTTGTCCAGCACTTTATAAAGCCACATTTTGGAGCTGGCAGAGTTTACTCTCTAAGATTGCTATTTAAAAGTGATATGGCTGAGTTCTCCTAAGCAAGGGAAGCTCAAGATTAAAAAGACAAATCAAGCAGACATGAAACCACTGCAGGTATCTCACTCCACACCTGCCAGTGCAGGCTTGAAGGGAAAATCCATTCAATTCCTGACTTGGTAAAATTGCAGAAGAATGAACAACACTTGTAACATACAGGGAGTTTTATTTCAAGATCCCCTTTTGATTACTTTGATTTTTTAAAAAAGAATTTTCTGCTGATATCACTATTTCCTCATCAAAAATGCCTGAGGGGAAGGAAAGCAAGTCTGGGAAAAAGTGGACCTTGAACAACAACTCTGACATTTTGTTTGAGCCTCCCAAATCCCTTTCAATCATTTAAGGTGATCTTGGAGCTTTGGCTCAATTTGGTGTCACTAAAAATCATTTTCTGAAATGCAAATATTTGCTCACCCTATTTCAGAATGCAGGGTTCAAATGAAGGAGTGAACGTTTAAAAATTCCGTGTGCATCATCCACTTCTGTTGAGGTTTTTTAGTTTGGTTTGGTTTTTGGAAAGAACAGGAAGTAATTGTTAAGGGAGAAGGTTCCACATTAAAAACTTCCACATTGTACTCAGCACTTGTTTGAGCACAAGTCAAGGCTCCCACAGCTTTGCCCTCTTGTGGGGAGATGGGAGAGCTCCTTTGGAAGTCACTCAGCATCATCCAGCAGTAGGAAAAAAATCTGCTTAAGGGGTGAATTATCAGGTCTAGCAGCACTGCAGGGAAAACTTTCTGTGTTTATTCACTGCTTCACTCATTTTTTGTTTCTACTCTAGCACAAGGTGGTCACTTACAGAGTCAAACACAGCCACTGCCAAGCCCCTGACAACCTGCTTTGTAAGTGTAGAAGGGATCTTAGTGCAATTTCAGTGATGCTGGTTCCTGTCTGCAGATTTCACTGCATGTAAGTGGAAAAAAAAATTCACTTACACATCTAAGAGCTATTTATAACACGTAAAAACTGAAATATTCACATGGAAATACACAGCTTAAGGAATGACTGAGGGCTGCTCACCTCTCAAATACTTTAAGAAAACCAGCTCGGCACGATCAGACCCTGATCAGGCCCAGTGTTATTTTAACTCATCGCTGCTGTCATCAACCCAGTGAAAATGGAAGAGGGGAAAAAAAAAATAGAGGCAGCCATCTGGAAACACACCCGTGTGCTCAGGGAATTCAGAAATGTAGATCAGAGATAAGCAGGGAGAAAAGTTGGATTTCTCCCTGTCGGATTCTGAGGCAGGCAGGGAAGAGCACAGCCACACCAGGGCCATCTGCTCCTGCCTGGGTTTGTCACCTGAAACGTGGCCAGGAGGGACAGAACCGAGTGGCCTTTGCCAGGGGAAGGCTCCCAAAAATGTACACTTACTGCAGCCTTTCAACTGGGGTAAAAGCATTTTCCAGGAGGGAGTTTCCCACCCCATCTCCATTTATCAGTTTGTCAGCAGCACCTGAGGAGTCACACAACCTGCTCAGGGCCAGGAACAGCCTCTGCCCCCAAATCAGTGACCACATGGAGCTCCTCACCTCCTCAGAGAGATGACAGGGACAGGGGACTGGCTCTTCAGCTCCCAGCAGATTTCACAGCACACTCAAACCACGAGGAATTCTGAATTTTATTAAAATGACATTAAATGCTCACTTATCCCAAAATCCTGTAAGATTCTGAAGCCAAGACATGTTAATCTGACTGATTTCTGTTGTGGGGGCTGTGAACTCTCGATGTTCACCCTGACCAAAGCCCTTAAATCCCTTTTCAAGGTAGGAAAAATACCCCAAACAACCGCTCAGCTGATCCTGAGGCTGAAAAACCCAACTCCGCCTTCTTGGTGAGCCAGCACCAAACCTCTCTGCTCCTGAAGGAGGTGTCAGCCAAGATTTACTGCTTAAAAGCAAACTCTTGGTGCAGAGAATTTGGAAAGTGCCTCAGAGCTCTAAACCACAACACTTCTTCCTAAAAGCACCGTGAAATATTGAACTTCCACAGGGAAAGCCAAGGAAACAGCAGGAAGCTGAGGAGGGAAGGAGACCCTTTGGTGACCACACCACCCCAACTCCAACCCAGAGGGCTCCAGCAGGCAGGAATGCCTTTCCCTCAGTCATGAGTGAGCATCCCTGTTTCAGAGGAGGCAAATTCCCAAGCACAGCCATCAGATCCCTGAGTTTCCCAGCCCTCCTTAACCACTCAGACTCTCTCTTTCCCAGCAGTCACACAGCACATCACACAGGCCCAAGGCCTCCATCCTCCTGGTGCACCAAACTGCACCTCCCTTCTTCTCTCACCTGTGGGACTCCACAGGTGCCACTCCAACAATCCACACCGAGATATCCTTCTGAATGATAGCAGAGTTTATTTTAATATTTTGTACAGCCAGCATTGGTCTCCAGGAATAAGTTATAATCTTACATAAGTGAGTCCACCCAAACCCACCCTTAAGGAATGTTCAACTTTCAGCATTTCTGATTTAGAGGGAAATTATTTAGAGGGTAAGATGCAGTCTGAAGAATGGGAATCGATCTGAATTTGTGATTAAAACTCCTCAGAATTCTCAGGGTTTCCTTGCCTCTAACTGGATCATGGACAACCGCAGAGGTTGTGTCTTTCAGGACTGCACTGAGAATACATTCATCCTGGGGACTATTTATTTTCCCAAACTGGGCAGGGTTTTGTTTCCTTTATCCCAAACTCTGTGCCCCACGGTTCTGCTCTGCAGACACACTTCACAGTCCAGTACAATCAATGCCTGTAACAGATTTATCCAGGAGGTATTTGGATGCCCATCCCACATCCTTTATTTGGCTGTTCTCAGCACCACCTAAAACTCCTCCAGTGCTCACATTCTGGCTGATGCAGCAGGAGGAGCAGACCTTGATTTGCCTTTCAGCAATGAACACACAGAACAAATAAATACTTTTAAATCCTTTAAAATGGTAACAACTTACACAGTTCCAGGGTAGAACCTGGTGATCCACCCGGCCAAAAGCACTCCAAAGCAAAGCCTCATTCACCTCCTTGAGGAACAGGGAGGGGGATGAGCAACAGCCCAAGAGGAATTCCTCTTTCTCCCATGCTCAGAGAATTGCCAGTGTCTGATACCAAGCAACTCACATTCTCTAGCACAAAACAAAGGGAAAAAAAAAAACAAGCAAAAAGAGGTTGTAGAAACATTTCCTTCTCCCTCTCCAAACAGCAGCTCTGAAACAGCCCAGGCAGCTCTGGGAGATGCCAACCAGCTCAAAACCAGAGTCACGAGTCAGCCGTGGGGCTCACAGCCTTCCTGCCCTGCCAAAGGGCCCTCCTTGGGATCCCTCAGACCTTCCAGCCTCACAGGAAAGTGGTTTCACCAGGAATTCCCTCCTCACTACACCTGGCAGCTTCCCAGCCTGCACATGGACACACCTGGGGGGTCTGGACATGGCTTTGGGAAAAGCAGTGAAGAGCACAAACACTGAATGTGATCCAGAATGCCCATCAAAGGGCTGGTGAGAGTTTTACTAGTCCTGGGCAGGTGAATGTTGGGGGTACTGGGGCATTGGATTCAGTTAAGATTCAGGCAAGCCTTAAAGCCTTATAAAGCCACTGAAGCTGAAGGTAAAGGTGTGGTTGCAGAAGCCCAATGCTCCTTTCACATTATTTTGAGACATCTCACAACAGGGATTAATTAGCAAGTGAGAGAATGCTTTGAAAAGGTGGCATTTGTGACAAGGAGAGGAAGGCAAGCTCAGTGCTGCACTCAGCCCTCCTCCCCCGAGGGGAGAGCAAGCTCTGGTGGAAGGAAACTCGTGGGGAAAACTTTTCTGTTTCCTACAGAGAACAAACCTGCCACTGAAGCCATGGAAACTTTCACAGAGAACAACCCAAAGTAGCACCGCACTCCACAAGAGCATCCCAAAACACGTCACAACAGAACTGCACTGACACAAAGGCTGCACACCTGTCCCAGGTGTGTGTTCTGGTGCCAGGGAAGGGGGTGGTTTATTTTCCCTTAAAGAAATTCTGTCCCAGTTAGAATAAAGCAAACCCTTTCTTTTAACTGTTCTTTTTGACGTTTTCTTTATATACAACCCTTAAAATACACTTAAAAATAGCTGCACACGTGTTGTATGGTTATACCAGAGAAGGGCAGTTGCACAGGACTCTAAAAACTGTAAATACCCCCAGCAGCCCCACTCTGCTCCAGCCCCCACGCTGGCCCCAAGGAGGGAGGGAAGGAAGGAAGGAAGGAAGGAAGGAAGGAAGGAAGGAAGGAAGGAAGGAAGGAAGGAAGGGAAGGAAGGAAGGAAGGAAGGAACAAGCAGTTTGGAAATGGGAGTCTCTCACAAAACACGCCACTTACAAATCCCAGGGTCATTTCCTCAAGCATCTTTGTATCAAGTCCTTTCTTAAATGATGGAGGTCACACTGCCATTTTAGCAATAAAATCTGTTGCAACATGCACGTGTCAGCTTCCCACTCAACCAACTGCAGCCCTGAGGATTTTTCTGGCCTGGCAGAAAGAGGAAATGTAACACAATTTCTGAAGTACGGCTGGTCCTCTGTTTCCAAACTCCGTGTGGTTCCCTCGATGGCTCTTGGACACACACCCACACTTTTTTGTTGTTTTTTTTCCTCTAATACACGTTTCCCTCTAACCAACATGCAGATTTCTCCTCCCAAACATCCACATCTCGACGTCCCAACGAAACAATCCATGTCATCCATCCAGAGGCTTTCCCAGGTAGACCAAAGTCACTTCTGTGTTACCATACACAGCAGACACTGCTGGATACAGGCAAACTTTTGGCAGTCCTCTGAAGGCAACTCCCAAGAACTCATAGCCCCTCTCAAATGCTAATGTTTTGTCTTCCATGTCCAGGATAACTCGAATCCTTTCACCTATCTGGAAACAGAGACAGGAGAGGGAGTAAAAACAATACACAGAAAGAGTCAGCATGTTCAGATGGAGACAAAAATAATGCAAAGTGTAATGCAGCAGAGAATTTTAAAGCAAGGCTGTCCTGTGTCTCATGATTGATTGCTGTAATGATGGGAATTTCTCAGTTTCACCTCTGAAGTACAAGAGCCTGCATCCATCACCTATTTATGATAATAAACATGAAGGAACCTGTGAGATAAACATGATATGAACCTGTGAGAGCACTGAGAGCAGGCACTGTGTGCTGTGTGCTTTGGGAATACTGCAGAGCTCTGGAATCTTTGCAGTGGTCTCCAAGTTACCTGAACTCTGTGTTCAGCTGCTGCTATGGCTGAGCAGCAACTGCTCTGTGAGGAGCATTTCTAAAGACAATGGATTTGTTTAAGAAAGGCAAGTACCACCTACAAAAAAAAAAATCCCAGAATAGACTAATGTGCAGGTGCTGTCACTGACAAGAGGTGCTCCCTCACCAGGGCAAAAGGAAATTTCAGCATAAAATGTAAAATGAAAACACTAAAAATGTTCATATATATATATATCTATACACACACAAGTGAGACCAACACTGACCACAGCAGGAGCCTTGGATCCAGGCAGGCCTGGAGCTCCCTGCATTTATCTAGCACACGTTATTTCAGACATCAATGAAAGTCTCAGAGAACAGCCACAAGCACAGCAGGCGCCACACAAACTCCTGACTCTTCTGCAGCCAGCCCCAGCACTGGGAATTCCTTCCAGCCAATACTGATGCACACGTGTGCTGCCTGTAATTGCATTTTCTAAGAGCAGATCACTGCACATGTCTTAATAAACACAAAATACACCAAAGGATCACTGATTTGAACTTTCACGCAAAATTCAGGAGTATCAGACACAAGTCACTACACAGCTCTTCACCCACAAGTGAAATGTAAGCCAGGACAAAGCCACAGCACTGGGGTTGCACTGGATGATCTTTAAAGTCCCTTCCATTCTCTGAACACGAGATGGAAATGACAATGATCCCGTTTCAGTTGCAACACGAGCAAATCCAGCAGTGAAGAGGCAGTCTTGTGAGCAGGCAGAACGACAAGACAAGCACTTCCATGAGGACAAAAAGGTGGGGTGGCATCTGCTCTTCAATACCCTGAAGTTATCTGAACATCAGATGCCAGATAAGGGATGCCACCCACGGGAAGGTGGCCAGTGAGCAAAGCAGCAGCGATCAGCACTGCTGCAGGTTTTTGCAGGAAGACTCTCACCCAAGCACCAACTTCAGCTCACCCTGCCAGACAACAAAGGGGTACAAGCCCTCAGACAGAGGGGTACAAGCCCTTGCTGTGGGGCAAATCGCTACTTCAGAAAGCTACAACAGTCTTTTCAGGTTTTATTCCAAAAAGCACCACAATGTCTAAGCAGACACCCACAGTACAGGTTTCACACTCAGCGTTTGAGATTAAAGCGTGGAAACAACCCAGGGTCAGGTGCACGGAGCACCAGACAGGTGTAGTAGCCTGCAGAAGCAGTAAATGAAGGGGAAAAAGGCTTACAAGGCGGAATAATTTGCCTTCTGCACGGAAGTCAAAGAGACCTTCGAGGGCCACTTAGGAACAGTTCAGCAGCCAGCCAGCACAGCGAGGGACAGCCAGCACCCCCCAGCCCACGCCAAGCCCCCTCACCTGGTATTTGGGCGCGTTATTGCACTGCGGGAAGCTGCCGTTCACCTCCCCGTTATGCAGCAAGTTATTGTCCACCAGGTTCCAGCCCCAACTCTGGTCGTCGCTGCCCAGCAGGGCCACGTAGCCCTGGCACTGCATGGCCGCGCGTTTGGTGGCGATGCCGATGACGGCCACGGTGCCCAGCGGGCCCTCCCACCACACCTCCCAGGCGTGCCGGCCCTCGCTGAAGCCGATCTTGGTGCGCGCCCCGTCCGTGCTCTGCGCGATGGGGTTGCGGTGCAGGGTGAAGCCGTTCTTCTTGATGTAGACGTTCCTCGAGCAGTCGTTGGTGCTGAAGGCGTGGTGGAAGGCACGGACCTGGGCGAGAGAAGGCAGGAAGGTAGGAAGGTGAGAAGGTGGGTGGGTGAGTGCGGGAGATGGACGGGGCTCGGAGCAGCCCGGGCTGGGGGAGGTGTCCCTGCCCGTGGCAGCTTTAAGGTCCCTTCCAACCCAGACCATTGTGGCTGTAGGAGATAAAACCCTGTCATGTCTCTCAGGCTCCCGCCCCGTTCGTTCCCCGCGGCGGGTGGGCCGGAGGGCTGCGGGGGTGTCCCCGAGCCGCGGGGCAGGCGCTGAGGGGGTGTCCCGGCGGGGTGGGGGTGTCCCCGCGGCTCGGGGGTGCCGGCCTCACCTTGCCCTTGTAGGTGGGCACGTTGCAGAGGATGTCGGTGCGCAGGGCCTCCTCGGCCAGGCAGCGGGCGGCCAGGCTGCGCCACACCTCGCTGTTCTCGTCGCCGTGCAGGACGCGGTGCCACAGCTTGCAGACCAGCGCGCAGCTCCGCAGCTCCCGCAGCTCCAGGTACGAGAACACCAGCTCCAGCACCCGCCCCGGCAGCCGCCAGCCCGGCCCTCCCCACGACGCCGCGGCCGCCCCGGGGCCGGGCCCGGGGCCGGGCCCCGCCGCCATCGCCCCCCGCGCTGCCCTCGCCGCCCGCTGTGGCCGGGGCCGCCCGAGGCCTCACGGCGCGGGGGCGCGCGGCGCCGCCATCTCGGCCGCGGGCACCGCCCCGCGCGTGCGCGGCGGGCGCGGGGGGCGGCGGGGGCGGGGGAGCGGAGCCGAGCGGAGCCGAGCGGAGCCCGCGGGAGGCGAGGGCAGCGCGGCGGAGCTGAGGGGAGCTCAGGTGAGCGCTGAGGCCTCCGGAGCCCCCCGGGACGGCCCCGGCAGCGCCGCGCCCCGCGGGCCGAGTCGAGCCGAGCCGAGGCGAGGCGGGGGGCGGCCCCAGGGCCGGGCCTGCCGGGGCGGGGGGCGGTCGGAGCCGGCTGCCGCAGGGCCCCGGGGGTTGGACGGGAGCCGCTCGCTTGGGGCCCCCGGGGACCGGCGGCCGCGAATCTGCCCCGACGCGAGCTGCGGGGAAGGTATCGGCCCTTTCTGTGGTGTTGTTTGATCGCCGAGACCGGAGTTCCTCGGGGGGAATGAATGGGCTCTGGCTGCTCTTTAGATCTGGGTCAACAAAAATCACACGGAAAACTTAACATGGTTAAAAAAAAAGTGAAAACACCAGAAGCAAGCCTTTTATTGCCTAATAGTTAAATAAGTTCACGGACTTTAGGGCAGCGAAGCGGCTGCTGGGCCGTCACACAAACCCCGTGTGCCTCTCTCCTTTTCCCCGCAGCGTCCCAGTCCCTCCAGCACTTCTGTGCTCCTTTTTTTTTCACTTCTGTGCTCCCTTTTTTTCCACTTCTGTGCTCCCTTTTTTTCCACTTCTGTGCTCCCTTTTTTTCAATTCTGTGCTCTCTTTTTTTTTCACTTCCGTGCTCCCTTTTTTCGCCCTTCCCTTATTTTTCTGCTGATGGGCTTCCCTGAGCAGCGCTGTGACACGGGCTGCTGTGGGCAGTCACGCCTGGGAAGGGTAAGGCTGCCGAGCGCCACGGGTGTGCTCTGAGAACCAATTAAATGTGTTGCAACCTGTTTTAAATTCGCAATGCTTCTTTTAAAAGCACTGATTGTATCGTTTAGGTGGGAAAGGCACCGCGGGTGTGCCTGGTGTCGTTGCTGTTCCAGCGAAAGCTCCGCTTGGGTACTGACTGAGCTGTCCTGAGCTGTCGAGGTGCCTGTTTGAACTGGACTCCGGAGTTTCAAGCAGTTTGCTGGACGATCTTGTTCCTCGATAAGTTTCTGCTGTAACGAGACCAACAACCTCCTCACTTCGTGTTTTTTTTGTTTCAGGGCTGTCCGTGCAGCATGGCAGTCAAGTGGAGCGGTGGGCATTCCTGCTCCGTCCTGTGCCTGAACGTGAGCGCCGAAGGGCTGGTGGCCTCGGGCGCGGAGCGGGGCGAGCTGGCGCTCTGGGACGGGGGAGGCTCGCCCGTGGCTCAGCTGCGGCTCCCGCAGGCCGAGGACGTGACCTCGGTGGTGTTCTCCGCCCGCCGGCCCGGCACGCTGTACGCAGCCCACGGGGAAACCATCAGCGTGCTGGATGTCCGCTCCCTCCAGGAGCCCCTGCAGCGCTTCCACGTGAACGAGGAGGAGATCAACTGCCTCGCCGTGAACGACACCGACAGCTCCCTGGCCGCGGCCGATGACTCGGGGGCCATAAAGGTTGTGGATTTGGAAAGCAAGAAAGTCAGCCGGTCCTTGAGACACTCCAATATCTGCTCGTGTGTTGCCTTCCGACCTCAGCGGCCTCAAAGCCTGGTTTCCTGTGGACTGGACATGCAGGTGATTTGCATACATGTGCACGGTTGTTAATGAAGTGAAACAGTAATTACCCACCTGTGCAGTGAAAGTGCCCACAGACTTTCACCGAGCATGAAGGTGTTCAGCCTGCCAGAAAGCTCCCTCACTACTCTGAAGTAGTTTTGGCCCAAAAGCTAATTGTAGGGGCTGTTTGTGACATGTTCTACTTGGCAGCTTCTGCCCCTGTTTTTATCTTCCTTAATATTTACAATTCAAAAGTGAGCAGGGTGAGGGGAAATCAGAATATGCTTCAAAGCTCTCTTGTGCCATATTAGCTCTTTGTTGGACTGAGCAAAACCAGCAGCTGTCCCTAGGGATCAGCTGTGGCTGCAGATGAGATGCAAAGGAGGGTGAGGAAAAGGCACAGTGCTTGAGGCAGGCAGGTAGAGCAGTATCTTTCCAAGTGGAACTGTGAGGACAAGTGATTTGTACCCTTTGTTCTGTTGGCATCTTGAAATGGTGAAATGTTCTTTGCCTTTTACACTTCTCTATCCTCATCAAGAGTTAACTGTCCTTTGCATTCTGAGAAGAGCCATGCTGGGAGTTAAGTCCAGAGCTGGCCACCCAGAACAGATATTTTTCAGTAATTTCTTTCCAGTGGTTGAGGTCTGACCACATTCCTGGTTTAGCCCCATATGAAAACTGTCACTTCTCAAAGGTTTCTGTGGTTCCAGCGGTGTCAGAGTGACGTTTGTGTTGAGCAGTTTCACCCAATGTTCTTGAAACCAAAGTACATTTCACACCCATTAGAGCAAACACATGCTGATATTTATTATAAACTGTATTTTTCTATGTTAAAGCCATGATGATAGATCAGGTCTGGGAGGAGTAAACACTCAGTGCCTCAGTGCCTGGCTTAATTCTGGTCCCTAAAATGCAGATACACAAGCTAGTGGCTGGAAACCTTTTATCAGAATTGGAACCATTTATGTACAACTAGGTACAAGTGAGATGATTATTTTTAATATTAGTTTCATTCATTGTAGCTCAGCAAGTTGGTTTTTAGGTGAAAGACAATATCCCAAAGCAGGATTTCATTAGTGTGTTTTCATCCAGTGAAAAGAGCATCATTCTGCATTGAGGCTGCATTTAAGATACGTCATTTCCCACAGGGGAGCTGAGCTGCAGAACTCTGAAGCCCTGTGCTGCACCGTGCTTTTGGACAAGTTATGAGCTCTACCAGCATCAAAACACGTTCAGGGTTTGTCAAACCCTCGGGGAAGCCGTGGCTGATGAGAATTGAAGTTTAGGTTGCTGGAGTTGTTTCAGGAGTTCCGATGAAGCAGGGAAAATGCCATGAGGACACAAAGTACTTAGTTTGCAGAAAACTTGTCAGCAGATGATGGATTCATCAGGCTGTTGCAGTGTTGTCTGTGGTGAAAACAGGAGTGTTTTCTGTAAGCATCACCCAGCCCCTCTGATGTACAGTAAATCACAGTTGTTGTGGAAGTAGCTTTAATGCAGCAGCAACAGCAGTCTCTGAAACAGGAAAGTGACAGGAAATGTGTTTCAGATGTTTTAGTGTGATTTGGATTCCAAAAATGTAGAGCCAGGCTCTTTTGTGAACTAAATTTAAAGACTCCTGTAATTTTTACTGGTGATTACCACTGAAGGAATATTTTTATTAATAACAAATTGAAGCTTAGCTTTACGAAGCAAACAGTACTTCAGTTTCATTAGACTGACTTGCTCTTTTTGATCTGTTTGCCTTGAGAATGCTCATTGTCAATTCAGATCCTACAAAAGTCT
This sequence comes from Eopsaltria australis, assembly GCA_034509425.1. NCBI lineage: Eukaryota > Metazoa > Chordata > Aves > Passeriformes > Petroicidae > Eopsaltria > Eopsaltria australis. Next base: position 850,951 of record JAVTVJ010010697.1, read on the forward strand.
TGAGAGAATTATTTTTGATTGGCTCAGTATAAATCTGCAGTGCTTGAGTTCCTGTATGAGAGACACAGGATTGTTCATTGGTGGCTTGGAGATAGGGTGGCATTGGAGAAGCAAGTCTAAAAGCATGCCCTACTCCATAGCACAAGCCAGATCTACTCACTGGATATAAAAATAAATACAAATATGCCTGTTTAAAAACAACAGCCTCAACTACTGTTTGCCTTTTGCTGTCCCATTTTTGAGACACATTCGTGGAAGGAACTATTTTAGGCCAAGTAGCAGAAACAGAAATCCAGAATGATAATGATCTCTATTAACTGCTAGCATTTCAGTGTCCCTCCTTCTCAATAATTGATGTGCAATACGTCATGGTTACTACTGCTGAGATGAATGCAAAAGCTTTTAGAGCAGTGTTTGCAACCCTTTATGGGCTAAAGGTCTGAGTCATTGACTGTGGGGGGATTTGGAGAGCAGGCCTGAAAGATTTGCTACATTTATTAGGGCGAGTTTAACCACTCCTCACCACACACCTTACACTTCTTGGAGCCATACACAGCCTTTGCTCTGCTAGGGCGAGAAGCGTGGTTGTTTATATTTACTATAAAAGGTCCAATTTGATGTAAAACACACAAATTATTGATTCATCCTATTTTTTTTTTTCCCCAGGTGATGCTGTGGAACCTGCAGAAAGCTCGCCCCTTGTGGACCACGAACCTGCAGGAGTGTGACATGGAGGAAGGGAGCCCACAGTCAGCAGGGCAGTTCTTCAACCCCCCGCTGGCACATTCTCTGTCTGTCGCCTCATGTGGCAACATTTTCAGCTGTGGAGCTCAGGATGGTAAAGTCAGAATATTCCGAGTCACTGGGGTGAGGTTTGAACGTGAGCTGGAGTTCCAGGCTCACAGCTTGGGCGTCTCGCAGGTGCTGTTTTTGCCAGACGCCTACTGGTTGCTGTCTGGAGGAAACGACGGGAAGGTCTTGCTCTGGGATGTCAGCAGCAACGTGGGAAAGCAGCAGAAAAGTCCAGCAAAATCTCTGCACAAAAGGAAGGCCCAGGCAGCTGCTTCCAGCAGGAAAGATGGGAAGCTTGACAAAGTGTCCTCAAATGAACAGCCTGGGGTTGTGCCAAAGCTCACCATTGAGCACGGAGAGAAGGTGAACTGGCTCTCGTACGCAGAGATCAAAGGCTCCAGGAGAGTGTTGGTTGCTGACCAGACCAGCTCTGTGTCAGCCTACCCATTGCCAGAACCTTAAAGCACTCAGGTGTTTACATAAATCTGGAGGACAAAACCACTTCTCAGAGCCAGTTACATCCACGGACAGTGAACTGGGCAGTGAACCCCTCTGGGTCCCTGGGAGCAGGAAGGGATTTGCTGTGCACTCGTGATGTCCCTGGCCTCGTGCTGGTTCTCTGTGGCTGTTGTGTTCACAGCCACAGTCTCTTGCAGGGTTGGCAGTTTGCTGCTTGAATTTAAGTGAAACGGGTCTCTATATTTAGGGGTAACATTAGTTCATGACTAAGCTGATGTAATTATGGCTGGAGGAGAAAATTAGTGCTAAGGAGACGCCCACAATGCTCCGTGAGGCTGCTGAACGGTAGCTGGGCTGTCACTGGCTCAGCTCTATGTGGTTTGGGCTGTTGCAGTGCTCTGTGTGACTTTTCCCATGAAGCTGTGTCCCACTTGGCTTAAACTGGTCATGGTGGGATCTGGTTTTCATTACTCTGTCAGCAGCTGCATGGACTAGAGATGCATCAATTAACCAGTAATTATGAGCTTCCCTGTGGGTGTATCTTTTCACTGCAGCAAAGGAAGGGGCAGGGGAGCTGTTCCACCTGTTTGCTGGGTCAGCTGTCAGTCGTGTATCCCAGGGAAAAAGAATTATTACACTTGTCTTAATAAATGCTTTCTCTCTTGCTGTTCCTTTGTCCTTAGATTCACTCTGATAGTGCCAAGCTCACACAAAATTGTGTCAAAAAGTGCATTGTACCCCCATCACAGGGGGAATACAAAGGGCTGAAGGCACAGCTTCTCCTTACCCAAATACTTCCTGTCTTCCCAAAGCTTTGAAACACGAGCAGAACTTGGCTTGCTAGAAGCTTCCCTTCACTTGCAAATTGAAGGTAGGAAGACCTAAGTGGGAATGCTAGAGCTCTGGACATGTTCAATTCATGCTGGATTTCCCACAAAGTGGGCAAATAATTTTTTAAAAGGGTTTTTTTTTCCTGGGCTGTCCTTATCCTGTCACAGAACTGAATTCCTTGTGCTGGCTGAGGACCTGCTGCACTGATGGGAGGTTTGTGCTGCTGTGTTTCACCAGCTGGGCTGTTACCAGACTCATATTATTATAGAAAAATTTCCAGCTCTTTTTTTTTACATACCCAACTCCAGAAAATCATTATCCAGTTTTGCTGCCTCTCTCCACTCTTTATGGAAGAGATTCCAACCGTCTTGGTTTTGCTCAAAGCAGCTCTCTGCAACCAAACACAACTGATTCTCATCCAAACTAGATTTTACCTTCCTACCTTTTTAATTACAAAAAACCAAAGGCAATCTGCTTGTACAGCCTTTCCCAGCAGGAGGCTTTGGCCCAAGACATGATCTGGTGGGCGCAACAGCAAATCGAAGCCAAAACACAGCAAAAAAAAAAACTTTAAAGAAAGCAGAAAAGTGTAGTTACTCCCTTTTGTGTTCCCTGTGGATTGGTTTATGTAAGATGACACAGGACCAGTGGGGCAGAGGAAGGGCTCAGCTCGGGCTGTGTGGTTCAGTGTGTGATATGCCCATGGACGTGTGTTGGTGCATCCATGACCTATATTTGGATATACAGGCTATAAAAAGCCTGGAACAAACAACCTCCTGCAGGACTCGGATCCCCTGTCCCTGCTGTTGCTGCCGGCTTCAGGAGAGAGGAGCGAGCGCGCCGTGGGTTTTATTTGTCCTGTTGGTGTTCTCCAGGAAGATGGCGAAGGGCAGCATCTCCCTGCGCTCCCTGAACGAGACGCTGAACAGGTCCTGCAGGGCTGGGCTCGCACCGAGGGGATGGGGAGGGCACAGGGGGCTGGGCAATGGGACACCAGACAATCCATGAGCGTGGCAAAACTCTGCTCCCATGGAAAATTCCGTGGCAACAGGGTGTGAATAGACGTGGTGTGGATACAGGGAGAGAGGAGTTAGTGAGTGGGCTTGATCTGTCTCTCACTCACTGGGGAGGAAAGAGGGACAGAGCCATCAGCTCCCTGGTGGTGTTCATTCCGTGGCTGTTTGCTGCAGGATTTGGGCAGTTGCTCCATCACCCATCTAAGTGTCACCAGGCAGTGAGGGCACTTGGTCTGTTCAGCCTGGAGGAGACCTCATTGAGGTTTACACCTTTCTTGTGAGGGGACAAGGAGGGGCAGACACTGATCTCTGTGGTGCCCAGTGACAGGACCCAAGGGAATTGCCTGAAGTTGTGTCAGGAGAGGTTTAGGTTGGATATTAGAAACAGGTTCTTCCCTCAGAGGGTGGTTGGGCACCGAACAGGCACCCCAGGGCAGTGGTCACAGCACCAAGCCTGGCAGAGCTCGAGAAGCATTTGGACAATGCTCTCAGACACAGGGTGGGATTGCTGGGGTGTCTGTGCAGGGCCAGGAGTTGGATCCTTGTGGATCCCTTCCAACCCAGCATATTCCGTGATTCTGTGAAATTCGGGCTTCCTGTTCTAATTGGAGATTTGAGGTGAACTTCTGATTTTCAGACCCATGCCTCAGAGTCTGGAGGGTTCAAAAATGGGGAGTAAGTGGTTATCGTGAGCAAAAAAAAACCCCAGGAATGGACTTTTCTTATAAGTTTAAGGAAAGCAAATCACCATCACTGGGAATTGGGACAGAGGTGACGCTGATTCACCCTCCATTTCCAAAGCCTGCACTTGGCAGAGGAACGTGACCAACAGGTTCACAGACTTTCTGTAAAGCAATCCAGCCTCAGCTGCCCCGGCTGGCACCGGCTTGTGCAGCAGCAGGCACCCGTGGGGGTGGCTCAGAGCAGATACAAAGATACAAACATGGATCTTCAGGAAAAAGCATGAAAAAAGGGTCTGAAATTGTCAGCAATTAGAGGGAGTCAGGATACTGTCCCCACTCTGTGGATTTTCACATTACTGTGAGAGAGGGGAGGTCCTGGCACAGTTGTCCAGAGAAGCTGTGGCTGCCCCATCCCTGAAAGTGTCCAAGGCCAGGTTGGATGGGGCTTGGAGCAACCTGGGATAGTGGAAGGTGCCCCTGCCCATGGCAGGGGATGGAATGAGGTGGGCTTTAACCCTTCCAACCCAAACCATTCTGGGATTCTGATATGATATGTCACCCTTAAAGGCAAACTATGCAAAGTGTCGAGACATTTTAAAATCAATTCAGGTGCTGTGGTTTACCTGCAGTAAAAATGATCCCTGTCAAGAGTATCACAGCTGAAGGGATGCAGGACTTCTGCTTAGGGAATGGATGATTATGTGTTGACAGACAGACAGCTGACAGGCTTGTAAAGAAGCTGCTCCTCTTGTCAAGATACTGTTGGTTCACCCACAGCCTTTGTGACTCTGATTCACACGATGGTGAACACAAAAGTAGCTTTTGGAGACCTGACCAGAAGGAGAAATGATGAAACAGCTCCCAAAAGAAAAAAGTGAAAATTAATTCTGTGGGAAACTGCTTCAAGATGTGTGTCTAGCATGCCATGGAGTGAGGGAATGGGGAGAGCTTGGAGAAGTGCAGGGCTCTGCACTGGTCTGGAAAATCAAACCCACATGACAGCTCTAAAATGTCATTTTCTGTAAATGCCTGAATAGCAGAAATAAGGTTTCACATAGAACCACACTTCCAGAGAAGTGGGAATGCTGGAGCTTCTACTGCATGGCTTCCAAGTATGTTCTGTGTGCTAACAAGAGGGGAATTTTAAAAGCTTGCTGGTAAAGAATGGGGATGTGGTTTGTGTGTACACTAGTCAGAGTTAGAGGTCACTGACTTAGTGGTAACTTCACTTACACTAAAGGAAAAAGTGTTCAGAGGTCACGATGGAAATGAAAGCAGGAGGTTTAATCCATTCTTCCTCTTTTCATTCCAAACTTAGACCAAGAGGCAGCAGCACTCAGTCTATCAGAATTCAGTAACAGCTGTGGGAGGTCAGTGATGGATCTACCGTGGTATAACTGAACAGACATTTTTAGATCCAGACTTGGCAAATGCTGAAATGTTTGTTGCAGGTGCTTGAAAATACAGAAGATTAATTTACAGACAAGCAATTAAAAAAAATATGCTTGAGAGACAAAACTGGTCAAATAGCAAAGGATTGGACTGAAGGCTGCTGAGAAACTGATGCTGCACTGAGAGTATCATTAGTGATGAGATCTTGGATAACTTCACCCTTACTCGTAGAGGAGGGAGTTGGAGAATGGGCCGTGAGGAAGCTTATTTACCATGATAAAAAGCTGCAAAGCAGGGAGCAATTCAGCGGCAAGCACTCTCATTATCTGACAACCCAGCTCGGAAGCAGCAAACCCCGACTCACCTCACCTCAGTTTCTGCACTTGCTCTCTCTGTGCTGACAGACTCGATCCAATTATGACACATCAATCCTTCCTGTTCTTCTGAACTCCTTACATTTCTACATGACACCAGCTTAATTTTCCAATTAGTTCTATTTTCGTCCCAAAATTCTTGCTGAAGCAAGAGGAGTCCTGCCGCAGTAAGACGAATTTTCAGCAGGCTGCAGAGGTTTCGTAGCCTCAGGAAACAACAGAAAATCGTTAGACAAGGATCTGCACCAGCGGCCAGACCATGAATTAATGTCGGGGATATTCAGTAAAATATGCCACTGTTGGTGTCTTTTTATTTTCTCTTCATTCAGGTCAGCTGCAGACAGAATCCAAAGTAGGGTTTGGTTTGGAGAAGGGGGAGGCAGGACTAGAGGCAGGCAGGGAGAGGGAGGAGCTGCTGGTAAGGAAAAAAATCGCATTTTTGGTCTGTCTCTTATAACAACAGGTATTAAAATACCGTGGGATACGTGTCAAAGAATGGGAAAATGTTTGAAAGTTTTGTTTTGTTTAGGCTTTTTATTTTTTTACAGTCACCACCTGAAAGCTGCTGTGTATTTTGTCCTTACAGCCAAAGATAAAAGTAATGGGGCCACAAACATGAATAGTGTTTAACACAGGTAGGTCACAGTTCAGAACTCCATTCCCTGAACATTAAAACAATACAATAAAAATAGTAACAGAAGCAGTGGAGTGACCTAAGAATGAAAAAAAAGAGAAGATAAGGAAAAATATGTAGGGTTTTCTCTGTAGTAATATTTGCTGATGGTGTAGTTATTGTTAGCTGGTACAGCCTGAAGTTCTGCCAATAAAATAAAACTAAGAATCACAAAATATTCTGCAAGGAGTAGGTGATGTTCTGCTAGTAAATCACTATTGAGTACATAGTACTGAGATGTTCAGTATTTAGGAATGAAATTTGAATTATTTATGTTAGCTTTGAGATCCTCAGGATTCTCAAGAACCCACCTTGATGTCAATCAGGTAACTGAAGAAAATGTGGAGAAAACTGTCTTTACAAAAACCACTCAGTGACAGGAGCCCAGCACACCCTGTGTCTCCGGGAAAGAGAGAAATGGGCACAAAAATAAATACTTGCATTCCCTTGTACTTTGTCTCAACACAGCAAGTTCTTTTAAACCAGGCGGTTTTCTTCAGCAAAAGTGGAGTAGCTTAAAACTCAAAACCTCATCTTTATAATTTACAATTTTAAATGGGGAAAAACACAACAGACACCAAATAATGAAAATGCAGTTAATAAATAGAGGCTATGAAGCAGTTTTTATCACAGTTGTTCCATAGGACAGTTCTGTTAAAGGGAAAATCAGAGCAGGCTGAGATGTTGGGAGAGACAAACACTGCAAGAGGCTTATTTGCAGAATTTTTAACCAGAGGAGTAATGAGACGTTCTGCTCAATGTTAAATGAAAATGGTTTGAAAGACCATGGCATTACAAATGAAAGCGTAAATCACCTCAAAATGTGTTAGAGAAAAAACTATGCCACTAATAATGTATATGGTTGAGAGCCACAGACACATCTACATACTGATTTTGCAGCTGTATTTGGAGATTATAAGACCTCTGCACCAAGGAACAGCCGAAAATATGTGGGATGTGACAAAAACCTTTGAGTTTTAGTGGTGCTCGTTCTCAGCAATCTTGGGAGGACCCCGAAAATGGGGTGTGGAGCTGTTCACAGTGCCATGCCACGGCAGAAACCCCCCCCAACCCTTCCGAAATGCCCTTACTGTTGTTTTCCACCGGGCAGAGTGGAGAGCAGGCTGCAGTCGCTGGAGGCCCGGTTCGCAGAGCTGGACTGCAGCCTGCACACCCTGGAGCACGAGTTTGACCTGCAGGAGGAGATGCTGCAGGAGGACCTGAGGCGGGACGAGCCCTGGGCACCTGCGGCCAGGTGAGCACGGCCAGCGGCCAAAGCCAGGCACCGAGCCCCGGCTCCCAGCCCGTGGGCACGGGGCAGCCACGGCTCCCCGGGGCAGCCTGAGCCAGCGCCTCAGCACCCTCACAGGGAAGGGCTGATTCCGAACATCCCACCGAACGCTGCCCCGGGCAGTGGGAAGCCCTTCCCGCCCGCCCTGCCATGGGACGCGAGCCCGCCTTCCCCCTGAGGGCCCGCGGCCTCTGTCTCCCAGCAGGCTCGGCGGAGCCGGGGGAAGAGGAGAAGGAGGAGACAGAAGAAGAGGAGGAGAAGAAGGAGGAGGGGAAGGAAGGAGAGGAGGAGAAAAAGGAGGAGGAGGCGGAGCCCTGAGCCGGACGGCGGGAACGGCCCCTCAGTGAGGGCGGAGCGGCGGCGCCATTGCGGGAGCCGCGGCCTTTCCCGGGCTCGGCAGCGGTGGGTGCCGAGTCCTCGCCGGGACCCCTCAGGGGCTGGGGGGGACGGGGGGCACCGAGGGGCCCCCTTTTCGCTGGGCGCCGACGGCCTGGGGGTTGTTTTTTGTCAATAAAAATAGCGGAAATAATAAAGCCCGCCTTAACGTGTATTTGTCTCCATGGCGAGTTCTCTGTGAGGAATGGCAGCCTGTCTTTCAAGGGCCTTCTGTCTCTGAAGCTGCCTGTTTAAGAAGCTCGTAGCTTAAAAATCAGTGTGTTTCTTTTGCTGTATGTGTCTTTTGTTTTCTCTCCCACAGTGTTGCTGGGCCAAGTGGAAAAATCGTGTGAGGAGACAGATGACCCCCACAGTTTCAAGTCACACAAGAAGGTGCTGAAGTCCTTATTCTTCATTTATCTTAAGAAAAAAGGTATTTTAGCTTCATTGTCCTAGCTTAAGCAAGTGAATGAATGAGGAAGAGGCTGCTCTGCTCTGATGTATTTCACCTTCAGAATCTGCTGGAAGCAAGCTTGTGCCAAAAGCAGCTCTCAAAGGACACGGATATACTGAAAAAATGAGTGAATGGAAGGTTAGGGTAACTGGAATAACGTGTCCAGCATATCTTATCATAGATAGGGAATGGTGGGAGAAGAGGCTGGAAGAACTCTCACCTTCTTTTCCCCTCTCTCCTTACCATCTCCTCGCTATCCCCAGGGCACCTGTTACAGCTCACAGGATAGTGCAGTAGGAAAACCTGGTACAGTTTTCCCGTGATTTCTTTAAAGATCTGCATCTTCCTCAGGAATCTCTCAGGTCCTGAGCAAAAGCACCCACTCACGCAGGCTTCTAAATCCACAAACGTGTTCTTAAAGGAGCTGTAAAACATTTTGTGTTTTCCTTTATTTTGCTTCCCATGAGGAACATAAATGTTTCTTTTTGCTTTCAGGCCCTGATGATGTCCTAGTGTTGTTCCTCTGCCTCAAGTCAGCATGTCGAAGAAATCCAAGGCCCCGCTTTCCTTGTCCGACTGCCTCTGCCAGATTTGCATGGAGATCTTTGTGGAGCCTGTCACGCTGCCGTGCAGCCATACCCTCTGTAATTCCTGCTTCCAGATGACCGTGGAAAAGGCCAGCCTTTCTTGCCCCTTTTGTCGGCGTCGGGTCTCTTCCTGGGCACGGTACAATACCCGCAGGAATACCCTCATCAACTGGGAACTCTGGGAGAAGATTCAGAAGAATTACCCGGAGGAGTGTGAGCGGAGGATTAACGGACAGGATTTGGATGAGGAGAGTAAGTGAAACGTCACTTGTCCTGGGAGGTCTCTGCTTTGCCATGGGAGTCGCTGTGGGTGGACTTTAGATGTTGGGAAATAAGGAGCTGTGGATAGGCAGTGTGTTAAAGCTGGGCAAGGCAGAGACAGAGCTCTCCTGCAAAAGGGGCAGGGAAGAGGCGGGCAATGCTTTTCTCCTTTCTAGTACAGAGGATAAAATTTACATTGTCTGGTCATTTCAGTGGGTATTTGTTCATGCCTTTGGTGCAAGGTGTTGGTGTGTGGCTGCCTGGCCTTGTTCATTGCTCATTTGCAGCTGTAGCATCTGCAAGCAGAGCGTTTGAGTCTGTGGGTGTGTTCCTTTATCACTGCAAACTAAGTGAAGTGGTTAAAAGATTTTTAGGTGTTAATTAGTTTGGTTGAAATTCCGGGGGTTCGGTCAATGCAGCAATCTGTGAGCTGAACATTTTGGTGTCAGAGAGAAGGAAGTGAACTCTGATTAACTTTTTGAAGAAGGGTTTTGGGGTTTATTGTGTTGCAAGCTCCCCTGGGGGATGTTTTTGGTAGGTTGGCTGTAAGGCAGCTTGTTCCACTTGCAGTGTTCTGAGGTCCTTTTAATGAAAAAGAGTGAAAGACACAAGTTATGGTCGGTGTGCCAGCAGAGAATGAATGAGGGATTGGTTTGGATTGGGATAAAGATCATCCCATTCCACCTCCCTGCCATGAGCAGGGGACAATTTCCACTCGACCAGGATGCTTCAAGCTCCATCCAGCCTGGCCTCGGACACTTCCAGGGATGGGGCAGCCACAGCTCCTCTGGGCAACCTGTTCCATTGTATTTGCTTTATATGCAGAGCTTGGAAAACACTGCCTGCTCCTGCCAATGCAACACCACACTTTTTTACTGTGTAAACTTTATTGCTTGGTATTTTTTGCTTTATTCCTTTCTATTTTAAATCACAGCACTTGATTTATGTCAAATCATTCCCATGACAGGGTGTGGAGTTAAAATCCTTTGTTGTTGTTAAAGTCCTTTGTTGTTGGCTGTCATGACTTTGTCTTTGTTGACTTTGGGTTTTCCCTCTCCTTCCTCTTGATTAGTCTGTGTCCCCAAGCCGCAGCACCAGCTCAGTAAGCCTGGGGAGCTGAGGCAGGAATATGAAGCAGAGATTAGTAAGGTAAGTCTAAAAATACATTTAAAAATCATAAATAATTTATATCCACTTAATTGAATTGTTCCCTCAAACAGCTGTAATGTTATTTAATAATAAAGATACTTAAAAGGGCACTGCAGCTGCAAGAACATACTGGTCATTCCTGAATCATGAATTAAGTTGATAGGAGAGATTTCTTTGTATTTGACATGAGGTAATATTTCTCAAATTTTCTTGATCTATACCTTCTACCTCATCTCTCAGTTGATGTACATAAAAATAGCAAATGTAGAAATTTGGAACTGTTTGGGCTTATTTTTATATTTGCCTTCTTGATTTCCCTCCACATAAGAGACCACAATTAGATAACCCTCAGTAATCAACATACAGCATTTTCGTTCTTCTTTGTTCACTCTGTTACCTGTGCTCATTTGAAAATCAGAAAAGATTTTAAACAATTCCCAATTTTGCCTATTTAAGGATCCTTCTTCCAATTCAGACACAGTAGTATTAAGATTTAGAGTCAGAAAATACATGGGAATGCACTTTTCCCTGTGAGCCCCTTTCCAGTGATTACAGGAGCACAAGACTGGGGGGAATTTCCAAAGAAAGCTTTATTCTTGAAGTACTTTGCTGTCCTCGTGGAGTTGCTGGTAACTGATCTGTCAGCATGTCTGCTGCAAGGAAAGCAGATTTAAAATTCTTGGCCTGCTGCTTTGGTTTTGTGTGTTTCAAGAGAGCAGGACTCTTCCAGAAGAGAGATGTGCTGTCTTTGGGATCTACAATGATAAAAGCAGGTTGAGCAAATGCTGTGGGATAGCTGGCATTCAGCCTTAGAAGGAATTCTAATCCCAGTTTCTCTGGAGATCCACGTATTTGGAGATCTTAGTTTTTGTTACTCACACTTTGAAAAGGTGAAGAACGGAGTTCAACCTTGCAGGTGAGTGAGGTTAATGGTATAATCTCACAGAAACCAGAAGGTTTGTCACTGTGGTCAAACCCAAGGCTTTACACACAATATCCGTGCGATTCTGACATCTTTGAGACTCATGCAATGAAACACTGCTGTACTTTTGTGACCAGCGAATGGTTCACAGTTAAGGAGTGTCAGCTGAGAGGTTCTGCTGTGAAGTGTGGTCCTGCAGTAGTAACCAGGTGGATTTTTTCAAACATCTGGTTCAGGTGGAGGCAGAAAGGCGAGCGCACGAGCAGGAGGAGAACAAGGCGAGTGAGGAATACATCCAGCGGCTGCTGGCCGAGGAGGAGGAGGAGCACAGGTTGGCAGAGGAGAGACGAAAGGAGATGGAGGAGCAGCTGAAGCAAGATGAAGAGCTGGCCTGGCAGCTCAGTAACAGTCTGGTGAGTTAGGATCAAGGTGGACAGCAGCAAATGTCAGTATAGTGCAAGCAACTTGGACTTTTCAGAGCAAATGTTAAAATTTGGGAGAATTTAAATTTATTTTAGTTGTAGTTGGAAGCTGTTGTCCCCCTCCAGTACTCCAAAGCCTTGATTTGCCATTAATTTCTGAAGAACCAGTGGGAGGGTGAAGCCTGTGTAATACACACTTGAAATCCAGCATGTGTGCTGCACTTTTTCATTGTGAAACATTTTAAAACATTGGTTTTCTGCTGTGTGCTTCCTTTTCCTCATGATTTTAAAATTGCTTCTTTGGAAGAAATTAATATCTATAAGCTGTACTGGAAGAAAAGAATGTATAGTGAGAATGTACCTTACCTTTGGAAGTTTTTTTGTTTTACTAATTTGTTTTGGTTAGTTGAATTCCTGCTACCCAATGATGAAACCTGTGTACTTATTTGAGCAAAGCCTCCTGTCCCTCAGTGCTAGATCCAGGAAGGTGTATGGAACAGGTAACATTTCTTTTTCCATAACCATCCATTGCTCTTCTTGGACAGAAGTAACGAATTCTGCAGTAAAACCAAAGTAGTTCCCTGAGGTTTCTGCAGTTTGTGTTGTGTTTTGTTTTACCTAACGCTGTTTTTACTTGTCTGGAAGAATGAGGATCCCGAGGAACACGTGCTGGGCAGCCCGTCAGCAGCACACAGCCTCTCCCTGCAGACCTCCCCACTGAACCAGGGCAAGGCAAAGAACAAACCAAGCAACTCTGGAGACATTCAGAAGTAAGGGATTCAGCCAAGTGTTTCTTTAATTACTGGCCTGTTTCAGTGTCCCTCTGCTCCGTTTGATTCTTTGGAATACTGTAGGCCGGCATCTCTAGAGAACTGGGGAAAAATGGGAAGTGTTGAAGTTTAAAACTTTTCCTCGTAGGAGGGGAAGGGAAACACTTGCTTTTGCTGTCTTTTGTTCGTCAGAATGAACCTGAAGATCTTGAATAATGCAAAGGACTGACAATTTAAGGACAAAATGTTTACAGGGGAATCCTTTTTTTCTCTTCAAGGTATCTGTCTCCAAAGAATTCTGGTATGTTGGGATCAGCATCGTTCTCCAGTACCACAGGAGGAGGCAGGAGCAACTCTGTGTCTGCGGTAACCAGAATAATTTTGTTATAAATCTCATAGTTAGTAATTATGGCATATTTTTCCATAGGATTCCAGTCCTCTATTCCCCTTGCACATCAGCACTGGGCAGGTTATAGTGCTGTTTTTAAGCTGCCTTCTGTATTCATGATTCCCAGTTCTGGAGTCTGCTGGAAGGGGGTGCACCCTAGTTTACATCATTCCATGGCTGGCTGTCAGATCAGTCCTGTAAGGCCTCAAAAGAAGATGAGCAGGCTTGCACAGTTGGTCAAAGTCACTGATAAGAGGAAAATGCCACAGTTGTGGTTTCAGTCCTCTAGCTGGGCTTCTGCAGTTACTTGAAATATTTTCATTATTATTAAACAGGTATTTTTTAAAAAGAGAAATATCTGAGTTGCTATCCCAGAGCACTCAGGGGCATTACAGCCATGAGAAGTGAGTTTGGTGTTTATTCACACCAATTTATTTTTGGGCTTTTGATAAATTTACTTCATTATTGGTGTCTCCCTTTTCTTCAGGACACCAACAGCAATGAAGGCAGCAGTTCTGCTTTGCAGGATGAGCAAGAGGAAATGCCAACCCTGTCTCCACAGCTGACCAGTGTAAATAAAGATTCTGGTGCTAAGGATTCATTTTTGGAATCCTGCATGAACTATTTCAGTGCCACAGCATCAGGTGAAACCGCCACCATCAAGCAGGAAAAAACACCAGGATCAGGTGGTTTAGAGGATGGAGCTCCAGATGCACTTCATGAAACCACAGAAGGGGAAGGATCTAGGACAGTTCTTCTTAGATCCAAAGGAGAAGGGGATGGAATTGAGTCACACAGTGGAAATTTAACACATGTGCAAGGGGCAAACCTTGAACAGTCTGATGAAACTTGTACCTCTGGTCAGTTAGGAGTGAACTGTGTGATGTCTGACAGCCAGACTGCTGTGCATGATCTGGGGAAGGAGGCTGGACACTCGGATGAAGAGACACCAGAGAGGCCACAGAACTCTAAGGAGACTCCCAAAAGGAAGTTACTGGAGGCTCCAGCTGACGCCACCGTTGACTTCTGCATGCTTGATAAGAGGAGAAGAACCTCTTCAGAAAGCATAGAAGACCAAGGAGAGCAGATGGATGATTTTAACTTGCAAACACAAAGAGCCTTTGAGCAGGAGTTCTATGAAAGGCGCAGGCAGGAGGAGCAGGACAGGCTTCTGGCTCTGCAGCTGCAGAAGGAGCTGGACAAGGAGGAAAAGACACTTAACCGGCAGAAGGGCTCTCCAGACGAGTACCTGCTTCGCACCAAACCACCTCGCTCTGTGAAGGACTCCTCTGCCAGGAAGGGAAGTTCCAAGGTGGCAAAAGACTCAAAGGGATCAAAAACACAGGCTGAAACCAATCACCACAAGGCCCGGAAAGGTTCCTGCGATGAGAACTGGCAGACCCCTGCCAGGATCCGGGTGAAATCTCCCAACATCAAGGAAGGAAAGGTTTTGAATTGTGTGGTTAATACCAGTGACACAAATGATATTTGTTCACTGCCTAAAAGCAAGCAAAAGACAATCCTGCAGATGTTTAAAAGCCCTGTTGCAGAGTAGATCAGCAGAGCCATGCACACGTGGTGGAGTGGGAATAGGAACTGTGGTGATGATGTTCTCCTGTGCTGGGCAAAGCTTCCCTAAGCAGTTTTGAGTTGTTGCTTTGGAGGGGAACCACTTTGGGCAGCAGAGCTGTGAGTTCTGAGAAGTTTTAGGAACATCCACCTCCAGAATGTAACGTTTTTTAATTGTTCTTTTCTTGAATATTATTTTCTAGCACTTGCAGCACTTCTTGCAGGAATCAGAACGTTTCTTATTTTCTAGCTTGACTTTACATGATTTGGAATATGAATACAGGTAGTGTTGGAAAGCAAGGATAACTGATGGTCTGATCCAAAAATGAGAATCTGAAGCCTTTAATGGAAAAGGTGCACATTCATTGGAGGAAACAAGTGAGAAATGAATCTGTATTCCCAGCTGGCTGTCAGCTACAAGGTTGAAGCTTCCCTCAGCACAACCACTGTTCTGTAAATTGAAGCATGTTGCTGGAATTTAGGCTATTTCTGGAATTGCATTGTTGGCACACCCATTAACACGAGTGTAACCAGACAGCCACTCTTCCCCTCTCATGTGCTGACCCCTCCCTTGGACAAAGAGAAAGAGAAACAGGTCATCCTCCACTGCCAAGCCAAGGATCTTTCATGGATGCCAAGGCTGTGGGCTCCCATTCACCTCTATTCAGAAAGATCCCTCCTGCAAATCCCATTGTCCTTGTTGTTCAGAACAAGATGCTTTTGTTTTCTTATTGTTGATGTTCTGCAACTTTATTCTTGTACAATAGTGTTGCTAGATTTAATGCTGTTTAATTTTCATACTCAAACTGGTTTGAGTGTGATTCAAACAATAGTCCAGAAGCCAGTTATGATGGAGAAAGGTAAAAGGGGAAAAAGCAGCTGAAAACGAGTTCTCAGTAAGGATGTAATTGTAATTAGAAATTCACATAACTGCCCTGCCTGGCTGTAACTGTTCCCCTCCAGTTTTAGAGGCACTACTAAATACTGTTCCTGTTGGGTTTAAAATTAAAATAACTCAAAAAAATGTGTAATTTAGACATGGAGGTGCTGAGGCCTGTAGGAAGTTGAGACTGGGGGAAGAGGCAACCAGGTCTTACTATGCAGAGGAAGTTTTCTTGCTGATTGTTTTATCTATTGTTTTATGAAGCCATATTTTGGCTTTTCTTTGCTTCTTTGGAGCTACTTTTGCACTGTCTGTGTTTGGAAAGGATCCAAGTGCCAGCTGCAGTGCGGGGTGTGCTAGTCACCAAAGTCAGCAAATGTTTGAGTTTTGTCCTTTTTTTTGAACCCCATTGATGACTTTAATTCTGTTCTGGGACGTTCCTAACAGACTTGTTTCTTCATCAGCATCTTATGATAGTTTAAGTTTTAAAAAACCAGATTTTATGGAAAGCATGACCAGCACACTGAGCTAAAAATATGAATCGGTTTTTTTCCCTGAAGCCTACACATCTCTATCATTGGTGGGCTTCTCATGAATAAATAAATGAATGTTCTGTTCAGAAATGTTTTTTGAGAAAGTTACTACAGGTGACCAGTGGCAACTCCTTTGATTTTTCTCCTGCTGCCTCAGCCATTGTTCTGGAATTCCTTCAATATGGATCTGTTTTTCTTTAATCCTTACCGCAGTTGGGATTATTTTCTGTCCTACCCATGATGTCAAAAAAAACTTAATTAAAGTTTTTTTTTTTTTAAGGCAGAGCTACTGACTTGTTTCCATGCTGGTGACCCTCAGCCTTTCCAGTCAGGGTAAGCCTGTAAGAAACAAACTCCTTTTTCAAAGCAGAATGCAGAAAAAAAAACAGGACTAAAAATTGATTGTTCAATAAAACCTAAACTTAACTGCAAAATGTACAAAACCTGTCACCCATAGCAGCAGCCCTATCCAAGGTGGGGGACCCTCGGGTTCCCCAAATGATCCCATTCCTCACCATATCCATGGCACAATAATCCTCACCAGGCATAATTTGGCTTATTCTTTTAGATTTTCATTGTTAGAGGGTGGAATTTGGCCACTGCTGAGTGGATTTTAGTTGTACCAACAGCTTGTTTCTGACCCTGTGGTCAGGGAGCTTTGAGGCAGGTGAAATCAGCTTTGTTTTACTGGTGTTGGTGAAGCAGGAGTCTGTATTTGGGATGTCTGGGCTGGTGTAACAGTTCACTGCTGCTCACCTGCCTTCAGCCCTGGTGTGATTCATTTGTCCTGTTTGTGAACACGTGCAGCTCATCCAGCTGCCAGGGAAAACAAAACAAGTGCCAAAACCCCAAATACTTCACAGGTTTGGTTGCTTCCCTGAGCACCAGAGCTGGTGTGGGGATGGGAGGCAGGGAGGGAATAAGAGAGGGAACAGATGTACCTGTTTCCATGGCAGTGAGGTATTAAATTATTAGAATTCTAGGGAAATCTTGGCTTTCTGTGATACTCACAGAGTTGACAACTGTTTCAGCAGCAAGGCAGCCACATACCTGCTGTGCCAGGAAAGAGGAAAGGAGTAAAACATTCCTTTCCTGCCATTTCTTCAGGGAGCCTGGGGATCAGAAACACCTGGCATGGTGTGTGGGGACAAATCCAGGGGTTTCCCCTTCTGGCTTTGTCACAGTGATGGCAAGGCTCCCTGGGCTGGCACAGATGAGCTGTTCCTTGACCACCTCAGGTCCTGCCTCACAGAATCCCAGCATGGGCCAGGCTGGAAGGGTCACCTGGTGCCACCTCCCTGCTCCAGCAGGGCCATCCCAGAGCACATGGCACAGATTGGAATATCTCCAGTGAGGGAGACTCCACAGCCTCTCTGGGATCTGTTCAGGGCTCGGTCCCTGCCCAGGAAAGTTCTTCGTCGTGTCCAGGTGGAGCTCCCTGGGCTCAGTCCCTGCCCGTGGCTCTGGTGCCATTGCTGGGCCCTGGAGCAGAGCCTGGGCCCTGCTGGGAGCCCTCCCTGCACACAGGGACAGACGGGGACACCCAGGGACAGAGAGGGACCCACAGGGACAGACAGGGACCCACAGGGACACCCAGGGCTGAGGGCCCCTCTCAGCTGGGGCTCCTCTCGAGGCTGAGCAGCCCCAGCTCCCTCAGCCTTTCCTGGGCACCGAGATGCTCCAGGCCCTTCCTCATCTCCGCCTCTGCGGCTCGGCTGCAGCAGCTCCCCGTGTCTCCTCTCTGGAGGAGCCCAGAGCTGGACACAGCAGCCCAGCTGTGCCTCACAGGGCTGAGCAGAGGGGCAGGATCACCCCCTGGCCGGCGGGCAGTGCTCCTCAGTGCCCTTTTAACCCCTAGGACACTCTGCTGCCTCAGGAAGAGCTGGTTGCCCGTCAGGACCCGCAGGTCCTTCTCCGCAGCGCTGCTGTCTGGCAGCTCAGCCCGGCCCGTGCTGGTTCTCAGGGTTATTCCTGGGGGTCTCTCCGGTCACAGCACCGGGCCCTGCTCCGCACTCGGCCCGCGGCCCGCCCTGCCCCTCGCTGCGCCGCGGGCCCCTGGGACGGGGTAGAACCGTGTGGGAGCCTCGGGCGCGTGTCCCGGGAGTGCGGGTCCGGCCGCCAGGGCCCGTGTCCCTCCCTGGGGAGCGGCGGGCCGGGAATTCCGGGGGGATTCCTGGGGGGATTCCCGGGGGGATTCCCGGGAAAGCCGCTGAGGAGGCGGGGGGAGGGGCGCGAGGGCGTTGCCGTGGCAACTCCCGCCTCCCGCGCGGCCGGAGGGGGCGGGGCCAATCACCGTGGCCTCCGAGGCCCCGCCCCTCGCGGCGGCGGGCGGGGGACGGGGCGCGCGCGCTGGCGGACCCCGCGCATGCGCAGCGCGCGCCGGCCGGCGGCGCGTGTGTTGTGGTGCGGCGGCGGCGGCGGCGGCGGCGGCAAGATGGCGGCGCCCGGGGGCTCGGCGGGCGCCGCGGCGCTGAGGGCGCTGGTCCAGCAGTTCACCGCCATCACCGGTGCGTTCGGGGCGCGGGGCGCGCCGAGGCCGCCGCGCTTTCGCGGGAGGGTCCCGCCCGACCCCCACCGCCGGCGGGCCGGGGGAGGGAGGCGCGGGCCGAGGCGGAGCGGTTCCGGGCGCGCTGCCCCTGCTCCCGGAGCGCCTCCCGCGGGGCGGCGGCGGTGCCAGGGCCTGTCCGCGGGCGCGGCCAGCGCGGCGGGGCTGCCCCGGGCCCGGCCCCGCTCCCTGCGCGGCGCTGAGCTCGCCTCCCTGTGAGCGGCGGCTCGGAGGCTCCTGTCGGTTGTCCCGGTGGCGCGGCTGCGTGTCCTGCTCCCTCCCTGCCGCTTCCCCTTCCTCCCGCCTGCGCTCCGCCCCGGCAGCCGCTTCCAGCTCCTGACGGCCGGGAGGGAACCGGGAGCGGAGCCCCGAGTCCGCCTTTGGAAATACAGGAATATCCTCTAGCGCGGGCGACTTGCGGCGGATTGAGTTGGCAGGCGGAGAGAGCGGGTCGCTTTTCCGTGGAAGTTCGCGTCAGGTGACAGCTCCTGCTTCAGGTTGTGTACTTGGAGCGCTTGACCCACTTTGTGCTTAATCTGCTTCGCCGTAGTTACCCCTGGCTGGTGGCTTTGCGTGTCAGATACCGCAGGAGTGTTTAATAAGATAGATCAACTAAACAGCCGGAGAGAAGTGAAACTGCTTTAATTCGGTTAAAGTCCGGAGCGGCTCCGTTTCGGGTTGTGTCCTTATTCTTGCACGCACTCAAATCCTCAACAGGATGTAAGCAGGGAAACTATTGATCTGTCAGCTATTCCTGAAGAATCTTTGTAGGGTAAACCCTTTGAACAATAAGAACCTACGGCAAAATGTATTTTCAGCAGTATGTGTTTGTGTGTGGGATTTTTGCTGAAACCTGAACCAGAACAGGCAGAGCTGTGCTGGTTTCCTGATACATTTTAGACACTTGTTTTATGCTCTACGTAAGAGAACCCCTCTATGCTTTCAAAAATTAAGAAAAAACCAGCCTACCAAGCTTTGCCCATCCACTATTAAGTGGAGTTTTGAAGTTTTTTTTCCCCTTAACAGAATTTAAGAAGTGTGTGGAGCTCGTGTGGTCGATGCTGGTGTGGTGTGACAGCTGCTCACACCTCAGTGCTTTGTTTTAGGAGCTTTTCCAGCTCGGAGTTTTAAGTGTATGCAAACACTCCTGTCTGTGGGGAAGAGGCTGAGGGATGAGGAGAAATAGTCCTTGATTCTTTTCTTTCATCCTGGTGGCAGAATTGTGTTTCTTCGGTGCTCTCACCCAGGAAAGTACTGCTAAGAGAATGTAACTCCTGCATGTCTTCCCCAAAGAAATGATGGGATATCTGTGAAATTTGCTTTGAAACTTCACCAATATTGAGAATTTTCTGTTTTCCAGCACAAGGACTGAGAGCTTTGATATGCTGGCACTTTTCCTCGGGAATGATGAGGAATCAGTGAAGGCATTTTGTGTCAGTGTCTCTTTAGACAATAGCAGAGGGTTGAATTATCGTTCTTCTTGCAAATGAATGGCTTTGCACGACTCTGCAGTGAGGTGTGGAGTGGGCTGTGAGTGTTCCAGGCTCACAGGTGTGGTTTCATTGCCACAGTTAACATTGAAAAGAGCTGAAAATGCCAAAAAAATTAGTTGGAGTGAAGAACCTGAACTCCTCATTGTTTTTTGGGATGTCACTAGTTTTTATTTTACACTTACTCCAGTTCAGTTAAGGTCTTAAAATACAGCTGACTGTCATCCCAGCTTCTTGTTGTGGCAAGTTGGGTGTTTTGGGAAGCCAGTTCCCTCAGTCAGCTTGGCTTTCTCCGTGGTTTGATGTGCAGCTTATTTAGAACTGATTGATCTCCACCAGAACTTCCTGAGTCTTTCCCCAAAAATCTGAGAAACATCTGAGTATGTTTTGTTGTTATCCGTGAGCCTGGTTTTGGGCCAAGTTTTCGTGATTTTGGTGGCTTGCTGTGAACTTAGGAAGAATTCCTGCAGATCCCAAAGTTGTTCCCAGACTGGTTCAGCTGCATTTTACTGCTCTTCCTCTCTACCAGCCTTTCCAAAGGAAAATGAGCTCTTTTGCAGGTCACCACCTGTGGAGAAAGTGCTGGAAAGAATTGGGTTGCAGGAGAGCTTCTTCTCCTGAGAGAGCTTCTGCTGATGGGATGGTTTTAGAGGAGAAGTTGGGAGGCAGAGGCTCATCCTCTGAGGAAAGACTTACAGGTGATGTTAGGAGCTGTTGCTTCATCCTCAGCAGCAACATCAAAACTGGGATTAATTGCACTTTAGGTGTTCAAAGCCAGTCTGGACAGGGCCTGAAGCAACCTGGGGTAGTGGAAGGGGGTGGAACTGGATGAGCTTTAAGCTCCCTTCCAACCCAAACCATTCCATGATTCTGTGATTTGAATAAATGTTAGTCATTATACAAAGAACTCTGCAGACAAGTACTGCTTTCTCCCTCTTGGCTGCTTTTTTTTTTCCTTCTTACATAAACTGAGCTTCTGCTGGTTTGATTTTGCCTTTCAGCAGAATCAGTAAATCAGAGTGTCTTTTCTTCCATCTCTAAATGTCTGTTACAAGTGGATAAAAAACTTTAGCAGCTGATTTAATATTCTTCCTGTTAAAATGTTAAGTCAGGTTTTCATTTTTCTTTGTGTGTGCCTGCTTGTGTTTGGAAAATTCATAGAATCATGGGAAGGTTTGGCTTGGAAGGGACCTTAAAGCTCGTCTTGTTCTACCTGCTGTGATGGACAGGGACACCTCCCGCTATCCCAGGGTGCTCCAAGTCTGTCCTTGGACACTTCCAGGGATGGAGCAGCCACAGCTTCTCTGGGCAGCTGTGCCAGGGCCTCCCCACCCTCACAGGGAAGAATTTCTGTCCAGTATCCCATCTAACCCTCCCCTCTGTCACATTGAAGCCATTTCCCCTTGTCCTGTCCCTCCATCCCTTGTCCATAGTCCCTCTCCAGTCCCTCTCCAGTGCTGGAGCCCCTGTAGGCGCTGGAAGGGGCTCTGAGGTTTCCCTGGAGCCTTCTCTTCTCCAGGTGAACATCCCCAGCTCTCCCAGCCTGGCTGCAGAGCAGAGATGCTCCAGCCCTCACAGCACCTTCATGGCCTCATCTGAACTTATTCCAACAGGTCCAGGTACCAGAAAAATGTCTGACCTCTAGGAGAAAATCCAGATGATGCTAAAACCCCTCAGATGGTTTCCAGTAGGTTTTCAGTTGCTGGCAGGAAGAAGCCTGGCAGTCCTGACTGCAAGCATTCCCTTCCCCCTGGGCTCTGGATGTTTGTCTCCTTTCACAGTTGTGCTTCAGGGATAAATGGCAGCTGATGAACTGTTCTCCCTAATTATTAATGCTTTGAGAGCGAAAGCTGCTCCGGGCGCTTCCAGTCAAAACGCTGTGATTTCCCTTTGGCATTCCAGGTGCCAGTGAGAGCGTGGGGAAGCATATGCTGGAAGCATGCAACAACAACCTGGAGATGGCTGTCACCATGTTCCTGGACGGAGGAGGGATAGCAGAGGAGCCCAGCACCAGCTCTGCAGCCGTGTCTGCCGTCCGCCCGCACCCCGAGTACGTACCCGGGGACACGGCGGTGCCACCCGGCCTGTCCCACCAGTGTCACACTGTAAAGCACAGCAAATCAGGCTGTTGCCACTGTGCACTCACTGCAGTGCACACTGCTTTGATCTCGTTCAGTTCATTGCTCCAGTGTTGTTCTGGTTTGTAGAGCAGAGATTTCAAAAGTTCTCTGGAGCTTTCACCTGGTGGTTTTTTTTTCACAAGCAAAGCCCGAGTCATTAAAGCAGGGATCCAGTAATAAGATGTCAGTTATTTTGAAATGCTTCAGCAGTCTTGCTTTACACTAATTTGGCAGTTAGAGGGTTCTGTTTGCTTGGTTCTTATAAATTAAGCTACCCACTCCCATTCCCAATCTACTCCCATAGATTCATAAAATTTAAGGTTGGAAAAGACCTCTAAGATCATCAAGTCCAGCCATCAACCCAACACCACCACCACGCTCACCACTAACCCATGTCCCCAAGTGCCACATCCATGTGTTTTTTGAACACCTCCAGGGATGGTGGTTCCACCACTGCCCTGGGCAGCCTGTGCCAGTGCTTTACAACCCTTTCTGTTAAGAAATTTGCCATAATATCTAACATAAACCTCCCCTGGCACAACTTGTTGCCATTTTGTCTCATCCTGTCTTGCTGCCTGGGAGAAGAGTCTGACTTGTGAGGGTTTTCTTGTGGTGGTTTAACCCAGTTTGGCACTGGAATGGCCAGGCCCTGTACACCAGTATGCAGAGGAATCAGCAACTTCAACACTTTCATCAGTCTCTTACACATCAGATGCCTGCAAAGGGAAGAGAATTTCCACTTAAGCATGGCAGAGAGTCTCAGTGCTGTCTGTTAATGTGACTGTTTGGGATAAAGGGAATATTTTGAGTGCTGTAAATCACATTCATTAAATATGTTAAATTAAATGTAAGCCAGGCTTTTGTCCTCATGAAAATCTTCCACTCCAGGAAAAAGTCAGCTAACTCATAGAGGAGAATCCTTACCCCTCCTACTTCTGAAGCACATGTATAAATTTAAACAATTCTTTTAGTGCTAACCTTTTATAGCTGATGTGAGGTGCCTTCCTGCTTGAACCTTTGACAGGTAACAAAGTGAAAATAGGTATCTAGGTTAGTGTTCTTATTTCTGAACAACTTTAGGCCCATCAGTTACTTCAGATTTTTCTTGGAATACTTTCTTTTTTATACTTGACATCCTCCAGGTGCTGATCAGCTCAGTGTTCCTCCTAGGATGAGAGAACAGTAAATATGCAAATGGAGAGTAACTAACTGCACAGAGCAATCAAAGGTGTGGAGGTTAAGAGCAAGGTTAGTGCATCCTGCTGACATTCCCAGTTACTTTTTGAATCCTGCACGGTCAAGAGCTGCAAAGTGCACACTTCACACCTTGGAAATCTGAGGGGAGAGGGAGTTCATAGCCAGGATGTAGCAATGGGTGAACTCTTCTCCACAACAGTCCATAGGCCAGGTGACCACACCGTTGTCACAGTGATGCTTGTGATCTTCTTGTGATTTCCTTTCTTCTCCTAATTGTAGTTTCAGGTTATCTGTAAGTCTCTGCAGGTATAACTGACTGAGCTGTTGACATGTGAGGGAGCCCAGCTATGTGAGCCAAGAACTGCTTCAGAAATGGGGGGAAATGCCCATCTTGGCCTTGTTTTCCTTCCTCTGGAACAGAGAGAGGTGTGACTTTCAGGTGGAAGCAAAAAGTCTCCTGACAGACTAAAGCTGGTAATAAGGAAGATAGTATTTTTTCTGTGTAGCTAACAAGGAAAAGAGGATGCCAAGTGGATTATTTAACAGTTTTTAGAAACTTTTCCAAATTCTAGCAAAGTTGTTCAAGAAGAAAAAATGTTTAAATAGAAGATTGACAAGGCTTGGGATCAAGTCACTCAGGGGTTTGTGTAACCTTCTATCAAAGGTCATCCATTCCAGCTCTCAGTGCACAGGGTACCTGGTTCAGCAGCAGTGCCATGAGTGGGAACAGATGCTCCCTCCAAGTCCCACTTAATCCCAAACCTCTTCATTCTGTGCAGTGCTACAGCAGCATCTTTAACTGGTTCAGGTTACAGGAGCCTTGGAGCATAATGAGGTGTGGTTTGTACAGTACTTGGAATATTATTGTCTCTCTGATATTTTCTTATTTGTTTCTTCTCCTTTGATAGGGATGAAGTACGAGCTCCAATTCCTCAGAAGCAGGAAATCTTAGTAGAGCCTGAGCCCTTGTTTGGAGGTAGGCTTGTGTTCTTATTTTGTTTCTGTTTTCTTTACCTTGAGATCAGCTAAGTGACAAAAGAAAATCAAAACTTGCTGAATATGAAGAAAAAACACCAGTGGTATTGAAAACCTCTCACACGAGAGATGCTACATTCCCAGGGGTACTAAATCTTGTCTCATGAGACTTTGTGAGGTGGCAGCCAATTAACTTAATTGAGTATACATCTACATTCTGGGCATCCAGAACTGTGGGGTACTGCTGTGGAAATGTTCAAGGTGCTGGGATGGAAGATGGAGCCTTGGCTGATGAGTGGAAATGAAGAGGACAAATGCCTGCGTCTTGAGGAGATTACAGATCAGAAAGAAGGGCTGAACTGTGTGATTGCCCATCCCCTTCTCCATTTCTCATGCTGCAATTTAATTTGCTCTTTAAGATGTGCAATGCAGCTACTTTTCTGGTCTCTCATGTGGACCAGGGCATTTCTGGACTGGCCTTTGCCATGTGAGATGGATTGAGAGCTTTGCCCTTTTCACCAAGGAAGGCCATGAAAGTGCTCATCACTGCAGTGCTCTCACACCCATGGGAAATGCTCTGATCTATCATTTTGTGCCTCTGTTAGAAAGGAGAAGAAGGCCAAGCTTCAGGTTTACCTCAGAACTGATTTTGTCTTGATTCTATTTTTCAACATCAGAGAGGTGTTTAGCCAGGATGCACAAGCTGAGAGGGCAGCACACAATGCCAGGCAATGCAGGTGCACACCACTTGCTTTTTTGCTGCACTTGCACAGACAGCAGTATCAGCTTTTCTAGTTTTAGTCCTTGCAGCAATTTTTTTTTCCTGTTTTGGAAGCAGGAAAACTTCTCCTTTAATATGCTTCAGTCCCCAGACCCATCAGAAAATGTTTATTCCTTAGAGAAAATATGAGTCACTGAAATGAACTGACTTAGCTCCCACTTCTACTGGTGTGAGATGCATAAAGTAGCAACAGTTTGGAATGCACACTTAATTTGCATTTGGGCAAAAAGGGAATTACACATACAAAATATCTGCTTTCATTGAAATGCTTTCTGTGAACTTCATTAATGGCGTTTCATGGCATTGCCCTTGCTGCTGAAAGGCCACCTTGTGAGCAGCAGTGATGCTGGACTTCAAAGGTCTCAACCAGAAGGTGCAGTGACATGAAAACAGACATACTGTGTTTATCTAATCCTTGCACTCCCCATCCTGCCTGGATTTTGGAAGTGGAGCGTTCAGTGGCAGAGGAGGGCAGTTCTGCAGCAGGAAATGTGCATCCAGAGGGAGATGCCCTGCTGATGCCTCTGAATACACAGGAGCTCTTTGCACTTTTTGCTGTGGCCCAACAGAGTTTTTGACAAAAATCTATTGACTCCTGTGGGTTCAAGAAGCAGGATTAAGATCTGCTGACCTAATGCTTGGTCTTCTTGTACCTACCTGTTACACAGTGATCTCAGTCACGCTGTCACTGACCACCACTGAGGTGACCTGGATCAGTGATACCCTCCTGGCACTGTCTGATCCATCAATGCCACTTGTGTTTCTGGCTCAGAGCAGCTTTACAGAGTAGCTGAACCTGCAGAGATAATTGGTGTCAGCTCTAGCCTTACAGTAGGGGAGGTGGCAGCTTCTGTTTTTAGGGGTCACACTGAGGTGATTGCATAAGCTCAGGATTTTTCCAGTTGAAGAGGTGACCCTGTGTATTTGTTCACTGCTGGATACATGGATCCCATCATTCACCATAAAGGATCCTCCTGGACTGCTGAGAGCCTCTTCACCTGTGCTGCCAGGCTGGAGCTGAGCCTGGCAGGGACATGCTGCTTCTGCTGAAGTGGCCCTTCAGTTGCTATTGCAGCTGAGTTTAAGTTGTTCTGAGGTTGGCTTGTGCCTAAGCACTCGGGGTGAAGGAGTTCTTACTCCCTACAGTTGAGAGGTGTTATTCCCCAGCACGTCCCTTGTTCAGGCTTGCTTTCTTTTTCCATCATCACATTTCCACTGGGTATAGGTTGTATTTATCTTACTTTAATTTGTTTATTATTTATGATGTCTTGTAGCATTGGGTTTTGCAAGTTCTGTCTTTCAGTTGATAGTAAAGGAGATAAGTAGCTGGAATAATCTTGGCAGGCAGTTGTTTTCCTTCCAAGTGCAGTGGTTGTGCTGTACCTTAGGACTTCTATTTCTGATTCCTGCCTGGGCTCCTGTCTCTGTCCAGCTGCAGATAATCAGTTCTGAAGGTTTCCTTGCAAACAGTGACACTGGATCTAATGGAAGAGTGTGGCTGTTCAGTCCAGCCAAGAAATTTGGACAGGACCAGGATAAGAGTTTAGAAAAGAACAGAAGTGCATTGTGGGAAAAACAAATGTGTTTCTTTATAAAAAAATATTTTCTCATGGGGTCTAATATCTTGAATTTTTTCATCCCCTTGAAGGCCTTGGGTAAAATCTTGACTGGAATTGTGACAAGGTAATGCTGTTGTCACAGCCACTCCATGCTGAAGGGCCTTGGTGAGCCCATCAGGAGAGGCTTTAAGCCTCTCTATATTGTTGATCCAGGTTTTGTTTCTGGGCTAAGGTTTGCTGGAGGGAGGATGTGTTAGGAAATGGAATTTACAAACCACCTACTGCCTAAGGCCATCCATCTCCAGTCCTAACCAATGACCTCCACTCCCACACCATCCCTGATTTGGGCTCCTATTCTGTTTTCCTGCATGTGTGATGGCAAGTCCTAATATGGATTTTTTTTTGATAATATACTTTTCAAATAACTCTTGATTTGTTTTTAAAGCTCCTAAAAGGCGCAGACCTGCTCGCTCAATATTCGACGGCTTTCGGGATTTTCAGACAGAAACCAGTAAGTGTCTACAGATCAGTAACCCTGGTATTCTATTTTATTACCTTTAATACAAATAAGATGGAGAAATCATTCCTGCTGTAGGCTAGGACAGCTTTCAGTTGTGGAAACGTTTTTAAATTGCCTATTGTGTAGCAGGGTACGTTGGTAGAAGTATAGAATCACAGAATTGTGGTTATCACAGCATGTTCTGTCTGCTTTGGTATGCTGAATACAGTCCTGCTAACTCTCAAAAAACCCTTTTTCTGCTCTGGAGGGAACTGAAAAGGGGGAAGAATCCTAACACCCAAGTAGAAATCAAATTCATTCACTGAATACTTCCTGGCTAGGCAGTGGGCATTCTGGCATTTGAATTACATTTGAGTAGCCCTGAGGTTTCTTCCTTGGCCACACACGAGGTTCTCATGGCTTTAATTGCTGTTTGTCCTTGGCTGTCCATGCACAGAATCCCCAGATGCCAAAGCACTGAGGGCTGTGATTTCATCCGTGAAGTGTCACAGGATGTGATTCTGTGACAGCACAGCACCAGGTGTTTCACATCTGAGCTATGGCTGTTGTGCTGGTGTTGCTGGAGTGATCCTGAGGTGTAACCACAGATTCAGAAAAGTTGGGAAAGTCCTCTGAGACTGAGTCCAGCCATTCCCCTAGCACTGCCAAGGCCACCACTGCCCCATGTCCCCAAGTGCCACATCCACTGTCTGTTAAATCCCTGCAGGGTTGGTGACTCCTCTATTGCCCTGGGCAGCTGTGCCAGGGCTGGACAGCCCTTTCCATGAAGAAATTTCCCCTGATAGCCAAACTCAGCCTTCCCTGGTGCAACCTGAAGCCATTTCCTCATCCTCTCACTGGTTACTGGGGTCCCTGGACTGTGTTCCCACACAGTTAAGGGTTGGCTGCTAAGCTGAAAATAGGTGTTGATAGTTGCTTTTTCCCCCCTTTTCCAGTAATGATGAACACAACAAGAACAGGAATCACTGGTAGCTGTGTAAATGAAAATGCACCATGTACAGAATCAATACCCTTAAATTTTTTCTCTCCATCTTCCAACCTGGTCTAGAAAAAGATGTTCCAGCCCATGGCATGTGGAACTGGGTGATCTTTAGGGTCTCTTCCAAACCAAACCACCCTGTGATTCCACTCTTAAGATATTCAGAGATGCCCAGCATGTGAGGGATACACTGTGAGGGTTTATGGTGAAACTTTATCGTGCCTTTTGCAGAACTTTACAGGTGGACATCACTGTCTGGGTGTCTCTGGAAAAGCAACCCTGACCATGAAATTCCAGATTATCTCCTGGCTCCTAGGGCTGCTCCAGAGGATTGCTTTATTCCCTGTGTGTCTGCTCAAGCATGGTTTTTATGCTTTGGACCGTTGTCAGCTCCTTCCACACTGGAAAATCTTTGGCCAGGGGATGGTTATTGCCAGTTTCAGCTGACCTGGTTCCATAAAACACATCTGCTGTGATTTACCTTCATTGTCCGTGGTCATGTGTGTGTAAGAAATGTGTTCTGTATTATTTTGGATGGAATTGATACACTTTAAAAGAAACATCCAAAGAGACTTCTCCACGTTAACTAAATCCATTTGTTTCTTTCTTTTCTGTGGGATTGCCCCACAGCCAACTAATGGAAACACTGCAACAGAAATATTGCCTTTAGAAGCTGTATTGCTACAATCTAGCTCAGTGTCCAATTTAAAAGCATCACTGGGGAGAAGTCACGGCTTTTTTTGGCTCATTTGTTTCAAAATACTGCTATGTGACCCCTCAGGTTTATTAAAGGTTTGTTTAAAAGTGAAGGCAGGTGAGAAAGCTGAGACAGGGGGGTTCTGCCCTTACACACCAGCTAATCCTGTTCAGTGGGGTCAAACCCTGTGACCCTCCCTGAGAGATATCCTGGGATTTGCACTCACATTCCTCCCACTAACTGCTCTAGCCCTGTTCTCCCCAGACCTCCTAGGAGGTTGAGAGAATTTCACCCCAGAAGTTCTGTATTAGAGCATTTAGCCAGTGATAAATCCCCCTTGTGAGTGTGTCCACTCTGACTCCTCTCCCTTTCCTCTTGGGGCTGTGCAGTCCGGCAGGAGCAGGAGCTCCGGAACGGAGGGGCGGTGGACAAGAAGCTGACGACGCTGGCAGACCTCTTCAGACCTCCCATTGACCTGATGCACAAAGGCAGCTTTGAAACGGTGAGGGCTCACCTCTGGGTGCAGATGGGCTGGCTGGGGAGGGTGTCAGGGTGGATCCATGGCTGCACAGTCAGAAAGCTGCAAAAGGCTGGGCGGTGATAAATATTTGCTGGGCTGCATATGGGAATGTTGGTGATGTATTGAAGGACTTCACTGATGATGGTGTCACCTGGAATGGACCCACAAGGATCATCAAGTCCAGCTCCTGACCATGCAGGCCACGTTGTTTTATGTTTCAGTATCAGTGTGGCAAATCACAGGTGGTGAAAGGCTTCAGTGAGCAAGGGAGGCTGGTCAGAATGGGAGAATTGCATCCCTTGATCTGTCTCCATAGAGGATACAGAAAAAGCTGGAGTGAGATTCCTTTGGATAGGTGAGGGAGGACTTTGCAAGGGGCAGTGTGGTTTGCAGCACAGCCTGAGAAGCTCAGACAGAATTAACACAGCTGAGTGGCTTCTGATACCTGAGTGAGTAAAAGTATTTGAATGTGGCTTTGCCATCAAGCCACAACTTCGTCCTCAGTGGAGGTGTTGCTCTTGTATAAAATCACAGTGACTGTCTTTTACTTCTCTTGGTGCTAGGGAAAGTATCCCAGAGATACAGGACACTGTCAGCCTTAAACAATCTCAGGTGTCACCTTCCCTGAGTGTGTAGGCATGTGTGGATCTGTTCCTAAATTGTTATGACGTGGATCAATGACTTAACTGATGATTAGAGAACATGCAGATTGGTATCTATTTTTAATTTTTGGGTCCATAATTACCAGACATTCTTCAGAAATTCCAGTTGCTACTGAACTGTCTCCTGGTCATCTTTGAACAGATGAGATCATTATTTTTACATAAGATAAGATTGGTTCAATACAGATGTTGGAGAGATGACTGCACAAGTCTGCACAACTGACTGAACAAAAACATCATTTCCCTTATTTTCACATGTGCCTTGACTGCCATGCACAAGTACTAGAGCACTGCTGGAGAGCTTTTGGTGAAACACTGTGTGCCTTTATGGAGTGTCCAACTCTCATCCCATTACCCTCATCTCTCTTTTTATGCTTCCCAAATCACCAGGGGTCAGTTGTCACTAATTCCTGTGTTCTGAGGGTGCCCTCCACAATCTTGTGACAAAATTCCAGGTGTGAAAGGATGCTGGCAGAGAACAGCAGTGTCCACCTTGGGAAGGAATTCAGTGCAGTGGTAGCAGCCTGAAGCAGTTGATGCTCAGGTGCCTTGTGATCTGTGGTGCAGGGTTTGCTTTAAAAGACATGTGTCAGGTCCTCCAGCTGATGGTGCCTGCTGGTCCTGGGCTCCAGAGCTGTTGGTGAAACCAGCAAATGAGTGGTTAAAGGCACCAGTAAAGGGGAATTCACATGGCAACAACCAGTGCTGCTGCAGGAACAGAAAGTGTAAGCTCTGCTGTGGAATTTGAGATGGGTGCTTGCCTTTCCTTGGGTCTTGCTGGAAACATTTGGAGACTTTAGCAATGTTGATTGTGGCATCTGTCACAGTCAAAAGTAGTGTCAGAGAGTGGAGTAACTGACTGATGGATTTGTCTGTCCTAAAGTCTCTGCATTCTTATTTAGTCTTGAAAATGAAAAAGAAAAAAAAAAAGGAGGTGGGCTGGGGGTGGGGCAGGGGTTTGTTTATTCTCACCTTGCCCTGTTCTGTGCAGTACCTGCACTCTAAAGACCTGTGCACTCTCTGGTGTTGGCACTCCCCTTGCTGTGTTCCTGTACAGTTCCTTGTCCCATGGGATGCCCTTCATTTCACACTGATGCTCCTCAACTTCATTGCAACACAACTCTTCACCTTCTCACTGTGTTGACCATTTCCCTTTGCATTTTACCTTTTCTGACTGCAAACTGCTCTACTGCTTCAGCCTGGGACAGTGTCAGGCCTCAGTGACCACAGTCTCTCATCACTAGCAAGCTGCAGTTGGCTTCTCCCTTCTCTGTATGCTGAGATAAATGTATATAAACCATATGATAAACCAGAGATGCTCATCCCATTCAGAGTATCAAAGACTAAATACTGTCCTTGTGATGCTCTTGTGGTTAAGCTTTGATCTAAGTGGGGTTTTCTTGTCTAGGTTGGTGTGTGGTGTGTTCCAGCCTCTGGAGGGGTGTGCAGGAACACTCTGCCAGGATTGAGCCATGTGCATTTATCAGAGAATCATTTAGAGTTTAGGGCTTAGTTGGCAGGAGTGGTTACACCTGGTCTTTTGTATCTTTGTTGCTCATCAGCTGTTGCTGCTCTTTGGGTACTTTTAAGCTTGGGTTTTGATAGTAAGTACTGGTAATTATCTTTAGTTTTACCCAAGAAACCTACTTTTCCTTCAGGTACAAAGAAACTTTGTAACCAGTAAGGCCCAAAAACTTGCTGTTTCATTTTAACTCAGTAATTCTAGCCTTAGGAATAGGTGAGGTTAACTTCATGGCAGAAAAATTTTCAAGTGTTGAATGACATTGTTTTGGGTTTTTCACTTGCTTTATATGAAAAAATATTGTGCTTCACATGAAAAACACTTATGATCACTGCACTTGTAAAGTTCAGTGTGTGATTGACTAAACTGGAGTTCTTAATTGGAATCTGTTAGGAATAAATCACTCAAGTAGAATAAATAACTTGTACACCAAACATGTCTGATAGAGAACAGTGTGGTTTTGTTCTCTCTCTGCTTTCAGGAATTGCAGGTGTTCTCTCTTCATGCCTGTGATGTGAGGGAGGATTGAACTGGGGGGACACACACCAAATTGACTTAGTTTGCACTTCTTGTTGTGGGAGGAGCCAGTTCTGGTGTGTGCAGTTCTGTGCTTAGCACTCAGCAGGGTTTCAGTGAAGTGATTAAATGTCATGTGCAGAGTTTCAAATCTGTCTATACGATTTTTTTTTCCATTTGACAATAACCTTTTTTAGCTGCTCCCTGCTTTACACCTGAGACTGAGGGGGGTTTTTGTTTCTACTTAAAAAGCAGCAATAATTTGCAAGCTGATCTGGTCACTGTATTCAAATGGAGCAATTACCTGTGCATGAGGTGCTTCTAGCCTGGTTTGGCTCAGCACAGCTGCAGGTCCAGCTGTGGCTCAGGAGCTGAAAAGATCTGTGCCCTGCCCAGGTAGGAAGGAGAAATCTCTGGCCCAAATAGGAGATTTCTTGTTTGATAATGTCCTGCTCTGACTCTCTGTCAGCTGTTCTCTTCCACACTGAGTCACACACATGTCCAGAGGGTCACAAGGTGCTGGCTCCACTTCCTCCTTCTCTCTGCTGCCTTGAAAGGATTGCATTTCAGCAAAACTGAGCCAGCAGGAGCCACCCCAACACTTCTAACCCATACATGCTCAGAGAAGCCAAATGAGAGGAGAACTTATTTTTAGTAGTACAAGAGCCAGAGTGAGATCCAGCACTGAGTGTAAACCAAGGCTTGTCTCACAGATTGTCTCACCAGGTTGCTGGTTTGCTGCCCTGAGTTGTAATGATGACATATGTGAGTGGGCAGAAAGGGTAAAGGCACACTTAGGACAGACTGGATTGGTTTGGGTTGATTTTTGCATCTGGGCTCTGCTCTCAGAGTGGCTGTTCTGTACTGCCCTGTCTGTGGGCTCTGTGAGTGCCTGGCACTGCCCTTTATACCTCAGAGGAGGAGGGGAAGGGGGGCACTTGGTGTTGGAAATCCATCAGGTCCCAGCTTTTGGGATACACAGGCCAGCTCCTGAGCCTTCCCTTGTTTTGTCACTCACCAAAATGACCCACCTATATAATATCCAAATCCACAGTGCTTCTCCTCACACTCTTGTCCTTCCACCCCCTCAGAAGAACCCCTGGAGCAGTGTAAGAGCAGAGCTGTGTGAGTGAGACAGCAGCAGTTTGGCTGTGTCCTTTTAAGTGTTAAATCCAAAGCTTGCTTTTAGAAGGAAGTTGAAAGTCGTTTCAAGAGCTCTGCCTGCTCTGCAGGTGAAAACTCGGTTTTTCAGATTTTCTGTGTGGAATTTCCTGCTTGCATCCTTGCAAGGTCCTCAGCTGGACAGAGGAGAGGTAGAGCCAGAGCTTTTCATTAATATTGAAAGACATCCAGAGTGAGGGTAGAAGAGTGAGATGCACTTTCCAGCTTTCTAATTACATATTTTGGGAGTGTTCCTTTAACAAACAGAACTAAATGAGAGCACAGGACTAAGGCAATCCAATTGACTTAAATAACATGAGGATTTTTGTTCCCTTTAAATTTGGGCAGTACCTCTAGGCCTCATCTCCAACTGATTTCTTAGAATTAATTTTCAAAATGCACAGTTAGCTCAAAGCAAGTCCTTTTAATAAAAGCATGAAGATTATATATAAAGACCCTTACCAGTTGCTTAGGTGTCACCTTCCCCACTTTTCTCACCTGGTGACCAAATACTGGATTCTGGCAGTGTAAATTAGTGGTAAGTAGTTAGTGTGAGGCCCCTTGTGAGAACAGGATTATTCCATGCTTCTATCTTCATTTTTTTTTTCTTTGAGTAACACAAAAGCTGCCTCTGCAGGGGCACTTGGGCACTCAGACTGACGTTGTGGGCTGAAATTCTTGCCTCGGTGAAGCTGAGTGTGTGGGTTTCATGTGTCTGTCTGTCACACAGTGGACAGGCAGGCTGTTCCAAACTGCACTGGCTAAAATTCTTTTCAAAAGTAAAAACTTTGGTAGTGCCCAAAGTGCCAAATCTTGCATAACATCCTGATTCCCCTGAATTTTTTATCCTTTGAATCCCTTAACAGTAGATTACCAGCAGGATGGTGAGCATAACTTTTCAATTCTTTTTTTTTTAAGCAAAGAGAGTTCCTCTGCCAGCTCCAGTCTTTCCAGGTGGTAAGAGCATTCCTGCTGTTGATCTAGCCCTCTTTTTTTCAACAGGTATGGCAGTTCAGCGATCAGAATTACATTCTTGATCAAACTCCTACCATTAACTTGCAACCAAGCAATCAGACAGTGCCAGCTTTGTGACTCAAACCAGTAAGATTTCTTCCTGCGCCTTCCTGTCTCCCTCCCCACTTGCAGTCTGGATAAGCAGCATCAAAAAAGGGATGCCTAATTCGGCAGTTGGACAGTCACAGAGTAACTCAAAACTTGGAGAGGAAAAGCAAACACGCAGAGAAGGGCTCCTGTTGAATCAATGCAAGTCCTCTGTCAATTATGCAACCTACTTAACTAGATGATCCACGGGTTTATCTTTAGACTGAGCAGGTCTTTGTTGTCAGATCAGTGGGGACTGACTGCACTTTTCCCTGAATAAATACTTTATTCAGCCTCGCCACGTGTGTCCCCCCTCCGAGTTGCTTTTCCCACCCTGTGCTTGGCTTGTTGAAATCCAGCAGCTCTGTTCATCGATGTGATTCTGTAATTCAACCAGGCTCATGTAAAGCAGATCCTTCAGCCCTGCCTTCTGTTTTGTGGGTGCCTTTTCACTAGCTCTGTCCATCCTCCTCACTGTGAAGGGGTTTGGTGGAAGGTCTGGCAGTGGTAGAAGCCATCTCTGATCATTGCTGGCATCGGCGGTGTCGGGCCCTTCAGCCTCATCTGACCAAGCTTTTCCCTCTGCTTGCAGGCCAAGGAGTGTGGTCAGATGCAGAACAAGTGGCTCATGATAAACATCCAGAACGTGCAAGATTTTGCCTGCCAGTGCCTCAACCGTGACGTCTGGAGCAACGAGGCTGTGAAGAACATCATCCGGGACCACTTCATTTTTTGGCAGGTGAGAAATGGCCTGGGCATGGATGTGTGGGTAACTCGGTAGATGGAAGAGTGGGAAAAAAATGGATTTCTTTGGAAAAGATGGAATTCTCTTGGCAGAAAAGATGGAATTCTCTCTGCAGAAAAGATGTATTTCATGGAGTTTATGGATGGAGTTATAATTCATGGATATGCATTTGAAGGCATGAATTGCCTTTCACTTGTGCACTCAAGATTTTACCACATAGCTTCTAATACATGGAGAGCCAGAGGCTTAATTTCAGCTTGTCAGAGTTACTGAGAGCTGTGTGGTACCATTTGCAGTTCATACTATAGAAGAGAGGAAAGATTCTGTGCATTTTCAGTTCATTTGTGTTCCCTGTGCAGCCACTAACCTGCCCAATTTTGCAGGTGTACCACGACAGCGAGGAAGGCCAGCGGTACATACAGTTCTATAAATTAGCAGACTTCCCTTATGTCTCCATCCTGGATCCCAGGACAGGTAAGGACAAGTGCAGCTGCTTACCTGGGGTTATCCCATGGATATCTCATGGATAACTTCCAGCAGTTACAGGCTGGAATACCTTCCACTGCAGTTTGTGTTACATCTGGCTGAAGAATCTCTTCAAGATCTGAGAGACTGGCTCAGCATGTTCCCAGAGGGACTAAGGGAATAAAACACCCAAAACTTGCAGAAATTTTGTGTATTTGAGGCTTAGCGAGTATTTTGCTTAGAAAGTGAAAATAGTTCCATCTGGTGGAAAAACTCTGAATTCTTTTTTTTTGAGTCCTTCAAAAGCTTCTTGAAATCATGTGGTGAATAAGTACAGTATTTGTAAGCACTGCATGAATCTGCTTTCTGCTCCTCCCACAGAGCTTTGTGAGGCTCAGCCATGACTTCAAATTGCATCTTAATTTTCAAATACCATTTTGGCTTCGAGTTTTTGGTTTGTTATGCTAATCAAACCTCTTCCTCTCCCTCCAGCTCTTTCAAAGTTGTTGCTTTTTCTTTTGTATTCAGCAGCTTCTTTTATCATCATGTAACTCAGCTGTCTGGTTATGTAATGCTGGTCTGGTCTCCTGTTTCTAAGGACTGCAGTGATAGTGTCTGTGATCAGAGCTGAGATCTCTTTGCAGCTGACTTAAACCACCAAAAAATACATACATTTTTTAATGTTGCAGCTGAAGTTAGGATCCTCTTCTTAGCACTTTATTTCTGGGAACAAATGCTGTTTGCCAAGGGTTAGAATCAACTTAGCAAGAATGGAGAAACACTTCTTCATAAACTCAGTGGTTTGGTTTGGTGTTTATTCATTTTGAGGCCAAATTCACCATTCTGTGCTCATGTTCCCATTGATAAAAAGAAAAGAATGGAAATACACTGAATCTGTATCTATATCTGTCCCTTTTCAAGGGAAGCAGGAAGCTCCATAATCATCAGGTGCTAGCCTGTGGGAAGCTGCAGTTCCTCAAACAGGGACTCTTGCAGCAGTGAGCTGGTGTGTCTGACCACTAAACTGCAGCATTCTGCTGAAATTTTGTTTGATGCCACCTCTTGTTCCCTAGGCCAGAAGCTCGTGGAGTGGCACCAGTTGGATGTGACTTCTTTCTTGGACCAAGTGACCGGGTTCCTGAGCGAGCACGGCCAGCTGGACGGCCACTCCAGCAGCCCTCCCCAGAAATGCTCCCGCTCAGTAAGTGTGGGGCTCTTTGGGAGGGCTGGGGACACCTGAGAGAACATTCTGACACCTGTAGGAGCACTCTGACACCTGTAGGAGCACTCTGACACCTGAAGGAACACTCTGACACCTGAGGGAACACTCTGACGCCTGTAGGAGCACTCTGACACCTGAGAGAACACTCTGACACCTGTAGGAGCACTCTGACACCTGAGAGAACACTCTGACACCTGTAGGAACACTCTTGACACCTGAAGGAACACTGACACCTGAAGGAACACTCTTGACACCTGAGGGAACACTCTGACACCTGAGAGAACACTGACACCTGAAGGAACACTCTGACACCTGAGGGAACACTCTGACACCTGAAGCAGCACTCTGACACCTGAGGGAACACTCTGACACCTGAAGGAACACTCTGACACCTGAAGCAGCATTCTGACACCTGAAGGAACACTCTGACACCTGTAGCAGCACTCTGACACCTGAAGGAACACTCTGTGCTTATCCAGCTCTCCCGATTCCCCAGACAGACTCAATGAGTTAATGCAAGGGCTTGCACAAATACAGCATGCCAGGGAATGCCTTCTCCCAGGGACACTGTTTGTGCTTTTGGCACTTGGTTTGGATTCAGCAGTCACAGTGTGAAGGGAATATGGATTACTCCATGCAGATCTCCCAGGAGAAGCCATTAAGTAATTACAGCATGCCCAGCTTTCCCTGCTGTGCGTTCCTGACAGGTTTAGTGGCTTCCCTTCTGTAAGGCTGATGTCCTTTTGGTTTTCAGTACATATTTGAAAGCAGTTGTGATTTATGTGTGTTGTCTGCATCCCACAGGAGAGCCTCATCGATGCCAGTGAGGACAGCCAGCTGGAAGCTGCCATCAGAGCCTCACTGCAGGAGACACATTTTGATTCCTCGCAGGCCAAGCAGGAGAGCCGGTCGGACGAGGAGTCGGAGTCGGAGCTGTTCTCTGGAAGCGAAGAGTTCATTTCTGTTTGTGGCTCTGAGGAGGAGGAGGAGTCAGAGATTCCAGCCAAGCTGAGGAAGTCTCCACACAAGGACTTGGGGTATAAAAAAGAGGAGAGCCGGAGGCCTCAGCCTGAGCCCTCTGCAAGGACTGAGCCTGGGACAACATCAAACCACAGGGTCCTGCCGTGCATCGATGCAGGAGCACTGGAGGAGTCACCTGACAAGTCTGAAAGTACCTTCCAGGGCCTGGATGTGAATGGTAAGTGCCCACTTCTTGTGGCTTTTGTCGTGGCTTTTTTGCCTGAAACTGTTTATAGGCTGCCAAGCCTGGTTTCATCCCTTGTTTTAAAAATCCCTTCTCCTTTCCTGCCTCCTTGCCAGCAGACATGTGAGTGATTCACCCACCAGCAGCACCGCTTGGGCACAGCCTGCAGAGCTCTCTTGGTCCCTGAGCTCATGTCTTGCCCAGGGGTAAAGTCCTCTCTGGTGTAACTCAGGTGCAGTGTGCTCTGGGCACGCTGCCTGGGGTCAGTCACTGCTGCTTTGGAAGAGTCCTGAGCCTGTTGTGTGTATTTTGAGCATTGTGGTAGAAATTTATCTCCATGTGTTTGTCTCCAATTCCTCACCCTGCTGTGCTGTCCCACCCTCAAATCTACACAGGAGCTCAACTCAGCTGCCCTGGTGTTAACTTGTAGTAACTTGCTTTGTGTAGGACCAAAGGCACAGCTGATGCTGAGGTATCCAGATGGAAAGAGGGAACAAGTTTCACTGCCTGAACAAGCTAAACTTCTGGTGAGTGGAGTTAATGGGAATCCTTGTCTGAGCACAGGAAAGCTGAAACTGGAGAATTTCTGTACCTGGGGTGACACTGTTGGAATCAGATCTATGGGAGAGGTGTATCCAAGGAGTGCTTGCCCTGTGTTCCATGTCATCCCTCTCTGATAACCACTGGCTCTGTGTGTCTCCATTGCTGCTTGGGTTTTGTGTACACTCCAGTGTCTTCAGTAACCCCCACGCTGCTCATTCCCATCCTGAAATGACTCTAAATGGCTTTTGCATTAATGGTTAATTACCATAAAATGCTCTCAGCTTTCTCATTTCCTGGGCTTCATTTCTAAAAGCAGTTGGTTCCCATGGTAAAATCAAAGGCAAAACTCTTCATTCTCCGTCTCTCCTATCATACTTCCACCCTCACTTCTGGACGTGGATGTTGGAGCAGACTTTGGAGGAAGTTCTCCCAAAACAAATTTATTACAATATTATTTAATTACTGTGCCTTGGGTGTGCATCACAACTGTGCTTTGGGCTCCTTACCTTGGAGAAGTCCATGGGAATGGCATTTCCATCAAAATTTTGCAGGTGCTTACCTGGAAGCAGAGTGTAAAGAGATCACTGTGCTCCTGATTGCCATGAGTTTTCAGGATGCAGTGGCCAGTTAAGCTCATTTAAATGTAATCAATCTAACAGCTGGAGTCCTAGGGAAGGCAAAAGCACACCTCATCAGAAGGATTTGGTGTAGATTTGGGAGAAAAGTGTCCTGTCTCTTACAGAAAATGAGGCTATTGCCTGGTCAGCAATTCTAGGAATGTGCAGGATCCTCAGTTCATGATCTCATCCTTGACTCTCCTGCTTGAAAATAAAAGGAAAAAAGAGCTTGACTGCTTTCTGAATGCAGCTTGTTAAGTAAATTTGAATGTGTTGTTAAATGTGTAGCACTTTTGAATACTCAAGGAATTCATTTAGGCAGTACAGAAATGTAATATTGAAATATCCCTGATAATCCTGGCTTTTGGTTTGCCTCCTTTTATGGACTGTGGAAGTAAATTTTTCTCAGCATATGATTTCCCTTTTGCTCTACAGTCAGCAGAGGAATTCAGCTGAGTCAAGGTTTGTGGGTGAAGGTATCTTTTGGTTGCAGAGCTGAGCAGGCAGCATTTGTGCTCATCTCATGGGATCTTCTGGAGCCTTTCAGTCAGATCCAGATTGAGTCTCAGATTTTCTTTTTTGAGGGCATCATTTCCATACTGATTTTTTTTCAACCCTTTGTTGCTTCCATTTTAAAGCTGGCCAGAACTACCAAAAGAAATTGCTTCAGGAGACAGTTGCACTTCAGGAGTTTTAAGTGGTGAAACTCCCCAACACTTGTTTTAAAAATGTTTTGTTTTTAATCATTGTGTTGTTATTGATGAATCTCTGGCTTCTTTACACACATTATTTCCAAGAGGTGCTTATGCTTCCAGTATTACCATGGTGCCCTTTTTTCCCCTCAAGCAAAAAAAGAAGAAAAAGCAACACTGCCTCACTGCCTTTTTATAGAAGCAGTTGTTCATTGTATGCAAATTAAGTTGACTTTGTTCAGCAGCTCAGCCTTTCCTCCACATCCTGAATACCTTTGGTTTGCCAGGTGTTTCAGGTGTGCAGGAAAGACTGGCCTGTGAAGGGACAGGGAGGGATGTGGGCAGGAAACTTGACTGAATATTAAAATCCAGTGGTTTGTAAAGGAATTTTGATCAACTTTATTGCCTGTAAAGGAAATCTTCCCATTCCTGGTATTCCCCATCAGACACAGGCACTGTGATCTGCAAAGCCTTTGGAGACCAGTCCAGGTAAAGGAGGAGGTTGAGGCAGCACTCTCCTCATGCCAAATGTGGATTTTGATGAATTTGGAAGGACCTCCCATGCTGGTACTTGCCTGGCAGTTCTGCACCCACCAAACCTTGGAAAGGATCCCTGGAGATGACCTGCATCTGCTCAAAGCAGGGCTGTAGCTGAGCTTGTCCAGAGCCCTCTCAAGCTGAGTTAGGCTGGAGGTTGGGTGCCTCAGTCCCTCTCCATCACAGAATCACAGGGTGGCTC
Organism: Eopsaltria australis; assembly: GCA_034509425.1. NCBI lineage: Eukaryota > Metazoa > Chordata > Aves > Passeriformes > Petroicidae > Eopsaltria > Eopsaltria australis. Next base: position 891,347 of record JAVTVJ010010697.1, read on the forward strand.
GAGGTGAAAGGGACCTTAAAGCTCATCCCACTCCACCCCCTGCCATGGCAGGGGCACCTTCCACTGTCCCAGGTTGCTCCAAGCCCTGTCCAGCCTGGCCTTGGACACCTCCATGGATGGGGCAGCCACAGCTTCTCTGGACACCCAGTGCCAGCAGGGTGCTGTGGGCTGCTGTGATTTACTGGCATAAATTGACCACCAAAACAATGTGAACAGTATTGACAGGACCCCCTGATTTTTGCACAGTTTGTTTTATTGCATACAAATGATCTTTTCTTCCTCTCCTACAAAAGCTGCAACTTCTCCTTCTGCCCACGTCTTGCTCTGTTGCTCTGTCCTCTTTTCTTCTGCCCATCCCCACTTCTCTGCTCCTCTCTGTTTGTGCTTTAGGTTCCCATCTGCTGTTTCCTGGTGAATTTGGGAGATCTCTCTCACCACATCACTGCCATGGGCTCCTCCTGACAGGGCTGTGCCTTGGGGTGTAGGCTGGTAGCCCCTCATCCCAATGCTCTGTATCCTGCCCCAGTTATTTCTGTAGGCAGAGAAGGCAGTGAATTGGAAAGAGCTTTAAAAAACCAAAATCAAACAACCCCAAACTCTCCTGCTTCTTAAAGGCAAGAAAGAAAATAATTAATAAAAGTTCTGCATTTATTTTGGTCAGTGCTACCTCACAAAAGTGCTTCTTTGATGGCTTTTAGCTTTAGGGTAAGGGCAGTATCTGATGAGCAAATGAGGAGGGTTCTATTTTGGGGTATTTAAGGCTTTTTTTCAGATTCTGCTTCACTGTGACTGGAATGTGTGGTGTGGAATTCAGCTCTCTTGCATTAAGGTATTATCATGCATAGTTTTCTGTATAGTTTACCTTGTGTGTAAAGAATCAGGTAAGGGATCACTGGTAATTAGTTTTTGTGATTAGCCTTACCATGTGAGGACCAAATTAGATGTTAAAGTAAAAGAGGGTTCTGCGCTCTATGCAAAATTGCCAGATTTTGGAATTTCCTTTGTCCGTCATTACAAACTTCCTTTTTAAAGGCAAATGGTTTTGTTTTTTTTTTTTCTTACATTCTGAGTTCTGTGACACTGAATGGCTGCTCTGTTTGCCTTCCTTTCTCTGCAGGCTCTTGTGAAACACGTCCAGTCCAAAGGATACCCCAACGAACGCTTCGAGCTGCTCACCAACTTCCCTCGCAGGAAACTCTCCCACCTGGACTATGAGATCACGTTACAGGAGGCAGGCCTGTGTCCTCAAGAGACTGTCTTTGTGCAGGAAAGGAATTAGCACTGTGGCCTGAGCTCTCCCAGCCTTCCTCCCTCTCCTCTTTGCCTGGGACAAGAGTCGTTAAATATGCAGTTAAGGGTCATGGGATTGCAGTGCTGGAATCAGGCAGCTGGCTGGCCCTTCCTTCTCCCTCCTCCTCTCCCTCCCTCCCTCCCTCTCTCCCTTCTCCCACTCTAGTGACCAAATGAGAGTGCTCAGAGTTTTATTTTCTTCCTCAGCTGCAAGAGAGCATTGGGAAGGACATCTTTCCTCTGCTTTCCTGGAATAAAGTAAAACAGTGATCTGTGTATCCAGCATGCTGGAGCTTGGAGTGGCCATAATACACAAACCCTTCTCGCTGCTATTCTTAAATCTCTTTTGTTTAATTTATTTTTGAAAAGAGCGTGTGGTAAGGCACTGAGGCATCTCTCTGTAAGGAGAGAGCATAACCTTCAGGACAGTCTGTCCTTTGTTTGGATTCCCTACACAAAAGGTCTCCATTAACCTTCCAGCCTTCTCTTATCCAGCACTCTGGTTTTGGAAAGGAGTTGGGTTGAGCCGTGGTAAAATACTCTGCCCCACCTAATTCAAAGGCTTCTAGATTGTGCCTGCATGTTTTCCTCCTGCTTTAAATTGCCAGTGGACATAGTAAAAAATACAACCAGCCCTCCAGAAAGCCAACTGTGCTCCATATGGGATTGTCTGCTTGGCCCAGAGGGAAAGCTGTGAGTCCAGTGCTGGAGCAGAACCAGCTCCTTCATGGGGGCGGATGGGTTTTCCATGTTCTCTTCCCAGCATCCTCCAAGTGTTTCCTTACTTGCTCTCAGGATTTTGCAAATGACAAGGGTACTGTAAAGGTTTTGGATTCTCTAAAAACACCTGCCACAGTTGACAGTCAGTTGGCTTTTTTTCCTTGGCACACAGTGTTTGGTTCTTCCAGGAGCGAGCAGCTTTGCAGGGGATTTACAGCACTGACTGCATTGAGCATCAATTAATGCTTCATCAAACACTTCCCAGCCTGGTGGCTTGAATTCCCTGGGATGATTTTTATTCTATTTCCATGTTCATCTACTGTCACTTACCTCTAAATCTGGAGGGATGCATGGAAAGCTGCTCCTTGGTGCAGGCTTTCCTTTCAGCTCTGGAAAGTCAGTGCTCTGGTTTTCCTCCAGTGTCTTCTCTAGACATAGAGCTGTTGGTCAGTTGGTGTTTCAGCAGCTGTTCCAGTGGGACAGGAGTTAACCCACACAGCCCTCAGCACAGTGTGGTGGATTTGTGCTTTTACAACTAAAAACTCAGTTTAATGTGCTCTTCAGTCACTGAGCAGAAAGGCACGTAGGACCTGGCACAACTGCTGGCTTTTTCTGCCACTCTCAGATGACTCTCCTTATTAAAGACTTTAGCAGTCAGAAATTTACATATTCCAATTTTTCCAAGATATTTTGCCTTTGATTTCATACCAACATCTGTACTTTGGAACCTTTAGATGCAAGAAATCACAGAAAATGTCTGGCATTCCCCATGAAAACTTCAGCTCACAGCTGTCTCCTGCTCCTGATTGGGGTTTGATGTGTAATCATGCAATTGTATAAATTGATTTCCCTTTCTGCTGCAGGATGTAGTGTCAGGAAAGCAGAATCTCATCTCAGTTTCCTGCTCAGTGGTTGATGTGACACCAGGTGTCACCTTTGGTTTGTAAAGACACCCTGGTGTGGAGGCTGCTCCCAGCATGGGGAGGGGAGGGGGGGGGGGTCTTGTGTTTGGCCTGTGAGGCAACACTGGCACCTCTAGACTGAAGGATCCTTTAATTCCTGGATATGCACATTCCTAATTCTCATTTCCATGTAGACCCAAAGATTCCCAAAGCAGCTCCAGCTGTCAGGTTGGAATAACAAGTCCCAGGTGGGGTTTATTGGCAGCTTCCCTCCCCTGCCCCTCCCGGGCCTGCTCCTGTATGTGAGGCTGGGCTGAGCTCTGGGGTGAGACCAGGAATTGCTCAAAGAGGGGAAAGAAGAATGGGAAGCTGAACATTCAAACTGAAAATGGCATTTTCTCGTGGTTTCTAGGAGTTTGTTCTGTTCCAGGAAACTGTGATCCTGGGTTGGGGCTTTTTTTTTTTTGTTTCTGTGTCACAGTGTGGTTTTTTCTATCATTTTTGTTTTGCTTTGCTTTGCTTTGCTTTGAGAGCAAGAGACAGAGAAAAGAGTTTTTAAGGAATGTGTATCCCTGCAGGTGGCTGTTCTCTTTGTTCATCCCTTTCTCTCTCCTTCCCAACCCAAACAAAGCCAGTGCTGTGACACTTCAGCTGTGCTGTGGGGGCTGAAAGCTGCTGAGAAACTGCACCATCCAGGACACAACCTCCTCAGCTCTTCATCCCTTTGGGGGAATGTGCTTTGCTGGCCTGAGGAATGTGGAAAACATGAATCAAGAGCTGCCTGGGACAGCTCATGGCAGTGAAGGTGATGGGTTGGGCAATGCTTAAAGAACCTTTACACAGTCACTTCTAGATGTGAAATCAGAAGCTCAAATTGCCTCTGCTGGAAAAAATGTGTTAAATTTGGTTGGGAAATTTGGTGTTGAACGGTGAAGGCCAAAGGAAAGCAATCCTTCAAAGGCTGTGGTTTGTGGCTTCCTGTGGGTGTCACTGGGGCAGGATTTGCAGGGGTGGTGCAAGGGCAGAGGGAGCAGCAGGGCATGGAGGCTGTGGGGGTTTTTCTGGGTGCAGAGCTGGTCAGGGCTGTCAGGTTTGCAGCTGGAGCTCCTTGCTGCTGCTGGAGGTGTTCCCTTTGCCTGGCTCTTCCCTAGCATGGCTTTGTTTTGGGATGTAGTGCCCAATAGTCCCAGGATTCTGGAGCAGAAGGTGAAACAAGCACTGGCTTTCCCTGCCAGGTGCTGCTGACACATTTACTTCCCACTTCAGAGGTCCACAGAAGGATCTTGGATCTTTCTGATGCTCCATGCTCTTAAGTCAAGCTGATAGACCAACTTCAACCTCACAGCATTCCTAAAAAGGGCTGGGCAAAACATTTCTGGCCATACTTGTGTTATTTTCTTTTGGCTTTGAACTAAGGGCTGTGATTTTTATGATTTTTGACATTCCTGGACTGCAGTGCTTTGCTTTTCCTGGTGAATCAGCTCAGTTAACACCACCAGTCTTAGAGGAATGTCCAGTATGTGCAGGCAGCCTTGTGAAGTACAGTTGTCAGGGGCATCCAGATGTACCATTATTCCTGAGTAGATGTAAACAGGGATTTTCCATCAGCTCTTCCCAGAGCTCCCTCACCTTCTCCTCACTGTCAGGGGGCAGTGACACCTCTCCCTTGTCCAGCTTGTGTTTCACAGGTCCTTCAGAGCTGATCTGTGCACTCAGCTTGCCCTGGCACTGGTTTGTACCTTTGCAGAGCCTGGGTTTGGTGCAGGTTTTAGTAACTCAGCCCCTCTGCTGAAGGGTCTCAAATTCCTGTTCCTGTCAGAGCACTTCACTGGGACTCGAGCAACAAGGGCTAAATTAAAACCAGTTTTATTCTGGGGGCAGGGCAGCATTTGGGCTGTTTGTCAGGTAGCAAATGCTGCAGAGATGCTTGGCCTGTGGTGGTTTTTCAGTAAACCACATAAAAATGAATTATGAACGTAGAGACCTGTGTAGGAATGGCTGAGTGGGAAGATCTGTGTTGTTTCAGGGCCTTATCACTCCATTTTTACTCCTTTTTAGTTTGTATTAAATGTCACTGCTTTCTCCTGGTTTGATCCCTGTTCAGTGAAGTTGATAAAACGGGTACTCCTGATTTCCAAGAGGAGGAGGGGTGGCAGAGATGTGCTTCAGGTGGTGAAATGCAAAGTCTCTGTCCCCTGAGGACTGGCTGTGCCTTGTCTGGCAGTTCCCACAGACTCAAACCCAGCCTCTGCTCTCCCTCACCCTTTCTATTTATTTATTTTCACAAATGGTTTTCTATAAATGGACCAGCTCCTGTTTCAGAGACAGAACAAACTGATGCTGAGCCCTGTGCTGGATGCATTGTTGGAAGCACCCACAGCCTGTGTGGATTTGGAGCTGGTGAGGTTAATGGATGCTCTTTCTGTGCTTTTATTCCTATCTCCTCTTGTCCCTGGGATGCTTGGTGTCTGTGCACTCCCAACAAACAGAGCCATATGTATTTACACACACGGGGGTTCAGCCAGAGCTGCTGCACCTGAGCAGTGCCTCGGGTTATCCACTGTGTTCCATGGGCAGAAATTTGGGGTTTGGTCACTGTCTGATGGCTGGGAGTGTCTGCAGTGGAGAAAAGTCACTTTGTAACTCCTCGTGAAATGGTGCCAGGGTTGAAGGTGTGGGGCTGAAACTGTGGAGCAGGGGATGAGGTGCTATTTTATAGACCAGATTTATATGAAGAACATCTGGGTATTACTCAACTCAGAGACACCAGACTCTAGGACAGATGGGTTTTTTTTTAAAAATGAGGCTGTTTCCTGGAACTGGGGGACATCCAGTTTCTAAGGGACAGCTTTTCACAATGGTCACTTTCTTCAATGATGGTAACTTCACATGGGAGGAGGGAGAGGATTAATTTTGGAAGTTTTCAGCTCACTGTGCTGGGAGGGACCAAACTCAAGGAAACCTCTGATCTATATACACAACTGCTGCATTTTTTATAAATATATGTAAATGTCCTATTGTAATATTTGATCCTGGAAATAAAACAAACTGTTTTCAGTAGCTTTCTTCAGCTCTTGTTTTTTTTGGGGGGGGTTTATTTGTTGGTTTAGTTGTAATGGAAGTCTCTCCTTGTGTTATATGGGGAGTTCCTGAGTTTTCCTTGGGGATACTGGGGTGGAAGGATGAGGAGCTGTTGATGACAGCACTGCCCAGGAAAGCTTCAGACTGTTCTAGAGGACACAAAATCTCAAAGTGAGACAAACTTACAGCACCTTGGCAGGAAAAATACCCATATGGAAACTAATAAAAAAGGGACAGGGCTAGGATTTTCCATCCTTCCCAATTAAAGAGCAAGGAAATGGGGCTTTCTGTTCTGAGCTGTCAGTGTCCTCCTGGTACAGGTGAGAGCCTCTGGCTTGTGCAGTTGTGTTTGGGCTCCTTGGGACGTTCCTGTCGTGGCCTTGCATGAAATGCTGAGGAGCAGGGACCCTTCTGGACAGGGACTTGGCAGGTCCAGTGGAGAAACAGAAATTAAGAAATCAATTTTGGGTCATCTCCGTGCTGCTGACTGTAAGTTGGTCTCCACTGAAAGTGGCCACAGTCTTGAAGCTGGGAAAGCCTGAACTCCTCAGGCAGCCTGGGAAGATATTTCCAGTTCCAACTGAGTCTTTTCTCATCAATCTGCAGGTCAAGGAGCTGCAGGGATACCTTGAACTCAGAATACCTCTTGGGTTTAATTTACTTATTTTTTTTCCTTTCTGTAAACTCCCAGCTTTTCATGGGGTTGGTTTTTCTGAACTGTAAATAACAAATTACATTTGTAAACCCTGAGGTGAATATTGCCCAGCATTGTGTTGGTGTTTCCTCAGTCAGTTCCAGCCACAAACGCCCTGCAGGGTTTGTCTGGGGGGATTTTGGAGAAGTCTTGGCTGAGCAGTGGCAGGAATAGATTTGCAGACTCTGAGGAGGGGAGTGGGAGAGACCAGAGTGGTGCTGAACATCTTCCATCCAGGCCCAAGCTGGAGGCTGGTTTGGCACAGGACGATTCCTTCTCACAGATCCGAGCTCAGCTCAGTCTGGTTCTCCTTGAAGCCAAACCCCTCCTGAATCCCAACCTGCGGAGAGCAGGGGGGTGAAGGCATCTCCTCAGCTGTGAGGAGCCAGCAGCAGGACCTGGCCAAGCTGGAATTGCATTTTGTGGGAGCACATTTGGCTGCACCAGGCCTGGGTGAGTCGGCAGCGAGTTCCTTGCCCGTCCTTGCTGTGCTGACACTTCCAGAGCTGAACCCTGGTGTGGGAACGGCGAGCACACAGCTCCTCACGTGCAAGGCTAAAATAAGGTTTCTCTTACAATTATTCTTGCAAGGAAAAGATCAGCAATGCAGGAAGGAGTGTCACCCTGATGTTTCACACTTCCTGGCGTGGGGTTTTCTGTGGGAGATGATGGAGCAGATCATGGGTATGGTGGGAACCTCAGATCGCTGTGACGTAGCAGAGGCACAAGATGAGGTTGCAAAACATTTTCTTCCAGCAGAGTGAAAAACGGGTTCCCCTCTTTCTAAGTAAAAAAAAAAAGAGAGGAAGGAGAACTTGGACTCTGCTTATCCTGCATGCATTGTCTTTGTTTTCATTTTAGAGATTGATTTGTCTTATTTAAGGATAAAATACCCTGAGATTGACTCAGGTGCTTGAGCTGATGATGCCAAAGTTGCATCCCTGCAAGGATCACTCCTTAGAGCTGGACTCATGGTCCTGCTGGGTCCCTTCCCCCGCAGATTATTCTGAGATTCTGTGACTAAAACGGGAATTCCTCTCCTGGTGCCAACTCTGATTTTCCTTTCAGAGGGGCTGTCAGATAATCTGCTCCTCAGCTTATTTTTGTGAAAGGAATGGAACTGCCTGCTGTAACTCAAAGCTCTTCTTTGAGAAGGTTCTTCCTTCTGCCTGCTCAGCCCACGAGCCATTCTTCTCTTTGCTTGTGCCACCTGCAACTCCTCTGCCAGCACAGCTGCTGCATTTTTGCCATTTCTCCGTGCCAGAGTTTCCCTGACTCCCGTTCTAGCACACAGAGGTCATTCACGTTCTCCTGATGCTGTTCCTGACCTCCTCTGTGGGAATTGGAGTTTCCCCATTGCACGTTAACAGCCAGCCATGGCAGATAGGGAATGCTGGTGACCTGTAATAATTAAGATATCCACAAATAACCTTTCTCTCTCAATTTTATTACCAAGGCATGAGATACACACATGGTGGGGATGCACTCAACACCTGAGGAAAAGCCAAGGAAGCAAAGGGCAGGAGGTAGGGACCAGTGACACATGGGAATGTTTGTTCTGAAGCTTTTATTGAAGTGTTAGTGAGAGAGGAAAGCACTATCCCAACATATTCACCCCAGGTTGTTCCAGGTGTTCAGTACCCGAGCACTGCTGGAGGCATTTAGTGCAGCCTTGAAATCTGAGGCTGTGCCTTTTTTGGTGAATTCTGTCAGTGCAGATTCTGAAATGGGGAAGAACGAGGCAGTCACGGCGTGGCAGGGGCTGGCTCATCCAGCCAAGTCATCCTTCCTTGGGATGGGGCCATGGGGATCATGATCTGGTGGGTGGCTCCTGTGGGGAGGAGGGAGGGGAGCACACCCTGGCGTGTCATAAATAGTGACTCGTGGGTGATGCCCCCAGGACAGGGCTCATCCCAGGGGTGGACGCTGCTGGCTCTGCGTGGCATCGCTCCAGGTGAGCTGGGAAGCGGGGAGGACAAATTCCCTGGGCTTTGCTGGGGTCTCTGTGATGGAGAGGTGCTGGAAGAAGGGAGTCCTTGCTTTCAATGAACACAGGACCACCTGCACTTTGGCTTTGCTCTCCCTGCACAGGGATTTGTCTGTGTTGGCCGAGGAGCTGCTTGCTCAGGGGGAGGTTTGGAGGGGACAGCACGCCCTGGGAGCTTCCTGGGGGAAAGAGAACTCCTGCCATGCCCAGGGAGAGGGCAGTGGTGGAGGGGAAGGATGTTGAGGGGAGATGTGCAGAAAGGCTCTGGCTGGTGAGCTCAGAGGAGCAGGAGCTGTTCCAGAAGGTTCTCTGTGGTGGGAGGTGGGACTCAGCACCGGGTACTCATGGCTGTGGGGGGAAAAAAACCACACACAATCCCTGGACTGCAGGCAGGACCTCACTGGGGGCAAGAGGCCCTAAATTCCCTATAACCAAGGCAGGGAGGGTGGAAATCAAGAGAGGTGCAGTTCTAGGATGGGCCACCTCAAGTGTCTTGGGTCGTGTCCTCTCCACGCAGGTCCCAGCCCTGTTCCTCCAGGCTCAGCCCTCCCCAGTGTCCTGCTGGGACTGGTGTGGCTGGTCCTGAGCAGACCCTGCTGGACAGGAGTCCCCCAGCCCCTGGGGCTGTGCCAGGGCTGGACACGCTGCCCCAGCCACTCCTCCCCTGCACGAGGGGGCTGAGGCAGCTCTTCCCATGGAAACAACCCCACAGAGCTGTGGTGCCACAGCTGCTTCTGCTTTGCAGAGCCAGAGCGAGCAGGAAAAAATCAGCCAGAGCAAGAAACAGCTTGACCTGGGGAGCTTGTGCAGAATGGGTTGCAACCCACCAGGAAAGGGGAAAATGCACAAGTTCAACTTTGAGCGACAAGAACTCAGGGTAGGAAACACCTGGGAGCCAGGAGAGCAGCAAAGCTTTCAGCAGTCCCAGAGTGACCCAGGGACATCCTGGACAAGGTGAGGGTCTTGTAAGTGCAGAAGAGAGGCAATTTTGGACAAGGTGTCACCTGGAGATGGGCAGGTGCTTTCTAGGTAAACTCAGTAAGATGCCAGTGGAACTGGAGAATAGGTAATAATGTTTTCTTAATTAAATGTAATTGCTTTCAGACCTATGGCAGGGATGGAATTGCTGTCAGATTTGATTGGAGACTGATGTGCTTCCACCAGCCCTTGTACAGGGATTTTGCCTCTTTCCTGCCTCTCCTCCTGCTCGCTGTAAACACTGAAAGCCAAACTGAGCCGTGCTGGGTGGTTGGCTCCCTGCAGTTACATTTTCATGGCACCTCAGGCTGGTTTGGGTTGGAAGGGACCTTAAAGATTAGAAGTGACCCCTGCCATGAGCTGGGACACGTTTTGGAGGAGCCAACCCTGAGGGCACACAGCTCTTGGGGTTTGGTGTGGGAACGGCTTTGCCCATTGGAAATTGCAGCACCAGTGGGGTGGGCTGAGAACAAAAAGCACAACCCAGCAACTCCCATCCAGCCACAGCTGCGAGCTGGGCTCGGGGTGGGGAAGCCTTGGGGCACTGCGGGGCCAAACGCAGCCCTTTCCTCTCCTCCTCTTCCTCCCCGTTCCGTGCAGGACAGCCATGTGCGTGGGGAAGTGCAGCCGCATCGTGGGCCCCTGCCTGCTGGTGCTGGGCACGCTCTCCATGGCAGCCAGCATCCTCCTGCTCTTCCCTGGGGGAGCGGCCAAGTACCTGCTGGAGGGGCACATCAGCAGCCACGCCAAGGCCGTGCCGGGCGTCTGGGGAGGCGGCATCGCCGTGAGTACCGCGGGATGGAGCAGGGACTGGGGGATGGAGCAGGGACTGGGGGATGGAGCAGGGACTGGGGGATGGAGCAGGGACTGGGGGATGGAGCAGGGACGGAGGGATGGAGCAGGGACGGAGGGATGGAGCAGGGACTGGGGGATGGAGCAGGGACGGAGGGATGGAGCAGGGACGGAGGGATGGAGCAGGGACAGGGGGATGGAGCAGGGACAGGGGGATGGAGCAGGGACAGGGGGATGGAGCAGGGACGGGGGATGGAGCAGGGACGGGGGATGGAGCAGGGACAGAGGGATGGAGCAGGGACAGAGGGATGGAGCAGGGACAGAGGGATGGAGCAGGGACGGGGGGATGGAGCAGGGACGGGGGGATGGAGCAGGGACGGGGGGATGGAGCAGGGACGGGGGGTTGGAGCAGGGACAGAGGGATGGAGCAGGGACGGGGGGATGGAGCAGGGACAGGGGGTTGGAGCAGGGCAGGTGGCTCCCCTTTGTCCCCAGCTGTGTGTTTGTCCCTGCAGGTGCTGCTGGCAGCGACCCACGTCACGGCGCTGGGGTGGCAGTGCTCGGGCTGCTCCGGCTGCGGCACCCGTCAAAACGTAAGGCAGGGCTGGGACCCAGAGCTAACCCAGTGTGGGTGGGATGCGGCCGTGTCCCAGCCCTTCCATGGCCCTGTGCTGGGGCCTGGCAGGATCCTCCTGTCCCCGCGGTGGATTGTGACAGGTCCCCCCTCACCTGTGTTGGGGCACAGATCCCTTTCTCACGGTCCCACGGGGGGATGTGGTGGGTGCCCCTCTCCCACAGCAGGTCCTGGCAGGGTGTCACTCTCCAGTGGCCCTACAATGGGCCATGGCAGGGCCACCTCCCCAGGGGACAGGGCTCCATGTGAGTGCTGGGATGGGCTCTGCAGGTCACTGCCACTCCCTGCTCCCTGCCCAGCAATGGCTTCAACCTCAGCTGGGGAGGGGAGTTTTATACCCCCCTCCCAAACTCTGCTGACAGCCTGCAGCTGCGTTTTGGGTTCCCTCTGACTTTCTGTGTCCCCCACACCCCGCAGGCATTCATCTCCGTGGTGCTCTCCAAGGTGGCTCTCCTGGGAGCTGCTGCCTGCTTCGTCCTGTCCGGGGTGGGACTGACCAATGGCCCCCTGTGCTTCTACAACACCACCGAGCTCGGCCTCAGGCACGGAGCCCTCTGGGGCTACCCCTTCCTGGATGCCATTGACCTGCCTGATGCCAGGTGAGGGGCTGAGTCACCAGTGCTGCCTCATCAATTTATTGCTAATTAAGGCGGTGGGGTGGGTGGGTGGGTGCTTGCTGCTGGTGATTGATGCAAGACCCTGGTAGCTCAAGGAATCCTCACCTTCCATGGATTTCTACGTGGTGCTTTCCATCTTCATCACTCCCCCCTAACCCTGCTCATCCTTGGGATGAAGGATGGGATGTCTGGGGGATTTTACATGGTAGAAAGCGATGGGATCCTGGACCTGCTGCAGGCAGCACCCTGCACTTCTCCCGTTGCTGTCACACAGGGCTGACAACTACCTGTACAACCGGAGAACCTGGAGCATCTGCCTGGAGCCCGAGGGCGTCGTCACCTGGCACGTGGTCCTGTTCTCCCTCCTGCTGCTCATCAGCGTGGCCGAGATGGTGCTGGCCTTGCTCCAGATCCTCAACGGCTGCCTCGGCTGCCTCTGCGGCTTCTGCGAGGGGAAGTAGGGGCTGGTGGCAGTGCCAGGAGGCTGCTGCTCGGAGGAGGTGTCACCCTGGGTGACACTGCTGGCACACGCCCCAGAGAGGGCACAGCAGGAGCTGTGGCACCGGCCCGGGGCAAGAGCCCTGAGTGAGACAGACAGAATCGCCATGGGGGATGGACACCCCAGGTGTTGAAGCAGCACATGGGGACAATGTGCCAAGGGCTGCTCCTGTGCAGATCCCCCAGCCTGGGTGACGTCCCTTCCCTCGGGGCTGGCGGCTGTTTGGGGTTGGAAACTGGCCAGGTAAGGCATGGAGGTGAGGACTCGACTTCCAGCACCCCAGCATGAGCCCAGCAGCTGCCTCGGCCACTCGAGACACTGAAATGAGGCAGAGAACTGATTTTCTAACACAATTTGAAGGATTAGAACGCAGGCGTTCTGTATCACAGAGCTGGACACACTCAGGGTATCTCCTCTCATCAAATGTGTGCAGTGAAACTTTCCAACAGGGTGTTTGCTCCATCACGATCAGGCAGATTCATTACAAGGGACTGCATAGCTAATTCATGAACATCACTTTTCCTAGAACCAATTCACATGCCTCCACCCCTTCCTGGAAGTCCTTTGTTGGTCCTAGAGGATTGTCTAAAGGAGTGTCCCGTGGCTGCACTCACTGAGTGTCCCAATATTGTGAGAGTGCCTTGAATTTCTCTCAGGGCATCAGCTGCTGTTTCTTGTTACATAACTTTACACAGAAGTCACCACACTCCTCATTAGCTGTTTCTTCACTGGTTCCAGCTGTTTTAGCATCCTGTATGTCTACTTTTACATCCTTTCATCTAATCTGCTAATTAGTCTTTAAGTTCTATTTTACAGCTTCGAGGGAACTGATAATCCCTATTCTCCATGTTGTCTGTCACTTGTCAGCCCCCACCCACCCCGGTGCAAAATGAGACAAGGTGGTGTTGGACTGAAGAGCCAGACACTTCTGGTAATCAGTTCATATTTAGGGCAGCTGAGCTGGTGTTTGGCACCTGCACAGGGCAGGGGAGGTGAAGGAGACCTGAGGAGCCGAGCTGGGGGAGGCAGAGCTGGAATTGAGGTGTTCACCCACACTCAAGTGTCAGGAGCAGCTGCTGCTCATTCCCAGGAGCAGGACCCCACTCCTGGGGGTGCTCAGCCTGTGCTCAGCCCCCTCCCCAGAACCTTTACAGGACCCAGTGTGAGCCTGAGCCTGCCCGTGCTGGGACAGGGGTCAGAGGAGAGCAGTGATGGCCATGGCACATTAAAAAACTGAATTCCAGACCAGATTCAACATTAACTGGGCCATTGGGGTGGCTGAACCCCTGCTACCACCTGAGCACCACCCAGCCACTCACCCCCATCCTGTGGGATGCGGAGGGAATTGGAGGGGTAAAAGTGAGACAGCTCCTGGGTTGACATAAGAACATTTTAATAATTGAAATAATAATAATAAACTGTGATGAAAAGGAAAATAACAAAGAGAGAGAACTAAAATCCTAGACAGACAAGTTCAAATATAAAACCCAGCCCCATCCCAGGTACGATGAAGGAACAGAACTCTACCTCAGCCCAAACCCTCACAGTGACTTCAGAGACCACTGAGAAAAAGTCTTACACAACATATTTATGGCTCTTGCTTGGAGAGGAGCCTGGGGCTGGGCTGGGGGCAAAAGCCTCCCCACCCGACCAAAACAGAATTTTAAAAACAGCAATAAAAATGAGATAAACCCCAGTTTGGGGACAGTAACACACCTCTGAGCGATGTGTCTGTGCCCAGAGGCACAACCCAGGCTATGGGTTGAGGCTCCAGGATCCAGCACTGCGGGGATGGGGGAAGCTGAGCTGGAGGGGCTCTAGGAGATGAGGCAGCTCCTTCCTCTCCTCTTCCCCCTGTGGCGGGCGGGGCCGCGGCCCCGGCGGGGAGCAGCAGCTGTCAGGGGGATGTTCTGGAGCACGTCGTGCAGGGTGAACATGCTGAAGGAGATCTGCTCGTAGGGAGACCTCAGCCCGTTCTCGTAGAGGCAGGCGAAGGCGATGGCCGTGCCCCCGGCCACCGGCGCGTCCCTGTAGGGCAGCTCCATGTAAGCCAGGTCCGAGTAGGCGCTCGGGCCCTCGTAGATGACCCAGGGCTCTGTCCAGCTGTCTGCATCCCTGGGGAAGGTGCTCAGGTGAACCCCCATGTTGACCCGCGACATGGAGCTGGTGGGGTGGGAGTAGAGGATCCAGGTTGGTGCTTGGAAGAAGGGAGTGGGGCTGGGGGGTGCTGCAGAGTCCCCCTGGAGCAAGGAGACGCTGTGGGCATCACCGTGATGCCCTGGGGCAGGACAATCCTCATCAGGCTCATGGTGGTTGCTGGTGGGCAGCTCAGCACCTCCTGCCTGTAGGGTGGGCAGGTGCCCAAAGCCCCGGAGCACTCCAGGGAGCAGCCGACGAATCGAGCCCTGGAGGGGCATCCCGGGGTCATGGGAGGTGTTGGGGACATACACGAGAGGTGCAGGGAAGCCAATGACACTGCCATGGCAGCCATGGGGGGGCTCCACCAGCCGCTGGACCAGCTGCCCCCCGTGGAAGACGGCCCCATCATCTGTGCTGAATGCCTGCACCCTGAAGCCCAGGGGGCTGCGGGCGTTGCAGTAGAGGACGTTGGACCCGTCCTCCTCGTCCACTGACACCAGCTGGCACTCGCCCGTCTGCAGGTTGGGGATGAACTCCCCGAAGCGCCAGCCGCGGCCGTGGTCGTCGCTGTAGAAGGCGAAGGAGTGCGGGGTGGTCTTGCAGAGCTGCCCGAAGCACTCCTTGCAGTCGATGTGGTAGCTGTAGGCGGGCACCAGCAGCCGGCCAGAGCGCAGCTGGATCCCGTGCCCAGGGCCCAGCGCGAACGTCGCCCAGTCTGGGGAGTGGAGACGGGATGGGGTGAAGAGTGGCCACCGTGGTGCCCTGCCATGCCCAATGTGGAAGGGTCCCCATGGCTTCCTCTTAAGTCAAGCCACGTGGTGGGGTGGGAGGGCAACAGAGCCCAGTGCTGCCTGGTTGTCCTCATGCATGCTCCTACCCATGGCTATGGGGCCTCTCCAACTTCTCCCTACCCCCTGTAAGTGATACGGATACTCCCTCCATCCCTTCTCCCCTCTGCTTTACGTCCCCTTGTACCCTTTTGAAGCTTGTGGGATTCTTAGGTCAAGGTGATGCCGCTGGTGGCTCCAGAAGGCCAAAACCAATGCCCACCCCCTTGCTGGGTGCTCTCCCCTCTCCTCACCCCCCCAGCGTTGGGTACCTTTGATGGTTGCACCAATGACCTGCTGTGTCAGGTCAGTGGCTGTGCTCCAGCTCAGGCCCTGGTCAGCGCTGGTGACACAGCAGAGGCGGGTGACGTTTTGGCCAGTGACGATCTGGTAGGCTTCTGGTGTCCTGCCCAGCACCGTGATGAAGAAGAGGAAGAGGGTGCCCGTGAACTCATCGTAGACCGGGCAGGGGTTCATTGAGCGATGGTGCTGCAGCGTTGCTGTCTCCAGCACACGCATGTCTTCCCACTGCCCAGGGAGGAGGAGGAGGAGAGGACAGAGAGGGATGAGGGGGGTAAGGACCATCCAACTTTTGTGCCCAGAGCAGCTGTGACTGCCCCATCCCTGGAAGTGTTGCAGGCCAGGTTGGACAGGGCTTGGAACAACCCGCAATAGTGGAAGATGTCCCTGCCCATCCCAGGGCATGAAATGAGGTGGCCTTGGAGATCCCTTCCAACCCAAACCATTCCATGACTCCGTGATCCACTTCCCCCATGCCGGCCTCCCCTCCCCATGTGGCTGCCTGCTGGAGCCTGGCTGTGCCACACACAGGCGATGAGGACAGTCCCCGCTCTGTCCCCACGCTGGGAGCACCCCGTCCCACCTCCACGTAGCTGCCGTAGATGGAGCCGCGGCGCAGCACCAGCAGGTTGGCGTGGGCATCGTCGGCGCTGAGGCGCTCCTCGGCAAACGCCAGCAGCTTGGCCACGCAGGGCAGGTAGAGCAGGGCGGGCACTCGATACGTGACACCGTTGGATTCCTTCTCAAAGAGCACGGTCCGGGCCGGGAAGTGCCGGGAGCCCATGGCAGCTGCAGCAGAAGGATGGGGGGGGGCTGATGGAGGTGGGGGGATCGGCTGCTGGGCATGGCCAGGGGCGCTGGGCTGTTCTTGGAAGGGTTTCGGGTTTAATTTGGTGGGCTTGGGGCTGGGTAACCCCTGGGAGCAGGGCTGGGATGGAGAGGGGCTGAGTGTGCCTGGCAAGTCACTACAGCTCAGAGGTGGGTCACAGGGTGCCAGCGAGGAGGCTGACCTGGGCACCCCAAAATAAAACGAAATATAATAATTTGATCTTTAAGATGCTTGTCTGGGAAATCAAGGCCAGTGAGCAAGAGCAGGGAGGGCAGAGCTCACAGACGAGACCCCCGGAGCAGCCCAGGCTCATCCTGAGAGGGTCGGGAGTGTTCCTGTGCCTCTAGTGCCTCCAGAGCAATGGACCCAGCTGGCCCCTTGTTCCCCCTCCTCTGTGGGGGTACGTGAGGTGCACAGCACGGACAGTAGGGTCCCCAGCCGGGCTGCTCCTGTGGCAGTGGGTGAGAGCTGTCCCCAAATGCCTTTCCTTCAGGGACAGGTCAGCTGTCCCCAGCTTACATGTCCCTACATTTCCCTGGAGATTATCCTCACAGAAAGAGATGGACATCCACTGCAGGCTCAGCTGGAGAGGCCAGGAGCCACTCTCACCTGTGGTTTCATCAGGAGCTTTTGCTGATTCAACCGCTCCCCCGGAGAAAGTGAAGGCACTCACCGGGTCTGCTCAGCTGGAGTGTCCCCTCTGTCCCTCGGCCTCACCACGGGGTAACGCTGGCTGTCGTGGTCGCCGGCTTTCCACGGAGCTGTCGCCTCACTGCTCCGCTGCCACCCCCTCCCCTCGCAGGGTCCCCCCTCCGATGGGTCACGGGGCTCCCACGGCGGTGCCCGGGAAAAATCCCTGAGTCAGCAGCGGCGCTGGTGCGGCGCCCGTGGCACAAAGGCTCCGTTATGGGCCCGGGCAGAGCCGGGAGCCCCGCGGCTGCCGAGCCCCCCTGCTCGGACCCCCGAGAGGGGAAGCAAGGGACTCCATCGGGTGCGGATTGCACCTCCTGCCTCAGTTCGCCTCCTCCTGCAGGCTGGGAGAGGCCAGACCTCCATCCAGGTGCTCCAGCCCATGTTCACCACAGTCCATCCTGCCCTGAGCGCCCCAGCCTTGGGGGCTGTGGTCCAGAGGGTTCCAGCCCTCCCAGGACCCCCAGCTTTCTGTGGACACCCAGCCCTCCCAGCCTTTCCAGGATCCTCAGCCTTCCCAGGACCCCCAGCCCTTGCAGGACTCCCAGCATTTCCAGAATCCCCAGCCCTATCAGGACCCCCAGCACCACAGAATCCCCAGACTTCCCAGGACCCCCAGTCCTCCCAGAATCCCCAGCCTTCCCAGGACTCCCACCTGCACATAGATCAGCTACTAAGAAACTATTTTTATACCTATATTCCATCTCTGCCATCAGTTTAGCTAAAAGGGCATGACAAAATTCACATGGTAAATCACGGATCAGAAGCTCCAAGGGGAAAACTGAGGAGCAGGCTCAGAACCGCCCAGGAAGGGCCCCCTGGGACGGCCCAGGGTGACCACGTGTGGCTCCAGCAGCTCCGCCTGGCTGCTACAAAAGCCTCCCAAGCCTTGGGTTAATTTTAGTGAGGGTTCCTGTAGCACAGGACCCTGAAAGTGCTGTTAATCTGGGTTGTTCCTGCTGAACACCTGGGCTGGTTAACCCCTGCTTCAGCTGCTAAACACAGCTGAGGAAAATCCTGGCTCTGGTTCTCACCCCTCTCCCCCTGACAGCATCACTCCTGCTTCCCAGCTGGAGCTGCTGCCCCTCAGCTTTACCCCCAAGGCAACAGTGCCAGCCAAGGGACCCCAGATCCATCCTCCCCACCCTGCCATCCAGGGTCCTGCTGCTGTGGCAGTGCCGGGAAGGTTTGTGAGGATGGCAGCACCAAACCCAATGGATTTGGTGTCACTGCTTGTCATCTGTTCCCAGCACACCTGTCAGTGCCAACAGCGTGATATGTTTTAAAGCCGAGCCGGCACCTCCTCCTGTTTGTGCTGGTCAGGGTGGCAGTGGGAACCTGGACGCCACTGCTGTGCCCAAAGCTGTGCCTCACTATATCCCCTCCTAATCCATGCTGGAGAGTTTGGCCAACACAGCAAGCGGAGCCCCAGAAAAGCATCTGCTGATAAAGGGCTTCAGGGATGCTGCACCCAAAGGAACATCCGTGCCCAGGGACCCTTGCAAAACCACAAAACCTCTCCCACATGAGACACAGGCCCATTCACCTGGTGACACATGTGAGAGGCACAGCTTACATGCCACTGGCAAGGCAGCCAGCCTGCCTGGCTTTGGGCAGGATGTCTGGGACTCCCATGCCAAAGGCAGCCCCAGCAGCGTGTGGTCCTCACTGAGTGTGGATGCTGCTGGATGGGACACCCACCATCTCTCCTCCTCCTTCAAGCACTGCACTCCCTTGTCATGCTCCCCCACCTCCCTCCCCCTCCCCTAAACCCTCCAAATCAGGACTTGCTCCAGTGAGCTGTGACCAGACTGGATGTAACGATGGATATCAAATAAAATGAAATGAAGGCAAATGATCACGCTCGTGATTAATGATTAAGAGGCTGGAATGTCTAGGCCAGCTGCAGCCAGCCTGGCTCTCTCCAGCTGGGAGCAGGCAGGTAGGATCACCCAGGATCCAGCCAACACAAAGCCCTTGGCTCAAGGTCCCCAAAAAGAAACCAACCACCAATTTGGTGACCCCAAACAAAGCCCCCACTGCCTCCCCCTCACGCACAAGAGTCCTGTGGGTCAGTTACGTGTCAGACAAGGGGTGATCCAAAGCGGTGGGAAGCCACAGTGGGTTTCCACATGTCCTAATTGGACACTGGGAGCTCCATCTTCTCCTGGAGGCTGGTCCACAGCAATGGCAATCCCAGGTCTTTCCTCTTCTTGTGCGGGTGTTGGACAGCGTAAAGGTAGGACGTGTACTGGAGCTCTGGCATCACCATTTGCTGGCAGGTTCTCAGAGTCCTGTTGTCCAAGTCTTGTTTGAGGTTGTAACCCAGGATATTTGCAACCCCTGACTGGAAAGGCAGGAGAGCTTTGTTCTTGATGTGATCCCTCCTCACTGCCTCCTGCTCTGAGAGACAGGTCTCCATGAGCTCCTTCTGTCTGGTCCGCAGGTGATCCACCTCCTTTTCCAGCACCTCAAGCCCTATGGTCTCCTCAATTCTCCTCCAGAAGCTCTGGTTGAAGTGCAGGTAGAGCTTCCAGTCCAGCGAGCACCACACTTTTATCTGCTCCTCACTTTCTGGAGTCAACGTCTGGACAGTGTCCTGGCTTCTGGAATTGAGCTTGAAGTAAATTACATCATCCAGATCCCAGCACAAAGTGTGCTTCAAGAGGATCATGGACTCATCAAAGTAGTCTGCTATCAAGATGAGGTGGAAGTTCTGCTCGATCTCCTCCAGGACAGCCTGGGCGTACTTGGTGTCATCCTCGGCGTTGTTATCATAGCCAAAGTCAAACCACATGATATTCCTGGCGTAGATGTTCTCCCTGTAATCTGCTGGGTGGTAATACTTTGTGGGTGATGCCAGGAAGTCATTCACGTTCTTGGAGCTCCTGAAGGCAGGCACATTGTTCTTGTAGTAGATGTAGGAAGACTCCAGCAGAGGAATGGGGTTCCTCAGGATGGAGAAGTAGAAGGTGTTGGCTGCCATCACCTTTTTTACCTATTTGTGGGAGGAAGAAGAGGTTAGTCCTGCTGTCCCAACCAGGTTTCTCCGCTTTGTGTCATGGCCCTTTCTTACCTCCTCGGGGTTAAACCGCAGGTGATTGCACATGATGTTGTAATTTTGGCCTATGGCTTCAAAACCCTCCACAAACTGGGCCACAAAAGTCCTTGGGTATCCCAGGTGGAAGAGCTGGTCAGCGGGGAGGGCGACAGTGAGGTTGTACCTCTCTGCAAACCTGAACATGATGTTGAGCACGGTGCTGCTGGCAGTCTTGTGGGTCTTGAGGAACATGACGTTTGTCTTGGCATGGCATGGCGTGGGAGGGATCAGCAGCTCCTCGTGGCTCTTTGACATTCTGCAGGAAGGTGACAGATGGGGCAAAGAGACTCTCTGGTGCTGCACCCCACCTCTGGGAGCTGGCAAAGCCAAACCCAGGTGTTCCTCTGACACCACACCTGCAGCTGCTCCAAGGCTGCTTCCAAACCAGCCCCAGCCCTCCAGTGTAGATGTCAGTTCTCCCCCTCTCCAGATTCTCCCTGACCAAAGACTTCAGCTAAATCCCCTTTTCTTTTCCCATACAGTTGATTTTGTCCCAAAGAGGCTGTGCTTTGTCTAATTTGATTCCTCTCCCAAACATGGATCTAGGACCTAGTTTTGAGCCACCACCCTTTGAGCAGAGGTCACATCCTGGCTGCTCCAGGCACACAAAGCTGTGCAACCTTGCTTCTGCCTCACTTACCTGTAATTCTTATTCTTCATATGGAAAAATCCTGAGAGGCAGGTAAGTCCCAGGCAGAGGCTGAAAATGATGAGACATCTGACATGCCTGGGAGAAAAGAAGAGTTTCAGTGGATTTTTATCCAATAGTCCTTCCCCAAACCACCACATTTTGCATCTTGCCCTTGGGAACTTTAATCACTGTGAGCACAGTTTTACATCTCAGTGGTGGCAGCTACCTTTGGCCCCTGAGCTGTGCCAGCAGCTCTGGCGTTAGAGGCAAGATAGTGAGAAATTGCACTTTCACTGTTACTCTCCTAATTTTGGCCTTTGGCAAGACACAGTGTGCTTCAGGCACAGCCTGAGCTCTTCCCACAGCCTCCCGCTCTGCTTAGTTGCCTTTTGTTTTGCTTTTCTTTTGGTTTTCTGGGGCTTTAGAGCTTATTCACTATTCAAACTCCCAGATTATTCACCAGAAAACGAGCCTTTTGTAGGGGTATAAAGACTTCCCTGGTGAGAAACCTGAGCAGCTCCTGTAATCACATCGCTCCAGAAGATGGGGATTGGAAAAAAACCCACTAAACTGAGGTTCTTTTTCAATATAAATACGATTTTTCAAGACAGAAAATCAAATAACCCAACAGCACCCGTAATGGATTTATTACACCCCACTTTTAAATGGGACGGCTGGATAATGATGAGGTGGGGGATTTTTCCAGCATTAATTAAGCAACCACGACGTATTAAGGTGTTCCTCCCCACGGCAGGGGGGTGGAATGGGATTGTCTTTAATGTCTCTTCCAGCTCAAACCATCCTATGGTACCATGATCATCACCAGTGCACTCCAGCTGCGACACAGAGAGGATCTGTTTAAGGAATTTTTCACCACTAAGTTTGATCTGACTTCTCTCATCCTAGAAGATTTTTCAGCTCTGTGTGAATTCCATGTTTGCAGAATGCCCAAAATGCAGCAGATCTGGTTCAGGCTTTACACTGTTCTGAGAAGATATAATCCCGATTTACAGCACGGTGGGGTCACACTCATGGTTTTCACTGTCCAAAGGGAGCAAGGAAACATTCAAACCTTCCTCCAAGAGCCTTTTCCAAAGCCAGGGAAGACCCTCAGCTATAGCTGGTACCAACCTCTGACAGGAATTTGCAGGACAGCTTCTGCACGAAGAGTTTCAGGACAGACCTGCAGGCAAGCCTTCATCAGGATTTCCTAATTTTTTGGTCCCAGGCCTGTTAGGGGGATGGGAGTGGGACAATCTCCTGTCCTTGGAGATGAGATGGGAGAAGAAAGGCAGAGCAGTCCACGGGCAGCAAGGAGGTCACATGCAGCCCCCACCAATCTTCTTGGTCTTTCATTTAAACTGAAGCTGCCCCTGGTGTGATGGTTTTCCAAAACACATCACCCTACCTGCCTGGAGGTCCCTCCTAAGCTGACATCCTCCTGTTGCACCTTTCCTGTCAAGTTTAATGGGGGCAGTAACAGTCCATTTATTAATTTAGGTCCCCAAAATGGCAACTCTGAGAGATGTTTTATGGGGCAAACAAATGACATACACCCAAAACCATCTTAAGGCAGAGACTGATCACAGTATGCTCTAGAAGAACTATCAATTCCTTCTGCAGCAAGAAGACAGGCTCTGTAGACCTCTGCACATCATCACCTCAAGGCATCCCACAATGTTGTAATAGTTTACTTACATAAAGGTTTACACAGTGCCATTCTGCCTCCAAATACTCAGACACATTCAGCACACCCAGCTCATCTCCAGCCTAACTGAATGCTCCCAGTAGACCCATTTTCTCTGGATGTGCCCCAAACCAAACAACTGCCAGATTTTCTCCCTGGAGACACAGGGAGGAATGAAGGTTTGAATTATCTAGGCCAAAACTATGGTTACTTTCCTGGAATGGCCAGCTTTAAGGAGCAAGAGTGACTCATCTCTGCAGGACATGATCCATGCAGGTGCCACTCCCCATGTAGAAATGGCAGGCTTCTTGTCCCAGGGGTGACAAACAATGCATTATCATGGCATGGTGCTTGTTCCTGTGCCAGGGATGGGTGGATGGATGGATGGATGGATGGATGGATGGATGGATGGATGGGAAGACACCTGCCTTCCAGCCCAGGGAGCAAGCAGGGAGTGGTGACATGGAGGGAACTCTGCAGCACCTCAGCCCAGCAAAGGTGAGTGAAGAAGGTGTCCAGAGGAAGAACCAAGGGCAGGAACCGAGGAGATCCCCAGGGAGGAGGGTGGGGAAATGGAGAGCTACACTCCTTGCTGGGGATGAGAGGAGGGTTGCAGGTACACAGGCTGCAGGCCAGTGCATTAATGGGCTCCTGTCCCTATCACCCCCCAGGCTTGGCCACCCACAGCTGCACTCACAGAGCTGTCACTGACTCCAGAGTGACATTCCCACACACACTGTGGGAGTAAGGTGGGTAAATAAACAGATCTCTCATGGAGCAAACTGATGGCACCTTTCCCTCCTCTTACAACAAACCTCCATAATTTCTGCAGATCTTGTGCTTGGAAATACACAGGCTCTTGAAATGTTTCAGGGATTTTACTGACAGAAAGCATGTAGGATCTTCACCTGGAGCATGAACACTCTGTTTTGAACACAGTGTGACTGCTCTCCCAGAAAACAGCACAGGGCCACCACGGGATTTGCTACCAGACCTTGCCTCCAGTACTCATTCCAGAATGAGTAAGACATGACAACTGTTTGAAAGTCTGCCGAGAACAACGATTACATTTCAGGCTCTCTGTGCTTCAAATACATGTCATGGAAATTATGAGAATATCAAGAAGCATTTGGACAATGCTCTCGAGCACTCGGTGTGGTATTTGGGGTTGTCCTGCGCAGGATCAGGAGTTGCACTCAACGATCCCTTCCAGCGCAGAATATTCTGTGTCTGCAAACCTGCACTGGGGTTTTACCCCTGCTTGGCCCCCACCACGCTGGCACATCTCTGTGGGAGCCTTAAGCTGTGTTCCTTTAGTGTCACACACACTCCTCTGTCACAACACTGCAAGTCTCTGACGTGAACAGCGTCTTAGAAATGCTTAGGTTGGAAAAGACCTCTAAGATCTCGCAAAGCAAAGGTCACAAGAGAAAGCCCCAACTCAAATGTTGCACTGAAGTTACCTGAATGAGCCTGGGAGACCTTTGAGAAACACTTGAGAGCTGACTGCTAAGACACAAAATTCTAAGAAACGAAAAAACCTGTGCAGCACTTCACAGGGCTGGTGCCAGTGTTCCACTTGCCTTTCCAGCCTGTGCTGTGCTATCCCCCCTCTGGGAACAAAACATGGAAAACTACCTCTCTTAGAGGTACAGCTATGGATGCTCTAAGGCTTCGGGACCCCCTTCTTGCTCCTTTGGCTCAAGCTGAAAATAACAGGCATCTGCATCAAGCTAACAAGGTTGTTTTAAATTAAAAGACCTGAAACACAGGCAAGAAATACTAATGGCAAAGTGAAACTCTTCCCTGGAGCAAATTGTAACTAACTCTATAGGTCATTAACAACTTCCAGGGATTACTTTAACCAGACCTTCCTGCAAAGCAAGTTTTGATTCAGCACCCCGAGCACTCAGCTCCCTCTGCCCTTACCTTGGCGTGCACCCAGGGCTTTTCATGCTGCTGCGAGCTGGGAACTATCTCCTTTGCAAATCGACTCCAGTGCCTGTTCGTCTCCTCTGGCTCTTAGTGGCCACGTCTCTATTTCTAGCATCCTTTCCCTGCTATAAATGGCTGGGATAGGTGAGGACAAAGGGAGTGGCTAGGTGTACCCTGGAGTGGGTGGGAGTTAATTAATAAGCCATGAAAAGCGCTGGTATGGCAGGACATCAACACAGGTATAAAGAGCTGCCTTGGGACACGGCGTTCGCAGCAGCTTTGCCGGGAAGGAAAGGTTTAACAGGCATTCCTCAAGGGGATCCCTTTCTCTCCTGGCTGCAGGAGGGAGGTGCCAGGGGCTCACAGCAGGATCCGGGCAGGGACTGGTGGCAGGGGACTGATGGAGGGCACTGAACCTTTGTCACCCTGCACAACATCACATCGCCGGGGGCCACGGTCAGTGCCTGCTGTCCCTTTTCTCTCTGCTTCTTGCTCGGTGGGTAAGGACAGGAATTCCATGCCAGACGCATTTGGCAAGAGCAAATTAGGGACAACAGCAAAACAGGAACAGTGTTCACCTACGGAAAATTCCTCTTAAAACATTTAGACTTCAAACTTTTTGGTAAAAATGCAATTATTGTAGCTGGAGGTTAAGAGCTTAACAGACTTGGCTGTATCCAGGCCTTGGGAGGGAGAACTCTTGCCCCTAAGGGGCATCATTTTATGCTTTATCTCTGGTGTTATTAACGGTTACAATTCGTATCATGTAGGAATTTTAGATGCTGCTGTACACCAGCACTTCACAAACTGGATTTGATGCCTGCAGTTTGCCCTGGGAGAGCAGAATTTGTCCTGCAGGTCTGGAGGTGGGGTCATCTCCCCACTCCCCATGCCAGGATAAAGCCCATGCTCTCCTCATTTGGGCAACAAAAAGCATATCCCCATCTCTCAGCCTGGATTAGGGGGGATTGAGTTGTTACTTTTGATCCTTTACAGCCATGCCACATTCCATGCATCTCCTGGTGGTCCCCTTTCCCTGCCCACACACAGTGCCACCTTTCCAAACCTTGTATGCTGTTGGCCCAACGCGCCCCACCAACAGCCAAATCCTCAGCACTCCGGGATCCTTCACCTACACCACTACATTTCCAGAGCACCCAAATACACAGCATTTCTTTCAAAATCACAGCTTCCCCAGACCAGCCCCAACTCCAGTGCTTACCAAGATGCAGAGATTAGCAAGGTGTAGGGTTGCTTTCCTTGAGTTTCTTGGTAGAACCTGAGTCAATGTGCTCTTTTATGGAGAATTTCTAGGGTTACTCTTGGCATAGCACCAGCTGCTGCTGGCAGGGGGGGCACATTTCAGCGACCTCTTTCTCCTGTTACATTACACACGTCAGCTGTGCCATTTCTCGCTCGGGAGCTGGTAGAGCCCACGGATCACAAAAGCCCATTTTTTACACTTTTACAATTGATTCATTGCTCTCTCCTGGGGTGTCGTACACGAATCGTCAGCTTTGGTTACGCCAAAAAAAATAAACGGTGCCAGGCACAAATACTTGTCTTCATGTGGAGGTGGGCTGCTGGGAGACTGGGGCAGGGGAGGGCAGCCAGGTGACGCAGGGTTAGTGAGCTGGGGTGGGATCCATCACTGCATCCTGCCTCTGCTTCCTGCTGGGGGTCAGGCCCTGGAGGAGGTCAGCCCCTTTCAGTGGGATGGGAAGAACCAGAAGGTGGAAGTGCAAAAACTCGTGGGTTGTGATAAAGGCAGTTTAACAGGTAAAGCAAAACCTGCACATGCAAGCAAAGCAAAAGGAATTCATTGCCTGCTTCCCACTGCAGGCAGGTGTTCGGCCATCCTGGGGAAGCTGGGCTCCATCGCGCGTAACGGTGACTCGGGAACACCCCCCTTCCTCCTTCCTCCCCAGCTTTTATTGCTGAGCACAGCTCCTACGGTGTGGGAGACCTCTGTGCTCAGTCAGGGTCAGCTGTGTTCCCTCCCAGCTCCTTGCACACCCCAGCCCCACGCTGGGGGGGCAGGGTGAGGAGCAGAAAAGAGACCTTGATGTTGTGCAAGCACTGCTCAGCAACAGCTACAACATTCCTGTGCTTCCATCGCTGATCCAAACACAGATCCAGACCAGCCACTGTGAAGAAAATTAACTCTATCCCAGCCACAAACCAGTACAGAAAGACCACTGGTTCTAAGTGTGGAGCATCCACAACATTCTAGTATTTAAGTCTGTCTCAGAAAAATCAGAATTTGGGACAAGAAATTCCTGACACAATGATTCTTTCTAAAAATACACATACATGCACCCAGCCTGTCTCTCCCTCCTATAAACAACAGTGCATCACTATGTGAAATCATCACTGAGAACACAGAAGTAAAGTCTAGTAAAGATATTATAAAATAACCCTTCACTAACTCCTCCCTTGAATTCCCTCAGAGAATAGTTCTATTGTTTAGTGAAACAGTAAAACTTACATGGAGCTTCAGAATCTTCACGTGTAAGGAAGATGGTTAAATGGAGCTGTGCCAGAACTTCCCCGGCCACAGCACGGGGCTGTGTGCCTCCCTCCCGAGCACCCTCTCCATACATGGCTGAAAAAGAGAGGTATGGAAAGTTCCGCTTCCCAAAAAGAGCCTTTCATGTGGAAAGCTTGTATTTTAAACAGTGATGGTCAGTAGTTTAGGGGAAAAAGGAGAAAGAATGGCGTAGGAAAAGGGCAGAAAATATAAACAGCCTGATCCGGAAAGAACGAGCTGCATCAGCCTACCCTGGCAGAAAGCAAATCCTGAATATTTATTTTCCGACATCATGGACTTCCCCTGTTTTTTCATCACCCCACACACCCAAGCAGCACAGGCTGACTGTGTTGCATGGGCTGCCTTCTCTTTTCACAGAGACACAGAATTCCAGAACTATTTGGGTTGGAAGAGACCTCCAAGACCACTGAGTTCCCCACCTTGTAACCAGCCCAGAGCACTGAGTGCCATGTCCAGGTATTCCTTGGCCACCTCCAGGGATAGGGACTCCATGCCCTCCCTGGGCAGCCTCTGCCTGACCACTGTTTCTGTGACAGAATTCTTCCTCTTTGCTAATGATGGCATTGTTCACTTTGCTTCATCCCAGAAGAGCTCCTCTCTGACTGGACCTGAGGGATGAAGGGAGATGTGGGGAGTGTGCCATAGTGGAGAGAAAGGGTTGAATGGGCAGGAGTGGAGAGCAGCACTAGATACTGGTAGGCCATGTAACATATGGAAATATTTCTGTCAAAAGCATCCCTGTGGCCAAGATGAGAGAGGTGTGATCTTAGAACTGTATTGAGAAGGGAGTTGCAACACGGTGCTGGCACAAGGCAGCATCCTCAGTGCAATCCGACAGCGTGCAGCCTTGTAGAGATTGTGTTCTGCCTTAAAACAGAAGAAAACACTCTTTAGGATGGTTTTTCTTCGAAGAACAAGGCTCTGGATGGAACATTTATTTCACTGCTCTGTGCAAGAGCCAACATCACCAAAAAGTAGGTAATGGAGAAGATGGCTACTGCATAAGACATCACCTTTCCTATTCTCATGGGATCAAGTAAGGCTTGCCAAACCAGTACACCTGAGTAAAAGCCATCAACTGGCACCCTCTGAGCACAGCTTGTTGATTAACTGTCCCACAGTCCACCCAGGAGAACCACAGAATCACACGATGGTTTGGGCTGGAAGCTCATCTTGTTCCGACCCCTCTGCCACAGGCAGGGGACACTTTCCACTGGATCAGGTTGCTCAAATCCCTGTCCAGCCTGGAGAAGATTGTGGGGAGGAGTGTCTAAGGCGTTGCTGACATCCACGGCTCTCCCCATGTTGACAGAAAACATCCTTCTGTTGTACAAAGTAGTCAGTTTAGTGACACTATTTACCTTTGGAAAAACCCTTGGCTCTTTCTTATCAACTCCTGCTTCATTTGTATACAAGAGAGTCTGGCTTAAGAGTGACACATATCTGTAAATACGGATATGAATAGCAAACACCAAGTAAGCCAGAAGATGAGTGACTCACTGCCTTCTGTAGCACAAGGGTGATGATGTGGTTTTGTACAACAAACCATGAATTACAAAACAGACTGTAGCACATAAAACCAAATCCCAAAACCAACAAAATCCTCCATGTTAGGAATAGAACAGTTCAGTTGGAAGGAACTTAGGACAGTGATCTGGTCCAACTGTCTGATCAGTTCAGGGCTGCCCTAAAGTTACAGCATTGCTCAAATGGCTCTTAAACACTGACAGTCTGGGGCATCAACCACCTCTCCAGGAAGTCTGGTGCAGTATTTGATTATATGCTCGATAAAGAAACTCTTCCGAATGTCCAGCCTGAACCTCCCCCGGCCCTGCTTTGAGACCAGCATTCCCATGAGATCAGCACTTCCCTCTCCATGCCCCCTCCTCAGGAAGCTGCACAGGGGGATGAGGTTGTCCCTCAGCCTCCTTCTCTCCAAACCAGACAAAGCCAGGGCCCTCAGCCTCCTCCCAGGACATGCCTTCCAGCCCAGCACCAGCATGGTTCTCCTCTTCTGGACACACTCCAGCACCTTCCCATCATCTCTAACCTTGGAGAGCTCTGGGTGAGGCTGCCCCAGTGCTGAGCACAGCTGGACCACCCCCTCTCCTGCTCGCTGGCCACGCTGTGTCAGGTGCCCCCAGGGTGCCATTTGCCCTCCTGGCAGTGGTTCCTCCTGAGCTGCTGCCAACCAGCACCCCCAGATCCTTCCAGCAGGGCTCTCCCCAGCCACTCCTCTCCCAGCTCGCTCTCATGCTCAGCATTGCTCTGGGCACGGAATCCAGCACTTGGATTGAGTAATTCTGTGCCACTGGCAACTGCCCAGTGGTGCAACTGTGCAGATCCCTCTGCAAGGCCTCTTGTACCTCCAGAGAGCCCACAGCACTCCCAGCATAGAATCACAGAGTGGTTTGGGTTGGAAGGGACCTTAAAGCCCATCTCATTCTACTTCTCTCCTATGGGCAGGGACACCTTCCACTAGACCAGGTTGCTCCAATCCTTTTGGATTATCACTCAGTGTTATCCCAGATATTATCCAGTCAGGTTTGGAGGGATAATTTTCCACCTCTCTGTGAGAGCAAATCATGATTTGCTGTGAAGAACAGACTGGAAATTAAGGTAGCAGGAAATGCTGGTATGCCCAGAGCCTGCCCCTGGCCAGGCAAGTGTCCTGGGATCCCCTGTCTCAGTCTGGCTGAAGGTATTTCTCCTCCAGTTGATAAAATCCAGAAGCTGGGTCTCCAGCACCTTCTCTTCTCTGGCCAGTCCTTCCAGCACTGCAAACCTGTACATGGGACAACACTGGTGCTTATTTCGGACAGCCTGGAGGTAGCATGACTAAAGAGACCAGAACCAGATGCTGTTGTGGGCTTTGGTGTAAGTGTATTAGATAAAACAAGCAAGGAGGAGCAACACCTTCACTTGGAAGATTTGCACCCACAGGTTCTCCTGTGTCTCTGATGCTTCACTTGCACAGCCCAAGTGAGAAAATGCCTCCTTTGGCTGCTGTCACCTAAGGGGAGAGAGAGTTAGAATACTCCTACACACAGAGTATCTCTGTGTTTGGTTTCAGTGCTCAGAATGAATAGGAAACCCAGTAGTGTGTTCTTCAGCAAGAGCAGGCAACCCTGAAAAGAGCAACCACATTCCTTTACTTGTTCCATCCCACTAACAGAATCAACCACAGGGCACTCCACGTGCTTGCTGATCCACCAGTGTGTTCATGGCTCAAGTGCAGGTGCGGAGCCGGAGCTGCCCTGCTCTGCTGCCTCCTCAGCGCGTGTTGCTCTCAAGAGCTGAGGGCAGCGTCTTGTAGGGGTTGAGGATTCCCTTGGGGTCCAGCATGGCCTTGAAGTGCTGCATGAGCATCACTGCCTGCTGTGGTTTGCTGTACTGAATGAACTGCTTCTTCTTGAAGCCCAGCCCGTGCTCTGCACTGATGCTGCCATTGCACCTTGCAGTCCACTCGTACACAAAGGGCTCGATGGCATCCAGCAGGGAATGGCTGTAGGAATCCGCTGTGATGTTCAAGTGCAAGTTCCCATCTCCTGGAAGAAAACATTGCACAGGTGGGTCTGGGAGAAAAACTTGGTGACCCTGCAATGGGTACTCATTCCTGGCTCCTCCACGTTCTCAAACAAGAGGGCCTTTGTTAGTCTGCAAACTGTGCAAAATGGACAAGCTCACTGTCCTATAAACATCAGTCTCTTTGTGCACAAATAATTCAAAAAGGATCTTTGCTTTTCCATGCTCCCAGTGCAATATTTGAGGAAGGGTTCCGAGTTAAGCTACTTTCAAACTTGGACTTTTGTGATTTTACAATTCCCACTGTGCTGCATTAATGATTGTGCCACCACCGTGATGCCATGACAAAGACTTCCCCCATGGCATTTCATAACGATCGTTAGATTTTAACATGGCCCTTCATCACTTTTTCTCTCCCTATTATGTTTGTGCAATGCTCCAAATGCGCTTTGGCACCGTGTCAACAGAAACAAAGAAAGCAGAACAATTTCTCCTTTTGCCACTGTGTGTGACAGTATTTGATTAGGCACAGAGCTGCTGGGTACTGCGAAAGACAAAACACACAATGATAAATACAATTTACTCATCCTTCTCCCTCCGGAACCTCTTCCTGCATCCTAGCAAACCCTCACAGCACACAGTTTAGTCCTCAAAGAGCTTCCACAGGGAGCCTTTGTTATGCAATGTGTCTTTCAAATGATCCCTAATCAAGTGTGCTCAAGAGTGTTCCATGTTATTTTTTTATAACAGGACAGCTCTGCTAAACAACTAATTTACCTGCTTGTAAAATCAGATTTGTTTCCCAGCATGCTGACAAATCTATCAGCCTTTCTGTGCATTTATCATTATCACTCTCTGTTGGAGGGCTAATGGCTCACAAAAAATTGATTTCCAGTAGGATTAACCACTTTGGACAAGAAAGTGGTTATCTGCCGAATGTGTTGAAATACATCAACCAAACTGATGGTCCAATTGAACAAATTACATCTTTAAGTAGAAAGCACACAGCAAGAAGATACAGATGACCAGGTCTGTGGCTCACTGGCCAGCAACCTGCCATCAATGTATGGAAAACAGTCCAAAGGCAGTAAAATCCAAACACAAAGATCCTGATGCACCCTCCTCTTCCACAGCCTCTCACTAACTGCTGCACAGCAGAACTTACAGCACAGAAGGGCCCCCACTTACCCAAGTGGCCGTAGCCCACCACATTTTTGGCACTGTGGCCCAGCCGAGCCCTCATATCAGTCACGAGGTCATAGAGCTTCCCCACGGGCAGGGAGATGTCGTACTTGTACACATAACCCTCGTGAGTGAGGGCCTCGGTGATCCTCTCCCGCAGGCTCCACAGCACCTGAGGAATCAAGGAGCACAGAAATCCACATAAACCAAGCAGCTCTTGGGTTCCATGCATACACCAAACATCAGTCTGAACACTTCCCTATATAAAATACAAATCCATGTCAAAGAGATTTGTGGAAGAGGAAACGCTGACTTGCCTTTATTTTCTTATCGTCCGTCGCCACAGTTCCATCAGTCACCAAGCCAGAAGTCATGGCTTGTTCTAGGAAGTTGTTCAATTTTTCTTCATCGTGGCTTGAGTTGGAGCCCGAAGTTTCAATTAAAACATAAAAAGGGCTGTCTGAGAACAAGGGGAATAGAGTTAGTAGATGCCCTGGGGCAAAACAGAGGAATTCAGAGCAGGTTTTGGAGCTTTCCCCATGTGTTATGTGCCCAGATCCTCTGGTGCCAGAGAGGGCAGTCTTTTATCTGCAGGGCACTTCAGTGACATGTTATATCTTTGCTTTAGCAGCCACTTTTCCAGAAAGGAAGGAGTTTTGTGAGGACAAATACAAGTAAAAAGTCTCATCTTTAAAGATAAAAGGTGTTTGGAATGGATGTACTAGATACAAAAATTATGAGGGATGCCCACACAATCACGGACTTTTTAAAAGTCAGTGAGTCAACTTTTTAAAATGAGTCACTTTTTAGAAGTGTTTAAAACTAGTCTAAAAATCCCCAAGCAGTGCAGTGCCCCTTTCTACAGTGTGAATGTCACTGGTACCTCTCACTGGGCTGGACAGCTTGAGATGCCTCTCAACCAATTCCATGCACTTCTCATCCATGAACTCATAGGCAGACAGGATCTCACCCAGCATGGCTCTGCAGGTTGTGAATGTTTCCAGAACCTTGGCAAAACTCTGACACCCTTCACACACAACACAGAGAGGAATCAGGACCAAAAAACAGACACCACCCCAAACCCTTTGGAGATTCTGAGAAGTAAAAAACTCTCAGTGAAGATTCCCCACAAACAACTCTGGAGCTGCTGAGGGACATGCAGAAGCAGCTTTTGAGCACGTGTTCTGCTGATCCAGAGCCTGACCTACAGATGTGACCTCTCAGCCTTGCCTCGTCACCCTGTCACTCAGCTGACTCCTGGATGGAGCTGCCTCTGCCTACTGTCACAGTCTTGCCCTCCTCACCTCTTGAGCCTGTCACACCAGGCCCTCACCAGGGAGGGGACTGTCCTGCCTGCCTTCTCACCCTGCTAAGCTCCTGGCTCCATTTTCCTTACAGAACAACCTGCCCTTGCAGGTATTTCAACAGATATTAAATATCTGCATGGGTATTTTAGCAGAGAGTCCTACACTACTTCCCAGA
Organism: Eopsaltria australis; assembly: GCA_034509425.1. Lineage (NCBI taxonomy): Eukaryota > Metazoa > Chordata > Aves > Passeriformes > Petroicidae > Eopsaltria > Eopsaltria australis. Next base: position 924,419 of record JAVTVJ010010697.1, read on the forward strand.
AACCAGCTGATGGCAGGCTGAGCAGTGCTTTCTCCTCTCCATCCCTTTTCCCAGCCTCTGAATTCAGGTGTGAAATCATTAATATCAGCTTCTACCTAGGAATGCCACGTTCACAGCCTTGGGCTTCTGAGGACAGAGTATGGAGACAGCAGTGATAACTCCCAGGGTCCCCTCAGATCCGATGAAGAGCTGCTTCAGGTCATAGCCCGTGTTGTCTTTGCGCAGAGAGGTCAGACAGTCCAGAGCTGAGCCATCAGCAAGCACCTGTGGGAACACAGGGGCCCAGTCAGAGCACCTGGGCAGCAATCTGCTGGCATGAACTTGCCTGTGACCAAGCTGATGGGAAGTGTCACTTACCTTGGGCACGGGAACAGAGCTTCAGCCCATTCCCACACTGCTCCTCCATTCCCAGCTCTTCCCCTCCTCTGTCTCCTACCTGAGTAGGATAGAGTAGGTATTTCCCTCCTACTTCTCTCCTGCTATCAGGACAAGTTATAACAGAAGACCCAGTTTGCTCTACTTTTCTCACTAGTGGTGGAGAAGACCAGCCACTCTCTGCAGCCCTAGCTCCAGTTATCCAGCAGAAACGAGGAAAGCTACTTAAAACAGTGGACAGTTAAGCAGAATGAAGAAAACCCTCTGCCACTTGAGCCTTAAACCAAGGCTGAGTATCTCCAAGACAGGTTATTAAAGGCTATTTTGACACAAAAGCCAAACTGACCGGAGACAAATGTTCTCCTTTCTAAGTCTACACAGTAAAACCAAGCCATGCTTTTGTTCCCTGACCAAGGTTTTTCCCCCTTAATGCTCTGCTTCCCATCAGTGAGAAGTTTCAGAACTCCTAATCCAGCCTTCACATCCCAAGGCACTCGCCTGTAGGGCAGGAGCAGCTGAGGAACAGCAGAGACTAGGACACAGCCAGCAGTCAAATGAACCCAAAGCAGACAGCTCTGTTATGGGGTGGGCTTTCAACCTTAAGATGATCTTTGAAGTCCCACCCAACACAAACCAGTTTGTGATCCTATGATTCCAGGATCCAAGCGAGCAGCCACTAGAAGAGAGTGATGCAGGATGGATTTAGCAGAGTGTTCCAGAGACCCACTGCTCAGATGAACCAACTCCATGCAGATAACCTGGGATCCCCCAATCTCTCCCTACCTTCTTGTCACTTGTCTAGATTAGAAAACCACCTAACACCACCTGCGTCAGCAAGCACTGGAAGTCAGGAAGCTGAAAACTGCAGCAGCAATAACACGCTACATGCATGAAGACAACTGCTGACCCTTCTCAAAAGAGCCCAACAAGGAAAAGTTACGAGTGGAAGCCTGGAGAGGAGCTTGGCTGTGTGCTGGATAGTTGGAAGAGAAGGAAGCAGTAAGGAGCAGAGGATTAAACAGAGAAGGGAACTGCCAGGTACTCGCCTTACCACTTCCAGGCCCAGCACCGTCCCTCGCAGGGAGCCGTATCTCAGGAGCCGCAAGCCTCCGGCGTTGGTGGCCACGTTGCCCCCGATGTGACAGCTGCCCTTGGCTCCCAGGTCGAGGGGCATGATAAACCCCTGCTCCTCCACATACTCGTTGAGCCTCTCCAGCACACAGCCCGCTTGGCACACAAGGATTCCTGGAACAGAAACGCCCTGCTGCAAGCTGATGGCTGAGAAGAAGGTGCCTCCTCAAGAAGCACGAGCAGTATGAGCAGATGCAACCACCTCTTCCTCCAAAACTTCCTGGGATTCAGTTTAAATGCACAAGTCTGTGCATGCTCCAGGGAAGTGCCCCCTTCTCAAGCCTCGAGGAGCTTTGCTATCACCTCAACATCTGGTCACCCACAGTTCTGGACTGGTAAAACACAATCACATTAAGTGTGTCTCTGCCTGTTGATCTCTGTCTTTGAACAGAGATACTCACACCAGCCTGACCCCCAACCCCACAAATCCCCCAATCCAAACAAATCTCCTTATGATGCTGCTGGGCTGAACCCTGCTGATCCTGCTGTTATCTGTTCCCAGGAATATGCCTGTTTTGGGGCCTGGGGCTCATGTCTGTGCCTCACATCCCTGGAATATTTACCAGACACCTTGTCAAAGCTGATGATGTGGTTCATGAGAGCAGTGGAGAGAATGATCTCATCAAAGACAGGAACGCTGCCCCCAACAAGGCCCGTGTTACCCCCCTGAGGGTTCACTGCCAGGTTCCTCTCATAGCAGTACCTGGAAGGAGAAAGGTTTCTGAATCTTTATGCATTTAAAAGCCATAATCAATCTGTCAGACAAGTTTCACCTCTACATGAATGTCTACTGTTGTGACAGTACTCCTTAAAATTAAGCAGCATTTCACTGAAAGATTAAACTGATGCAAGGAGACAGTTTCAATGACAAAATGAGAAAGTGAAGCTCCTGTCTGAACTCAGCAGCTCCACCTGCCAAGCACTGCCCACCACATGCTCTGAGCTCACAGCAGCTCCTGCACAGGGATGGCACAGAGCCCCACAGCAACAGAGCTCCTCCAGAAGCCCTGCCTGCCTTTACTGTGCTCTGCATCCCTGTTTGAACAGAGCCAGGAGCAGGTCCCTGCAGCTTTCAGCTCCTCAGCCAAACAGTGAACTGGGACAGTACTGCCCAACCAGAGCTGTGCTCACACCAGTGAACCAAGGGATGTGGATAAAACAGATCCTCAAACTGCCTGGTTCTGCCCTAACCTTCTTTGCCTTTTCAAACAGAACCTCCTAAATCTTTCACAACACTTCTCCTTTCTGAGCACCTGAACAATAGCTAATTTTTGCCATTTATCAGAGCAGAAAAATCACGAAGAAAACTGCCCCAGCAACTCTAATGCTTGAGGAATTTGTGTCTCAACACCTACCTACAAGTTCCCTTCACCTGTCAGATCCTCCCTGACTCAACCCAAGTCTCCTCAGCACCAAGCCCAGCAGAAAAGGTTACATTACCTGAACCTAATAACAGTAGCAGAGTAATAGCAGAAAAACACATTACCTGAGAACCTGAGATACCTCTGCTGTCGTCTGTGGCTTCAACACCAGCTGGCTGCAGCCTGCAATGAAAGCAAGGGACTCTCTAGGCAAGCTGTGGCTCTGCAGAGGTCAGAAAGAAACAGGTGGGAACACATGAGGTGGGGAATAACAATGCTCCCTCCACTGCTAGGCATTTCAACCACTCTGACAACAAACATTCCAACAGCAGCCTTTCCCTTTAAGCCCTGCAAAAACTTTGCATGTACAGGTAGACTTGGCTGCTGCTGGGGGCAGTGGGAAATGGTTTAAATTCTCATGAAATCTTTGACAGAAGCAACAGAGAATTCACAATGCTTGATTTAGATTCACACAATCACAGAATGGTTTGGGTTGGGTGGGACCTAAAAGTTCATCTCACTCCATGGGCAGGGACACCTTCCACTATCCCAGGGTGCTCCAAACCCCATCCATCCTGGCCTTGGACTTCCAGGGATTCAGGGGCAGCCACAGCTTCTCTGGGCACCCTGTGCCAGGGCCCCACCACCCTCACAGGGAAGGATTTCTTCCCAATATCCCATCTAACCCTGCCCTCTGTCACTGGGAAGTCATTCCCCCTTGTCCTGCCACTCCAGGCCCATGTAAAAAGTCCCTCTCCCTCCTTTTTGTAAGCCCCCTTAAGGTACTGGAATGCTGCAATCGAGTCTCCCAAAAGCTTTCATATTCTTGTCTAAAGTTCAATCAAAACTGTTAGCTGAATCGATTTGTCTCAGGAAAAAAATTAATTATTAAGTTAGAGGGTTTAGATTATTTTTTAATGAAAGCCTCTAAGTTTACCAAGTATCAGGTAATTCTTAAAGGAATGTTTTTATGAGGAAAACTCATCTTGGAGGCGCAGGCACTTATCTGGTCTCTCTGGTGACCTGTGACAGGACCCGAGGGAACAGCTGGAGCTGTGTCAGGAAAGGATTAGGCTGGATATCACGGAAAGGTTCTTCCTCCAGAGGGCGGTGGGGCACCGAAAAGGCTCCGCAGCGAATGGGCACGGCCCCAAGGCTGCCAAGAGCTCCAGGAGCATTGGGACAACGCTCTCAGGCACAGGGTGGGATTATTGGGGTGTCTGTTCAGGGCAAGGAGTCGGACTGGATAATCCTTACGGGTCCCTTCCAACTTTACGGTCAGTACACATGCGATCCGCCATAAATAAAGACGAGATTTCCTTTGGCAAACTCCTTGTTGCGGTAACTCAACAGAGGTAGGAAGGAGGCACACCAGGCAGCTCGCTTACCTCGCACCGACCTCAACCAGTCCACATTAAAAGGCTTCACCTCCTCCTCGCCGCTGACGACCCTGCCGGGCATGAGGCGCTCGAAGAAAGCCACATCGCCGCCCTCCAGCCTGGCGAAGGGCAGCCTCCGCACCGCGTAGCGCTCGCAGGTCGGCACCACCTCCCGGCAATCAGCGAAACCCCTCCCCGAGGCTGCTCCCGGGGGCTCCCGGCTCCGACAGCGCTGCAGGACCGCCCCACGGCAGCTCCTAAGCCAGGCGGCCCCGCGGCTCCACAGGACCGGGGAAGCCATGGGGGGAAAAACCGCGGCCTCCCCGTGAGGGGAACCTTGAGGGGAAGGGGGGGGGGGGTAGCGCCTCAGCGAGTCTCTCCCGCCGCTCCCACCGCACTCCCCCGGGACACCGCAGCGCCACGCAGCCTTCGCAGTGCGAGTTATGGAAGCCGGCGGGGAAATTCGGGATGATCCCGGTGCGCGGGAGATGCCAAGGACCGCGCCGCGGCCTGGAAGCGTCGGGAACGCGCGGCGCGCCTCACGCCGAGCCGCCAGGGGGCGCTGCCGCCCAGCCCGCGCTGAGCGCGAACGCGCTCAGCGCGGGCTGGGCGGCAGCGCCCCCTGGCGGCCAGAGGTTGCAACAGCACCCCCCCCACACATTTATTCCCAAAAATACTTTATTTATAATATAATCCAACATCTCCAAGATTCAAAAATACAGTTATACATTTCTTTTTTTTTTTCCTCTTTTTTTTTAAACTTTACATTCCTCGTTTTTTGTTTTTTTTTTTGTCGTTGGGTGAAAGTCGGTTTTGACCTCCAGTTTGGATGAGCTGTAATAAAGCTGAGCCCCTGGTGGGGTTTTGTTTTTGTTTTTGGGCAAATGTTTAGTGGGATATTCCTTAAGGGATCGCCCTTCTCCAGGAAACGTTTAAACACTGTACATTCAAAAGTCAGAAGATTTAAATCCTTTAGTAAGCAAAAGTGAAGGCTGCTGGTATTTCTGTCTACAAGGAGTCATAAAAAAAAATCTTTACAACCAGGTGTAAAAGGGCAGGAGATGCTCCTGAGCCCATCCAAGCCCTGCACTGGCATGTTCCCAGTGGGATAGTTTATTGCTGGTATCAGATCTCGGATGCTTTACATGTTGTAAAGAAGAGGAGAATGTTGTACCTCACACTATTCATCATTCCTAGCAGATTATCCTTCCTTTCCAGGGCTCTACCTTCTAGAGCTTGTTTTCCTTTTTGCTTTGCTGGTTCAAGTGGGAAATGCTCTTTGAAGCCCCAAAAGTACTTCTAAAAATGTGATTTGTTATCCTACCTGACCAGAATTTTGGAGCTGATTGAAGTCAGCTCCACACTGGCTCACCCAGAGCTGCTCTCTTCCCTCATGGGATGTTTCCAGCAAGATCTCCAGGAGAGGAATTTTGAGATTATTTCAAATCAAATGCTCAATCCATGGCAACACCAGTACTAACAAAGCCTTAGAGAAAAAACTGGGGGAAAAAAACTGTCTACAATACCATTGGATGGAAGGGGAAAACAAAATCTGGAACAGCATCAGGGACACAGCAATGCTCTGACTCAATCCAGTGCAGAGGGGGAAGGAGGAGCAGCTCTCATCCTCTGGATTACAGGCTGGCTCACGAGGTATCACAGATCTGCTCTCATGAAGAGGCAGGAAGAAGAGGGCTTGCTGTCCTCCAGGTCTGTGTGGCTGTGCTGTTCCTCCTCCTTCCCTCCAGCACTCTGGGTTTCATATCCCTGCCTGCTTTCCAGGTGCTGTTCTGTGGTAGCACTGACAAATGTGCATCACAAATGTGCATTTTCATGCACACAACTATGGAAACTTCATCTCTCCCTGATGCAACACCTGGGACATCACACTGGAAGTGACAGGAACCTGAAGACAGGGATTATTTCCTAAAATCCAGCCTTTTTTTCCTGCCATAAATCAATGTTCACGGAAAAGCTGCCTCAGGATTGAGAGGTTTCTTCTGTCAGCAGCAGGCACAAAGCTCCACAGAGGGAAGGAGAAGTGGCAGGAGCTGTGCTCTACTTTCCTTCATTGCAAAACATGAGTAAGAGGCTCAGTGTAACAGGAAAAAGCCTTCTTTCTTTTGGAAACGTGCCAGAATCTGAGTAGAAGTGTTTTTAATCTTCTGTGCTGTTTATTCAGCAGAAGAAAAGTTTATCTGGAAGTTTCTTTATGACTTTGCAGCAGTTTGTACCAAGAGCTCCTGCACACTGAGATGGAAAGCAGCACACAGCCCTGCACAGAGCTGCCACCAACACCCAGCAGGGACCAGAGCCAGCAAAGTTCATGAGTTTGGGGCTTTTTTTTTCTTTCCTCCTTCCACCAGCAGAAGGAAACCCTGCTGCACCTTTCCCCACTACATCTCTCATTGCAGGCAGGTAAAGCCTCGTGATGCAGGAGGCAGATATGAAGGCAAGACTTGTCTCTGCTCTCCCCCTCAATTTCTGCATCCACTGAATCTCCAGAGGAAGGAAAAAACAGACTTTTGCTTTCCAGCTCCTGATTTCCTCTCTCCCTTCTGCTGCAGCCACTGATGCTGTGCTAATGCAAGGATTCACATTCATCACCTGAAAGGCAGCTAAAGAAGCCAAGAACATGCAAATCTGGCCCAGTAAAAAAAAGACAAGTTCTGTTAGAACACTCCTGAATGGCCTTCTCCAACAGCAGAGCCACACCATCATGGGAACAAACAGTGTCCTCATGGAGCCTTTCCCTAAAACCTGATTTCCTGATTTACCACACAGGCAATCACAGCTAACAATTCAGGCCTTCATCTTGTTTTTGTGAATAAATCCAACCTTCTCTCTCTCTCTCTCTCTCTCTCTCTCTCTCCAAGAATACTGTAGGTTTCATCTTCACAGTGATGTACTTAAAGAATCTTCAGGGAAATGGAAACAGCCAGAAAAGGCAACACCCCTCCCTCAGAATTATTGTGCAAGACTAACATAAATAAAATCTCCGTGGCAAAGGGATTTGGGACTCCTTCCCAAAGTCATTGTCTTAGGAAAGAACAGGAATTTCAACTGGCCACTGGATAATTAAATATCATACCAGAAAAAGATGGAGGACAGATTAACAAAAAATAATCAAAGGTAATATTGCAACATGAATGAAGGAATATATTAAATTCTTCTTGCCTCGGCAGTGTATTCCCCTCTACTCCTTACTTCTTTTTCTTTCTTTCCTGAACACAACGAGGACAAAACCTGTAGGAAAAAAAAAAAAAGAGGCAGTAATTAGCTCCTGAAATTAGCAGCACAGAGACCAGTAACTGTTTGTAATATTTGTCCACAATTAAGTCTGTTTCTGACAGGCAACTTGTTAATTTGATTGAAACAGTCCATCAGCTAAAAATAAAAGCCCATGATCCTTTCCAAGATGAGCACATACAGCAGTAAAACCCTGAGAAGTCTTCAAAATTTGCCTCCAGCAGTGAAACAAAGATGCACCCATCTCTGTTTTAAGCATAGCCACAACTACAGACAATACAGAAAATCTCAGATGCAGCATGCCCATGTTTACACAAGCCTCAGGTCAAAGCCTGCTCTGTTTATCAGGCAGTTTTGCTCCCACCAGAATCTAAGACTTCTGTGGAAATGGATTTTAAGAAGTCTCCTCTTGTATCTTCTACCCTCAAACATAATCCCCAATGATGCAAATCTTCTGATGAGAAGAGCAAAGCTCCTCTGTCAGGGTCACAACAGGGTTTTAATCCTTGTTGAGGCAAACTGCAGCCTGATAAAAATCCTGAAGCTGAATGTTGTCACACTCACCATTTCCCTTTCGGTTTGGTGGTCAGGTCCACACATGCAAAGTGGAACCACTCGATTGGGCACTGCAAAAGAGAAAGGAAAAACCCTCAGAGGAGATTCTTAGTGATTCACTAACGTTGCCATCATTTGGTATGAGATAACTGAGCAAGGAACCCAGGGTTGGGAGGCAACAAACACCTGAAAAAATCAATCAATCAATCAATCATCTCTCAAGTGCTTACATCTGGATTGTCACAGCCAATCATCTCTCCATAGGACACCTGGTGACACAGGCAGTAGGTGGGCTCGTTGGGATCCACTGGCATGTCCAGGACATCTGAGGGATGCACTGACAGGATGGTGTCAGCAAACTCAGACCTGTGGGCAAGGACAGAGTCAGGACAAAACATTTCTCAACTGCAGACAACACTGGGCATGGCTCCCCACTGCCAGAGGGAAGGGTTAGATGGGATATTGGGGAGAAATCCTTCCCTGTGAGGGTCAGGAGGCCCTGGCACAGCTGCCCAGAGAAGCTGTGGCTGCCCCATCCCTGAACTGTTCACCGCCAGACTTGGAACAACCCAGGCTAATGAAAGGTGTCCCTGCCCATGGCAGGTGCTGGAATGGGATGGTCTTTCAGGTCCCTCCCAACCCAAACCATTCTGGGATTTGATGTTTCCAAGATCTAAATCCCACTCAGGAAAATGAGTGTTTTACAGTATCTTCCCTAAACCACACTGACCCTGCTTTAGAGTTTGTATTACATTACCACAATCCAGTAATTAAAATCATAAGGTAGGTTGGATCAAACACAGTATGACTAGAAAGAATTATGAAAGATTTGTAGAGGTCATGAGTAAAGACACAAAATTACCATACAGATCACTGCTGGTTGTGGGCAGAATAACAGACTGATGTTTTTTTCAATCTGTTTTAATATACATTTTTTCTCCTTGTCAGGCATCAGTGAACCCTCTGACCCTCACAGGGATGTGTTGACATGTCAGTACCAGTCCATAGAAACTATTTTTAGTTTCCTGCCCCTCCATTTAGCCAGCTGAAAATACCAGAATAAACTGAGCTCCTTTAATATAAATCCCATCTCAGAGAAGGGCATGCTTTCCTCCTTGCCTCTCAAAACCAAACCAGATTATTCAAGGCTACCTAGGACACAACGCTTTGAAAACAACCCCCAAAATTCTCCCATATTTCTAGAACAGCAGCACAACACCACTTTCTGTCCTGATGGACAAGTGAGTTTCTTTTACCATCTGTTAAAAATAGCCCTGTGACAAAAATCAAAGCTATTTGCTCCCAGCTTGCCAACAGCAACAAGAGAGGCTCATCTTGTCCTTCCAGTCAGAGTGTTCCAAGCATGCTGAGCTTCCACATGCCAACCAAGGAGTTAATTAGCAATGCTGGCCTGTCCTCAGCAGGACATTAATGAAATGGAGCAAGACCAGAACACTCCTGAGACCGCTCGCCATCCGGACACGAGTCATAAATAGGGTAATGTGAGCTTGTGGAAAATTCATGAGGTGTCAAGCCCAAGGCCCTGGAGCTGTGCTGGCTCTGCCTTACCCTCCTTTGAGCTTCTTTTTCTTTGGTGTATCTTCTTCAGATGTTCTCCTGCCCCGACCACGAGAGCTCCTTTTGTCTTTCTGACTTCGTCCCTCTAGAAAGGAAAAACAACCTCATAATTTCAGCCTGAGCGGCAGAAACACCCCCAGCTGTTGTACTTTTGATGCAGTTACTGCCCTGAAATCTCTACTTCATATGTAATTGAGTAATTTCTATTATATATCTAATTGAATATGCTACAGAAATGCATTTTGAAGCCACAAATTGATAAAAACCGAGTACCAAACTCTTGTGTTTGCAATTTTGGCAATGAAGCACGGCAGCATGTCAGCTCACTTAAAGTCATAAACAGCATCACACTTGATTTGACATGCAGTATTTTTTTAAACCTCAGTATATTCTTAAACACAGTTAATAGGTTACTAACATAACTTTTGCCTCCACCTCCCTGCTCCTACTCATTATTTCATAGTTCAAAGGCATAGATCTGAGCTGTGCTGCTGTATCCACATTCAAACCTCACTGTAATCGCACAGTATTTCAGTATGCACTACAGAAACTGATATCTTCTTTTAACTCCTAATTCTTCCTGAAACTAAGACTGTTACACCAGTGCAGATTTGGCACAGCACCCTCCTTAGAGCCTCAGCATGATCTGTGAAACACTGACAGTAAGTTTGATCCCAGCACCACATTTCTCTTCGCCTCCTGCCCACTGCAAACACTTAAAACGAGCAGCGAACGGCGCGCTTCTTTTCCTTCCTCCAGAAATAACACCCCATTTTACACCTCACCCTTCCTGCTTTGATACTCTAAGTGCTGGGAAAGGTGTGTAAAATTGACCCACTTTTCAGGCTTCGGGATGCAGGGGTTTCAAAGTCGCTGCCTTCCAGTTTATCTTTGAGGTCGGCTTCAAACCGCGCCAAGTCCGCGTCCAGCCGGCGGATGTGCTTATCCACCTGCACCCAGAGGAAACCACAAACTGAATCACAAAGAAACACACACACACACAAAGAAAAAAAAGAGCCCCAGACAAAACCAGGAAGGGCTAAAACTCGGCTGTTATCGGCGTGAGCAGAGCGTGGTACCACAGAGCAAGGCGTGGAAGGGGTTGGGGAAAGGGAAATGGCACCACAAAGGGAAGGAGGGAGGCAAGAGCAGGAGGACTCAATGCCTCCAGAAGCCAGCAGAAAGGAAGGAAAAGGGAGGCAACAAAGTCAAAGCAACTCAGACTAATGGTTTTGAAACAAAACAAGATGGGAGATGCTAAAAATAACGGGTTTGCCACTGCAATTTTCAAAATCCAAAGGTAGTCCTTGAAAAGTGTCGAGCAGAGCAGTTGGGTCTTTTCCCTGGTGCTTCACTGTCACGTGAATCAAAGTTTAACAATAAATACAAACAGAGGCTGATTATCCTCAATATCAAATCAACACACATTAATTAAGTACCTTGTACTACCCTGGCTGCAATGAAGTGACTTTCAGAACAGGGATTTTAATCCAGCACCCCCAAACTGCTGCAATACTTTTCCCATCAAATGACTTCACTGATTATGCAGGGCACTGATATTCCTGGCACATAACTTCCTTTTCTGCAGCATTTGATGGCAACCAAACACCTCCTGCAGCTGTAGCAGAACCCAAAGCACCTCTGCAAGCTGCACAACAAACACTTAGTGCAGTCAAAAGGATTCCCCTCACTCAGGTTTCATCCTGGGGGTAAAACACGAGGAAATAAGAATTATGCAAGGGACAGAAGAAAAAAAAAAAAAGAAAGTGGAAAGCTGCATTTTAAGAAATGGGATTTTCTCACAAGGTCCACAGAGGAAATGCTGATGTCCAAGAGACCAAGGCAGCTGAGCAGAATTCCTGCTACTCCTCCACAACACAGCACAGCAGCAGGCTCAAAAAAAAAAAATTGCTCTCAACTAAGACCAGCCCCAAATAATTTATCAGTGACAGAGAGCTGCTGGGGAGGAGGGAGTGGGGTAAATTTATCACACAGCAGGCACGTCCTACTGACAAAGCCACCTCCAAGGGGGATAAACTCACTGAGAGAGAAACCTGGTGCCACAGGAGAAGGCTTTTTGAGGATGAGAAACACAAGCCTGAGGACTAATAATTTGTTTTGGTAAGAGATTTAAGCAAAAAAAACCAAACAAGTCAGGGAAAGCTGACACAGTGAAGCATCTCCAGGTGCAGCACTGCAGATATCCATGTTGCCAAGGCTCACCATCTCATAGGTCTGCATGGCCAGCTGCACTTTGTCATCACTGTACTCTTTACACTTGCTGTAGGCACCCTGGATCTTCCTCAGGTGCTCCACCCTCTCCTCAGGTAACATGTTCTTCACTGACTCGATGTATGCTGCTGCCAGGCTGTCGATCTCTGCTTTCTTGTCTGGGAAAAAAAAAAACCAGGTATTTGTGTTTTTCTACTTCTTTATGGTATTTAGGAGACCCTTCCTGACAGCTGCTACACTCCCCTCAGCTCCTTGATGCGTTTTCCTTTTTAAAAACAAAACCAGTTAAGTTAAAAGTATTCACTCTTTGGTACTTGTGGCGTGATTTGGCTTTCCCAAGTGTTCTGTAGGTAATTCAGAAGTTAATTTACACTTAATTCACAATTAAGATCAGCAACTGAACCCAGGGGTTCACAAGTTTCAGCCTCTCCCCACGTGCAGAGCATTTTCTTTGTTGTGCAGTCACTTACTGCTCTGAAAGCTCAAAATGAAAATCGTTCCCCTGCAGCCAGACACCAACAAAAACTTCAAAAAGGAAGAGAAAATAGTCCTGCAAAGCACACAGGAATCTAGAACTCGGCAGACACAGAAATACGTGGAAGGAAGGCCATCCAAGCAGCCACTGAGTACAGAGATCACAGAGCTATGAATTTAAACCGGGAACAAAATCAAGCCCTGTGATGAGAGCTGTATCCTCACAGCAAACAAACAAACGCTGCAGAGCACTCAGGCTGAGAGGAGGAACAGCAGCAGAGGGGAGACACGTCCCCTAAAGCCCAGCCTCTCCTCCCACCCTCCAGCCCACGCTCCCAAATCCCTGCCCGTACCTTCTGTTCTCTGGTCCAGCTCCCGCATCAGCTGGAAGTTCCTCTGCAGCTCGCACGGCAGATTCTCAATACCTGCAAGAGAAACGCTCCTGAATGCTCCGAGCAACCTCGTCAATAGAAGATATCCCAGCCCATGGCAGGGGCCGCAAAGAGATGAGCTTTAAGGGCCTTCCCAACCCAACCCAACCCAACCCATCCCGTGAGCCACCTACCGTGAGCCGCCCGTTCACCTCAGCGGACCCGGAGCACCTGCCTGGGTGCTGGGCACCCGAGGGGGAGCGGGACCCTCAGCCGAGGGACGGGAGAGGGACGGGAGAGGGACGGGAGAGGGACGGGAGAGGGACGGGAGAGGGACGGGAGAGGGACGGGAGAGGGACGGGAGAGGGACGGGAGAGGGACGGGACCCCCCGGCCTCGCTGCCCCCTCAGCCGCCACGGCCCCACAGCCGCCATGGCCTCACTCCCCGGCGCCCACGGGTGACGTAGCCGGGCGCCGCCCGATGACGCAATCCCACCGCCGCGCCCCCCCACCCCCCCGCGCCGCCCGTGGCGCAGTTTCAATTCCCGCGCTGCCGCCGCTGCCGCCCCCGCCCCAATCCCACCGCCCCCGCCCCGGCCCCGGTTCCGGCCCCCGCCCCGGCCCCTCCGCCGCCGTCGCCCCGCGCTCACTGTCCAGGTAGTGCTCCAGGTACATGGCAGTCGCCATCTTGCGGCCCGCGCGCCGCTCGCCGCCGCCCGCCGGGCCCGCATGACAAGGCCCGCGGCCTCATCCCGTATGCACGGAGCGGCGCCGCCCATTGGCCGCCGGGGCCGCGCGCTCATGCATATTGATGAGGGGCGGCGCGGGCGGGGATTGGCGGGCGCGGCGGAAGGGGCGGGGCCCGGCGGGCCGGGCGGGAGCGATGGCGGCGCGGCGCGGGGCGCTGATCGCGCTGGAGGGCGTGGACCGGGCGGGCAAGAGCACCCAGGGCCGCCGGCTCGTGGAGGCCCTGCGGGCGGCCGGGCACCGCGCCGACCTCCTCCGCTTCCCGGGTACGGAGCGCCTGCCTGGGGGGAGCCCGCGGGAGGGGGCGCGGGGCCGTCCGGGGGCTCTCGCGGTGTGTCCGAGCTCTAGGCCGCTCCCAGCCGTGACAGAGGGAGCCTCACGCGTGGGCAGAGGGAGCGCCCCCAGCCCTGACCGATGGACCCCTCCCACCCCGGACAGACAGACAGGCAGACTCTCATCCTGGATGGACCGACCTGCTCCCCCCGATCTGTCACTGCCAGCTGGATCCCCAGCCCCTTATGGAGTGATCTTCTCCCACCCGTGACAAATGAATGCGCCCCTCAGCTTGGATAGACCTGCCACCCGTGACAGACAGACAGACTCCCACCCTGGATGCACTGACCTTGTCCCATCCATGGCAGACAGACAGGCTCCCACCCTGGATGCACTGACCTCATCTCATCCATGGCAGACAGACAGACAGACTCCCACCCTGGATGCACTGACCTCATCTCATCCATGGCAGACAGACAGACAGACTCCCACCCTGGATGCACTGACCTCATCCCACCCATGCCAGACAGACCCTGCCCTGGTCAGACCAGCCTCCCACCCGTGACAGACAGACCCCCAGGACAGACAGACAGACAGACAGACAGAAGAGCAGCTTGGGGCAGCCTTTGTATCTTCTCCCTCTCTCTGCCACAGACAGAACCACAGAGATCGGGCAGCTGATCAGCTCCTACCTGGTGAAGGAGAAGAACCTGGAGGACCACACCATTCACCTGCTCTTCTCTGCCAACCGCTGGGAGCACGTGTAAAGATGATGTTTGTTCAGTTGGGAAAGGAAAATGAGCGCTGTTGAATCGCCCGGGGTTTGAGCTTGCAGTGGGTGCACAAAGTACGAGAATGGGATCCTGTTTAGCCAGGGAAACAGGCTGGAAATGGTGTCTCGAGTGCTCTTGCAGCTTTGGATTTAATGATAGAATCCCAGGATGGTTTGGGCTGGAAGGGATCCAGTTCCACCCTCCTGCTGCCATGGGCAGGGACACCTTCCACCAGCCCAGGTTGCTCCAAGCCCTGTCCAGCCTGGCCTTGGACACTTCCAGGGATTCAGGGGCAGCCACAGCTTCTCTGTGCAGCCTGTGCCAGGGCCTCTTCTCCCTCACATGGAAGAATTTCTTCCCAGCATCCCATCTAACCCTGCCCTTGTAATCTTAGATCAGATCCCACAGTTTGGGTTTTTTTTGAATCATTGATGCCATATTTCCAACTCCTGTGCTGTACTAGATTAAAGAACTGGGGAGCTGAGACTGAACCAGCTCAGACTGTGAAATTACTCTCATTCCTAAAGATACCTTGCTTTGCCAGGCAGTCCCTGTGAGTGGCAGTGGTTAAGGAATTGTGCCCAAATTTCCCCTCTAGCCAAAGGCTACGTTCAGCCCTAACTGGCTGTCCTTGCTTTAGTCACAGAGGCTGTTTGTGGATGTGGGGAAATCAGTGCTGGCTGTTGTTTTCACCAGGAAATAAAGATTTCAGAATGTTCTCATTTTACAGAAAAGCTTTGCTGGCTCTGCTGCAGTGGCAGTGCCAGTTAAGCTGGGAGAACAGAAGGCAGATAAATGTGGTGAATAAAGGTGGCAGAGTATCACAAAGGTATCACAAAATCTACTGCACCCCCTGAAAAGGGAAGAGGACTGAGCTGTTCATGGGAATGCAGCTCACCTGTGATCTTGCCTGTAAGCCCTGGAGCTGCCTAGAGCAGTGCCCAGCACCTGGCACCCTGAATTTGGGTGTCATGAAAGGGTGTTTGATCAATGCCTGGTGGAGAATGCAAACAGCTCTTCCCCTGCCATCTGCCTCCCAGCTGCCCCTGCCAGTGACCTCCCTTAATAATGACATTAAGTTTTAAATGAACTCCTTTAATTTCTGTCACTACAAAGGAGTGCAGCTTTATTGTTTTGTCTCCCACATGGTTTCAGACCGATGATGAAGGAGAAGCTGCACCAAGGGGTCACGGTCGTGGTTGACAGATACGCCTTCTCTGGAGTGGCCTTCACCAGTGCCAAAGGGGTGAGTGAGACCTGCCCCAGCCCCTGCCCCTCTCTCTGTTTGGGGCAGCAGCTCCAGGTAGAGGCTCTTGGTGGGAGTGGCCCAGGGGCCATTCTTCTTCTGGGAAATGAGGATTGGAAATGAGGGGTGGAAGTTTCAGCTCAGGTGTTAACCTGGGTCTGCCCTTCCCCAGAACAAGCAGAGAAATTTATTTGGTGACTTTTTGTAATTCTGGACAGACTGCTGGGCTGAAAGGTGACCTGTGTGACTCTGGGTGTTTATTTAGGACTCTCTGACCTGGCCAGGCTGCTGGCCCATAAATTTGTGACACATAACAGAACCACATACATTAGAAGGGACCTGTGGAATTCACGAATCCCAGTCTCCAGCAGGGCTGACATAAGCATGGTGACACAAGGTTGCTGGGGCCTACATCCAGCCAAGGTTTGAGTGTCTTCAGGGGTGTATATCCACTCCTTTCTGGGTTCTTCTCTGTCACCCTCAGAGTTGAAGTGATTTTCCTCATTTAGCCTGAATTTCTCGCCTTCCCACTTGTGCCTTTTGGCCTGACCCTGCTTGCAGAACAAACCAGCTCTGTCAGCCTCCCTTTGAGCCATTCTTGTCCCACTCCATCAGATGTGTCCTGTTCCTGCTGAGCAGCCTTCAATCCTCCAGGAGTATCCTGTGGTCACAGAAGCTCCAGCCATGCCTGCAGCACCAGCTGTCACCCACATTCATTCTTGCCCAAGCCTTTCCCTGCTTCCTGGAAGGACTGAGGAGATCCTGGGCCCCTGAGTCCTGCACCCTCACCTGCATCTTCTTCCACCCTCCTGCTTCCCTGGACTTTGTGTGGCCTGGAGCTTAACCCTGAGGCAGATCCATTGAAGCATTCAGGTGCTAATCAGGTGTCTGCAAAAGCCCCAAATTAGGAGCCAGGATGTGCAGCACCCCAAAATAATGCTCCCAAATCCACGTGGGCACAGCAGGGAATGTTCTGCTACTTTCTGGTGGGGGAAAAAGGGTATCTTAAAAGTGTCTACATCTCTTGGAATGTAGCTGGTGACCTGCAGGGCTCAGCCATACTGATGTAACCCTCAGGAGGCAGGGATGGCATCCTTTGCTGCTGGAAGGGACCTCCTCTGCTTCTTAAAACAATGGAGTTTGGCATGTTTTTCACTCAAGAAGCATTCCTAGAAGGAAAGATGTTGATGCCCATATCTAACATAAAAAATCTACTTACTGGCAGCCAGAGCTCGCACCCAAGGTGTCGTGGCACTTCCAGCTTCTCTTACCCCCTCATGGGATTGAAAAACCCACTGCAAATACATCCAAAAAATACCCAGATTACCAGGATACAGAACATGTGGGGAGAAACTGGAGGGCAGATGTGCCAGCTCCTCTTAGAGGGATTTAGGATGTGGATGAGCAGTAAGTGGGCAAACCCCTGTGGTCTCACCAGCATCATGGATTCACATGCCCTGATGGAAGTCTTCAGATCTGTCAAGAAAATCCAAAAGATGGAAAACTGCTTCTCTTGTGTCTGGGCTGAAATTCCTGGGTAGGTGAGTATTGGAAAAGAGCCTCCATGGGCTCAGAGAGATCTGCACTGCAGCTGTGTGGTGTTTGGGAGCAGCTTTCTTTTGGACCAAGCAAGTTTTGGAGTGGTAAGGGCTGTGTGGAGGCTCAGAATGTGCCTTGGTAGAGCTCAGATGGGCTCTGCTGAAGAGGCATGAAAAGCTTTAGCTCTCTCCAGCTTAAATGGGCACAAGAGGTGCTGAACACCTGAGGAAACCTGCTTGCTCCCAAATTACCAGGACTGAATTCCCACATGGATATCACCTGTATCCCACCCGTTCCGTTTGCAGCCTGTGCCGAGTGTTTTGGGTTGCAGTTCCTGCCGTCCTTGGCTGTTCCTTTCCCACCTCACTCTCCAGCCAACCTGCTGCTGTCCTGTCTGTGTTTCACCTCAAATTAGGCTTTCTTTGCTTGGGACAGAACTTCTGCCTGGACTGGTGCAAACAGCCTGATGTTGGACTCCCTAAGCCAGACCTGATCCTGTTCCTTCAGTTAAGCCCAGAAGAAGCAGCAGAACGAGGGAACTTTGGACATGAACGTTACGAGACCAGCTCCTTCCAGGAGAAAGTTCTTCAGTCCTTCTATTGCCTGATGGAGGACAAGACCCTGAACTGGAAGGTGAGGAAATAACTCCAATGGGCTTGTCATGGACTGGGGTGGGGGGTCTCTAATGAGAGCTCCCAAATTTTGCCTGTCACATCCCTGTGCTCCCCCTTCCCACGTCTGCTCATTGGGACACGTTGGGGACCAGCCAAGGGCACTGTGAGATGTGGCAGAGAGGGCACTTCCCTGTTCCAGGACACCCTGGTCAGCTCTTTGTGCACCTGGGATGAATCCCTAGCTTACCTGCCTCTGTCACACACCCCAAAGACTGCCAGCAAACAACATGCAGCAGCAGTTCCTTCTGTTTCCCTTCACCCACCCTCACGTCTTCTTCTTAAATGTCTGTTCCTACATGTATTGATTTTTCAGGAACTGCAGAGAGGAGGTGTACTTAGCTCATTTCACTACTCAGGAAGAGTAACAAATTGAGTAATGGGGGGATAAGCAGATGTTAACAGCAAGGTTTTTCTCATTTGTTGGTGTCCAGTAACACATTTCTGTATTCTCTGTATCTATCCTGTATTTTTGTTGTCTTGGAAACAGACAGTGGATGCTTCAAAGAGCATCGAAGACTTGCACAGAGAAATCAAGTCCATTGCAGAGGAAACTATGCAGGAGGTTCAGAATAAACCTTTGGGAGAACTCTGGAAATGAAACTTCATAGAAGTATAAAAGAATAAGGGAAGGTCACCTCTGGGCTCTTCTGCACTTGGATGACTCTGTTACATCCCAGCAGCTGCAGCTTAGATCCTGTGTGTTCTTTTGGGTCCAACAAGCTGCTGGTGTCATTGTCATTATCTGCTCCTCCCCTCCATGCTGCATAGTCCCTTCTGCATTTTTTTAATGAGCATGTACCAAATTCCTTGTCAAAACCTCCCTGTCCCAAGCAGCAGCTCCTGTTTCAGCTCCAGTCCTGGAGTGCAGATGTGCAGCCCAGAGCCATCCCTGGACACAGACAGTTCCCATTTTTGGGGAATTGCCTTATTTCTGATCATTCTTCCTCTCCAGTAAATGCATCCCCCATGCTCAAACCAGATTGTAGAAGACTTGCTAATAAATTATTCTTTTTAAGTATTTTGCACAGGGCATTCTTTAAAATATGATCATTTATCTTCTAGAAGGATATATGGGAGGTGAAAGTGCTGCAGTTCAGACATTAAATCCAAGGAAAGCTGTTTGTTAGAACTGTGGAAAAAAGGGAGAGGAGAATTCAAGCCTCCTCTCCAGCTGTGCAGTGCTGGACACCTGTGAGCAGGTAAGAGCCTGAAATAGATGGATGAGCTCATAGCAAGGCCAGTTGGAGGGCAAGTGGCACATAAATTATTTTAGACTGGCCAAGGCTCCTGCACACACCCCAGTGCAGTCTGAAAGCAGACCAGCTATGAATCACCTAAATCACCAGTACAAACTGGGATATTAACCATTTGCAAGGTGCACTGAGAGATGGGCATGGCCAGGGCAGTTCATGTCTCTCTGCTGGATGTTTAACTCACCTTCCAGGAAGGTGGACTGCTCCTAAATCCTCTCTAATTCAGAGAGAGGCAGATTGAGCTGATTCATGAGCAGGGAGAGGAAGGTAAATATTTTAAACAAAATTGCTGATACAAAATCAGCTACAATGGAAAAAGCTGCTGTCTTCCCTCCACAGCTACCCAGCACATGGCACCTTAAAGATAAAACCATGAACATGAAATAAACAGTAGAATCATAGACTGATTTGGGTTAGAAAGGGATCTCAAGGATCATCTTTTTCCATGGGCAGGGACACCTTCCACTATCCCAGGTTCCTCCAAGCCCCATCCAGGCTGGCCTTGGACACTTCCAGGGATGGGGCAGTCACAGCTTCTCTGGGTACCTGTGCCAGGGCCTCACCACCTTCACAGGGAAGGATTTCTTCCCAGTATCCCATCTAACCCTGCCCTCTGTCACTGGGAAGTCATTCCCCCTTGTCCTGTCCCTCCAGGCCCTTGTCCCAAGTCTCCCTCCAGCTCCCTTGGAGCCCCTCTACACCCTGGACTCTCCTGGTGTACTGCATACTACCCACCACCTCCTTCAGTGTGTGCAAGGACACCAGGACAGGCAAAGATTTTAGATCTGTTTATTCAGATAGAAATTGAAAGCAGATGAATGGAGCACAGCCCCACTTCCTCTGCTGCCTCTTCCCCTGACTACAAGAGAGAAGAGGAGAAGCAGGCAGAAAGCAGCAAATAATAATAATTTAGTGACAGAAGCATTGTGGTTCCCAGTTCAAACCTCTGCTTTCAGGTATCACAGGGACAGTTAGAGCATCAGTAGGTCAGTCACAGGGGAAACAGGTAATTTCTAGCCTGGTGGCACCACCCTTGGGCACACCACCATCACCTGACAGGTTCCCAACCTGAATGCACAAACCAAAGCCTTGTAAACAGGGTCGCAGCGTGCAGCACGCACCAAGGAAACTCCTGCAGCAGCTTCCCCTGCAGTGTGCATGGAGACAGCTCTCCTCCTCGGTTCACCTTTCTCTCTGTGGAGAAGGGCCCTAGGCAGAGCTACCATCTTAAAGTAGCTGAAATGTCCAGTATATTTGGACTTTCCTCAAGGCATTCTGCCCTTCTTGGGATGGTTACCTGACAGGGGTTTCTCCAGCTCCCACAGCACCTGTGGGCACGCTCCGCAGGGAGGGGAGCTGGGAGAGGCAAGGTACTGACACAGCTCGGGAACCTACTCAACCTTCAGGCACCTCTTCTGCTTTGGAAAGGGAATGTCTGACAGGAGTAGCTGGAGGAATTGCTGACCAACCCACCCAGGGCACCTCAAGAGGTTTTACAGCTCGGGTTTTTGGCAGGACAATGTCACTCCCTAGACACCGTGCCAGCACACTGGGGACAGGCAGAAGCCTGGCACACGCCTGGCAGATCTCTGCTGCCCTGTTTCACCTCTCCCAGCTCTGGACTCTTTTCTTTCCAGGGCTGTGGAATTCAGTTTTCTGCTCAAAGCAGCTTTCCTGAAGGTACTTGCTGTAGAGACTGTAGAAGCAGATGGATTGACTCACTGAGCAACACACACATTTTCTACTCTTCCATTCCTTCTGTTATTTAAACTGGGATTGGGCTGCTCCTCCCCAGCAGCACAGCACTGCTCCACACTTCACTCACTGAATTCCCAGTCACTTAGAAGTTCCCCCAATTCCCTTTCCATAGGGTGTGAACAGGAGAGGTAGTGCTGAGTGTCCTGCAGAGCATGAACAGGAGTTGTACCATAGGGACCTGCACTCCGGAGGCTTCACAGCTGTCTGTGGGACGTGGCTGCTGTTCCCTGGCCTTGTGAGCTGCAGTCCAGGTTGGCCAGTGAGAAGGGAAGCTGCTAAAGGCATTAACTGGACGTTTCTCCTGCTAAATGACGGGTGGGCTCTACTTAAGCTTCAGAGGGGAGTCCCCATGGAAGGATTCAGCGCTCTAACGATTTCCGTGCCTCCCCCGGAAGGCCCAGCTGACCTGCTGATGTAACAGATAGGCTTTGAACTCCTAAGCACCACTGCATCCACTTCCAGCAACTGTTTGCTGCTGAGAAATTCCGACTGCAGCCAGTAAGGCTGGAACACCCTCTGGGTTCTTCATCCCGCGGCAGACACTGCGCGCTCCGCTCCGAGGCTGCACGGAATGCCAGGATGGACGGGAGGCAGGGATGGCAGCAAGCGCCTATGAAAACCGGTAGCCCCAGGCTCTCGAAGGAGCTTCCCTCCCCCCTTCTCCCCACACATACACAAATTTGCAGAGTCAGTTTCCTATTTGTTTTCAAAGGGACAGGATTTCAAAGTCTTCATCTTCCGAGTCGAAGAACCTTTCCAATCTGTCGGCGTCAGAGGAGTCTGGAAGAGAAGAAGAAAGCGCTGCCTCAGTGGGATGCTGTCACTGTCAGCGACACCAGCAGCTCCAGGGCATCACAACTTGAGTGCCAAGTGCCTGCAACTTCCAAGACTCAGTGACAAACCCAAGTGAGGGCTCTGAGGAGGATAAGAATATGTCAGTGGTATGGAAAATGCACTGGAGAGAATTGCATGGAGCACAGAAGAGCATCATCTTTCACTGGTCCAAACACGTTTCTGCTGCACAACCTTCCTGTGCCCCAGCTCTGCAATAGCAGGAGACTGTTCTGACTCAAGAGGCTCAAAATAGGAGAACTTGCCCAGGTCTGGACTAATATCCTTGAAGATTTCTGTCCCAGTTAAGAGATAGATTTACCCCTATGTATCAGAGAATAGTTTCTGCTATAGTTGCCATTGGTGCAACTGTTAGGGAATGTAATTACAACTCTCCCAAAAGCAATCAGTACAGTCCACTTGGTGAGGAAAGGTAATGTTGATGCCACCTCTCTCCACCCTTCCAAATTACATGGTGAGGGAGGAGCTCACACCTAATGGGGAAGCAACTTTAGCACAGGGGGAAGTAAAGGAGAAACTTTTATTATTTCAGGCTGGACAGTTACAGAATCCCAGAATGTTTTGGGTTGGAGGGGACCATAAAGATCATCCAGTCCTGTCCCCCTGCCATGGGCAGGGACACCTTCCACTATCTCAGGTTGCTCCAAGCCTCATCCAACCTGGCCTTGGACACTTCCAGGGATGGGGCAGCCACAGCTGCTCTGGGCAACCTGTGCCAGGGTCTCACGGCTCTCACAGGGAGGAATTCCTTCCCAAATATTCTATCTGTCCCTGCCCTCTGGCAGTGGGAAGCCATTCCCCCTTGTCCTGTCACTGTGTGCCCTCTCCAGCTTTCCTGGAACCCCTTTAGGCCCTGAAAGGGGCTCAAAGTTCAATTACTCATTCTAGTGAGAGACAGGACTAACAGAAATGGCAGTGGCAGATGGGAGAGGCTCTACAAGCCAGGGAAGAGGGAGAAGGTAAAATAGTCCATTACAAGAACATTTTTAAGATTAGGAAAGACAACATCAGGGACAATTTGAGACAGGCAAGGATCAATTGACAGTTTAAGGGAATTGAGCACTCTTAACAGCTAAGGACAGTGTGATAATGAAAGCTTTTAAGGAAGGAGAGAGGGGGAAAGAGAGAGAGACAGAGACCAGAAGCACAGGGTGCAGGTTGCCAGGAGGCTGCCAATGCCTGGTGACAGGACAGGCTTGCCCACACACACTCACTGCTCTTGGCAGAAGCACATTATTAATGTGAAAAGCAGAGCCTGGCAGGCAAGATTAGTGCCCAGCACTTGTCCTTTTTCCTACTGGTAGTGGTACATGCCAGGAAGGAGTGCCTTATGCTGGAACTAAGTGTGACCACCCCTGTTTTGGAGCATTTTCATCACCCACAAACTTGGTTTTCAGCCTTTTCAATGGACACTTTTGATTCCTCCAAGCATCCCTTTAGAAACCACAGAGTCACACTGCCATGGCAGCCTGTGAGCTTGTTTTTTCTTCTGCTCACTCACAATCACCATTCACAGATTATTCTAAAAATCATCCTGAGACACTGTGGGATCTGCAAACCTCTGGCTGAAAGCTGAAGAACTACATCAATTGACCCAAGAGTTCCAGAATAAACTCCGGGTGGAAAAGGAACATACGAGAAGCCATCTTGTAATTCCACAGGATTTCCAGAAACCCAAAAGGACTGGCTCACCCTCAGCTCTCCCTCCCAGCATGGCCTCACCTGGTGTGAGATTCAGGACATCAGGGTTGGAGAAGTGTGAGGGCTGGCGTTCCACCAGCTCGAACATGGGCAGCGCTCCTCTGACCAGGGACAGCTGTGGAGACAGAGCAGAGCTGTGAGAACCAACAGCTCTGCACTGCTGGTGCTCTTCAGGGGTAGTCCTGATCTGTTGAGACTTCACTGCAGCTGGAAAAATGTTTTTTCAAAGCTTTTGAATCACATCATCAACAAGATTTCAGAGCTATGCTCCTTTTGGTAGTTTAATAAACTATTTTAATACGCTTAAAATGGGGTCATGCTGCAGAGAACACGGTCTCTGTGCAGTGGTTTGGAAACAAGATAATACCTGATATTCCTTTACCAGGGGTAGAGAATCAGAGAGTCATTAATGCTGGAAAATAACTCCAAGATCTTTGAGTCCAACCATTCCTCCAGCACTGCCAACATCACCACTAATCCGTGTCCCCAAGTGCCACATCCACATGGCCTTTTGAACACTTCCCCACGGGGGGATGGGGACTCCACCACTTCCCTGGGCAGCCTGTTCCAACGTCTGACCAGATCTATAAACACAAACCTTTTTGATTTGCTGGCACCAGTCATTAAAGTCTGCCTCTGTGTTGCAGAAAAAACCCTGAAAAAACAGAAGAAAAAGACTTTATCCTTCTATATTTTAGGCTGATAATTTCAGACTTAAGGCCCTGTATCAACAAGTAACCTGATCAGGACTGGGAGCAGTTACTACTCCTGACTGCCTTGCTTTAAAAACGTGCCTCACGTTGCCCTGTTAAACTGAACACTCCACAAAGGCTTGATGTGAGCAGGCTATCCAAGTGCTGGAATGATCAGCAGAAGGAATACCAGGAAGAACAAACCCCATGGAAACAAAGGGCAGGCATCTCAGGGCCAACAGAAAACAAGCCATGGCACATCATCGTATGGATCCAGGAATGGATTCACATCTGCCCATCAAAAGGCTGGAATCAAAGCCCAAACTAAACTTGAGACAATGACACTACTCCATGAGGGATGGCATTTAATGTCATGCAAGGGGGACTCCCCTGGGACAAGCCACTCTCTGTGTGAGCAGCTGCTTTACCGGTGTCACCAAACCCAGGGCACCGCAGAGTACCCAGCCCATCACCACTGCCTCTGCCAGCTCCCTGTGGAGCAGAGCACTGCTCCTGGGGTGGGGGGAACAGGAGGAACAGGACACACCACGGCGATGGAGGGGTCGAGCTCGGCGATGCTCATCCTGCACGGGGGGTGCTGGCAGTGGAAGCTCTCGTCGGGGAGGCAGCCGCTGTCGCCGGGCTCCACCGCCGGCTGCGTGGTGTGCGGGTCCAGGTAGATGAGCTCCTCACCTGGGCACAGAGACAAGCACAAATCAACAGGGAGAACTGTGCCATAGGTTGAGAAGTGGTGGGATAGAAAGAGGAGGAAGGGCAATGGCAGAGCCAGCTCTCATAGCCACACAGAGGAATCCACGTTGCAGGGACATCTTGCTTTCAGCCACGTCACCAAAGGCTTCTCAGCCAGGCACAGCTGCCAGCACAACCACGGTGGCCACTCCACTGTGACACCCTGGGACTGAGGCACAGGCACTATTTGGGTGTTGTTCCTGCTCATCCCTTCCTGGGTGAGCTCAAATAGACCCCAGAAATCTAAAGCACAAATAACCTGAGGTCTCTGGAAGAGAGGAAACCAGAGGGAAGGAGGAGAGTAATAAGAGTTTGTGGGGTTTGAGGAACATCTAAAGGACAGTTAAATCCAGCCAAGCCACAGAGGGAGGTCAGCTCTGAATGAAGGAAGCAGGCTCTATGCACTCCACAGACAGGATTTAGTGTTACACAGTGGAAGTTCATGGCCACTGTTCAAATCTACATCACTCAGGTGAAGAGGTTCAGCCCACAGCAGCCTTCCACACTTCCAGCAGGAAAGGAGAACCCTGCAGCATGCACCACAGGCCAAGCAGGAGAGCTGTGCCACCCCACAAGCATTTTTTAGCCAGGAGGAGATTCTTTGGACAATGTTTGCAGTCCTCTGGGCACTCACCTACATAGCCAATGAAGTAGTGAGCACTGTTTGGCTTCCCTCCGATCACTCCCAGGGACTGGGGCATCATGAAGCAGTGCTGGAAAAGCAACACAGAAAACACACAGCTGACAGACAGTGAAACAGCAGGTGGGAACAAAGGCAAACATCCAAAAATGCAGTGGGGAAGGTGGACAGGGACACAGAAAATCAGCAACTCTAGCAGCAAAACCAGCCATTTCTGGAGAAAATCTCCATCAGGCTGCAACACAGGGCTTTCTAGGAACATGGAAGCAGCTCAAAAACACTTTCAACTGCTGACAGGAATAGACAGGTGGACCAAATGAAAGAAGCTGCACTACTCCAGGACTTGGTATGGGCAAGTCCGGCTCTGCTGCAATCAGTGGCAAGATCCCTGGAGCAGTCATCAGGTTGCAACAGTGCTCTCAGGAGGGAACAATCATTCAGGAAACAGTTTAAGTTCCTTATCCACCTGGAGCAGCCAAGCATGAGTTAAGGGAAGTAACCTCCCATGAATCTGAACCTGGAGGTCTGTTACCCAAGCTCAGAGCGTTGTGCACCATCTTGTGCACACTCTAAATTCTGCAGCTTCTCCATACTCCAACCTGCAACCACCTGACAGCTCTTAGGCTCAGTCTGCAGCACAAACTTCAGCATCTGAGCCACGGGGAGTGTGCAACACGGTGTTAACTAACACTCAGGTTACCACCAAGCTGGGTACAGTTGTGCTGAACAAAAGCTTCAGCAGGTTGGTACTATCTAAACACAAAGAGGGGCTGTGAAGTAAGATCCTCAAAAGAAAAAAAATCCCCAACCAAAAAAGGCCCAAGCCCTCAAACCCCCTGATTTTGCTGACTACAGCTTGCAAGAACCTGTATCTTGACCTCAGACAAAGATTGTCTCTAAACACATTTTTCTTTCACAATGACTTCTGAGTAATTACTTAATTCACAAGAGCATCACCCCAGCAGGAATTCAGCTCCAGATTCCCTACCTTTAGTGTTTCAATGTAGGCTTCATTGATCTCTGTGAGCCCGAGGCGGAGAGGTATCAGCAGCACCAGTGGTTTCCACAGGGTGAGCCTCTCTCTGAGCCCCACATCCTCTGGGCACCCATTGTAGAGCACATCTGACTCCAGGGCAGGGCAGGCTGCAGCTCCAGCACACGGCACGTTGGACTGGCACAACCTCCCTGTGCAAGGGGAACAGGAGCACAACGCCATCAGGACTCTGTTTCCAGACCTTGAGTCATTCCTTTGATCAACAACTGCTCTTCACCAAATCCTTAAACCTAAGAAAAGCTTGGAGAGGTTGAGTGCTGGGGCTGTGTGATGTGAGTGCAGGGCTCAGCCTCAGCTGAGCTCACAGCAAGCCACAGCACCTCGTGCTCACAGCTACCAACTGCTGGGCAGTGAAAATGCAAATTCTTCCAGAAAGGTGAGCAACCACCTGTGCCAACAAAGCTGGCTGAGTTGATTAGCAGGTCAGACAACTGTCCTGAATTCACAAAGCTTGTAGGCAGAAAGAGGAAAGTTCTGGAGTGTCCAGCTCTGGAGGAGTTCAGAGAGGGTATGAATGAACTGAATGAGGACAGCATTATGAGTTAAATATTCACCAGGAATCTTGCTGTAGCAAGATACAAACATGGTACCTGCCTAGAGTAGTTATAATTTTCCTAAAGTTCATTAAAACCTTCATAAATTTTATCTGGGATCATTCACAAGCTACCTTACAGACCGAAAGCAGTTATGAGCATTAAACTCTGCAATTTCTGCATGAGCTTTTCCTCTAAGATATAGGGCAGCAGAATTCCTCAGGGCATACACATGACATAAGCACTCTGCATCCTCATCCTAAAGGCTTGACAAACACACAGCCAGGCTGTAATGCACCCAGGTTATGTAAATTCTGGTCCAGAAACAACTCCAAGCCTACCTGTCTCACTGGCCAATTTAATTACTTGCTGGGTTTGTGAAAAAAAAAAAAAAACAACCCAAAAAAAAACCCAACCCAAACCCCAAAGAAACCCACAGCATGATTAAAGAATCATGAAGCCAAGGCAATTAGACAAAATGCCAGAGGCTCATTTAATTTATTCCCAGCCTAAACTGAATGCCAGGATACTCTAGCAGGTAGGACGTGATGTAAACAAACACCTTAATCACCGCCCTTTCAGCTGGTGTTTGTTCACTCCTGAGAGCTCCAAACCCAGCTGAATGAGGACAATATTACACCCAAATTTAGAAGAAATAGGATTTTGATCTAAAGCCTCATGAGGAGAGACAACCTGCACAGATGTTTGCAGTTCCTCAAGGAGGCAGAAGGTGTATGTGTGCATCTCATGCACAGACATAGTTACCAGAGGTTCTGAGGAAACTCAAAGTCATTATTGGTTAAAGCAGGTTTTATTGCTGTTAAAGCAGGTTCCTTTGTTGCAGTCAGCACCTGTTCAGATGATCTGGAATCAGCTGCCAAGCCAGGGCTGCTGCTGAATGGGGTGTCACTGCAGGTTTCCTCATCAGGCAAAGCACGTGGCAATCCTGAACTGTGTATGAACATATTTACCTCCAGTTTGAGCAGCAGAGAGCTTGGCACAGGCTAAATTCACCTTGATACCTGGCAGGCTTTGCACTTCTGTGGTGCCACAGCAGAGCAGAACCTGCCTAAAGCTTCCCAGCTGGATCCAAACCATTTACTGCAAACATATTCCAACAGATGTGACACGACACCTCTCCTGCTGTGGCTGCTGCTGGCAGGTACTGGCTTTACTGTTGGATTCTCATCACCTTTGTGATGTACAGGATTCTCCTCCATCTCAGGCCCAGCTGAGATGCTCTTTCTCATGGGACACTGACTCAGAAGGGATGAAGATTTATGTTTCTTCACTGCTGTAACAAAAGGCGTTTCCTGTGAACCTTTGGCTGAACCCTATCAGTGACACAATTAACAGATGTATGAAACAAAATTACTTTCATCCAAAATGTTTGGGGCACAAAGTATCAAAGAGAAACCCACAGACATGTAACACATCAGACCCACCCACACTGTGACTTTCAGGCCCTGAACAGGTAGATTATGACCAACATTTCAGGAAAACTAGCACACACACCCCTGCCCATGACAAGCTGTATGAGCATGTCACTTGAAGCAGCATCAGTGCTGAACAGGCCAGAGCGTGCAGCACACCCAAGCCTCACAGCCAGCATGCTTCAGCTCTAGAAGTGGTATTTTCAGGCTGAAGATGAAAGATAAATCCAATTTCTGTTTTAAAATTGGCCTTTGTTTAAGCCAAGGACATCAGCACGTACCTTCAGCTAAGGCTGGACATGCACTGCTCAGTCAGATCCAAGTGAGACTGCCTGGCAAGAGATGTGACTTTGGAAAGTGACTGTCCTGCACTCCAGGAAAAAACTGCCTGGCAATTGATCCTGGCCCTGTGGCAGCCAAGCCAGCCTAAATGGTGCCTGCCACCATCTCACCTGTAACCCTACACCAGCTGTTCAGAGCACTGCCCTGGCAGAAACACTGCAAGGTTTGTGCTGGCTGGGCTCACTGCCTCAGGAATTAGCCTAAAGCAAGCCATGGGAAGGCTGCAGAGGCCAGCACCATGCAGGGCTGCAGCAAGCAGCAGTGCAGGTGCTCAGCTGTGGTTACTGCAGTGCTGCAGCCAGAGCAGGCAGCCTCAGGATGGGCACAAAGAGCTGCTCAGACTCCAGAGCCAGCCTGTGGGCAAGATACCCCAAAATACAAACAAAAAAGGGAAAAAAAAAAAAGAAACCACTAGTGAATATTCCTTAAAATTATGAGAGTGACAGATTCCCTTCTTATCCTCTCCCCATGCCAGTTTTGGTCCTTTTACTCTTCAGATCTGTTCTGGCTTTCTTACTCTGTCCAATAGCACAAACCTTCCTACCAATTATGGGAGAGAGGAACCAGCCATTTACTGCTTGCTCCTTGTGGCCACAAGCAAGTCTGACACTGCCTACCAAGCAGCTCTCATTTGTTGTCTGAAGGTCAGCAAACCTTCTGTCCAGATCCAGAGGCATCACCAGATGAAATCAAAGTCAAACAAGGCCCTTCCTTGCCCTAGAACAGCAATTCTCACCTTGTTTTAGCACACCTGGACATAGCTTTTACAGATCACGAATGTTGAAAGGGACCTTAAAGCTCATCCTGTTCCACCCCCTGCCATGAGCACGGACATCTTCCACTGTCCCAGGTTACTCCAAGCCCTGTCCAACCTGGCCTTGAACACTTCCAGGGATGGGGCAGCCACAGCTTCTCTGGGCAACTGTGCCAGGACCACCCTACCCTCACAAGGAACAATTTCTCAAAGACAGCACATGTACTTCATGTTTGTTGTGCTCTCCAGCTTTTTTCTGGCCTCTTGCTGCCAAGGATATATCACATTCTACCTCCAGGTGATACTCACGGATTTCTTCCATCACCACTGTGTTGTCCATGGCTATGTGCACTGCCAGGGAGCTCCATGTATCAAAAGTTGCAAGTTTTCTAGGGGAAAATTAAAAACAAGTGAATGATGAAGGATTAATACAACTACAAGGCAAAGATGGTGGTGTATCAGAGAGGAGAAACTGGATTAGGAGACTGGTGTTATCAATTATGATGTGAAATGTGCTTTGACCTGGAAAAGCTGCTGTTAGGCAACTCCAGCCTCTTCCAGGGAGCTGCCTGCTCATCTACCAACGTGAGGGGAGAATGGTGAGAGGAGGGAGAGTGTTCTTAAAGGCAGCCCATGCTCTAAAGCCAGGCAGAACCCTGTCAGCTCAGAGTTACCACACACCAGCTGGCCCCACTGCCTGATTGAGCAGGGAGAAGGGAAAGGGCAGCACTTACTTGAGCACCTGTGCGACCGTGTTTGGTCCGTACCACTGGCCTATGGATTTTCCCTCCCCGACTCCCATCTGGGCTGCATCACAACAGAGAAACAGAATAATGCAGTCAATAACCTCACCCACACTGCACCCCTTCCTAATCAGGTTTGTATTTAATAGGGGAGAATTCTCATTTGGAGACTTTATTGCATCAGCAGTATTTACTGTTTCATGGGGTTAAGAAGCACATCCTGAAGGACTGCAAAGCAAATCCTTCCCCCAAAATGTAGCAGCACAGAAGTCCAAAGGGCAGTGTTGCCTCACAAGAAGCTTTCCCCAGTGTTTGATCACTAGACCACCCCTATGACCTGAGTTCTGTTCACTGAAGGGATGCTTTAACACCCCACAGGAAATACTGGAAAAGGCTGCTTTTCTTATTTTCCAGGGAAGTTTCTATCAAGGTGAGAGCCTTCCTTAGTCCATTTGCTACATCTCAGCACTTCTTACCTATCTGGTGAATGGAGTAGTAGCTGTCTTTTTTGTCAATGAAGGCATTAAGAACGTTGAAGTAATTATCCATCTGTCTCTTCCCTTTTATCCACCTCCAGTCTAGGACAGACAAGGGATATATGAAATAAACATGGCACCTATTAGCAACCAGAGGCTGCAAGCTGCAGTGCTGTTCCTATGTATTGACCAACTCAATTTTCACATTGTTATATTATTACTAAGCATCTGAGGCATTCCCAACAGTAAAGGGCTAATTTTAAAATAACAAAAAACATTCCTACAGCTGGGATAAAAGACCATGACCCACAGAAAAACAAATAAACAACCGTAAAATCAGAAAATACAAATATCCCCAGAGAGTTCCAATTGAGAGACAATTCTCTCAACAGCCCTGAACTTGAGAAGACTGAAGAAAAAGTTACAGGACCCTCAGCAATTCTCAGCTGTGCACTCATGGGAGCACATGGAAGTCAGTGTGGGCTGTGCAAGGTTTACCTCTTCCCAAATGCCTGCAGACCAAGGCCTGAGCAAAGATCATCTGGCCACAGCGCAGCATGCAGCCCCAGCCCGTGTCAGAGGTGGGACCAGTTCCTCCTGGAAACAAGGATGGAAAATAAACAGGAATGAAAGATGAGACAGAGCCAAGAGGGAGAAGAATGAACGGGCAGCAGGTTCACCAAGAAACGAGGCAGGGAATGAGCACTAGCTTAGCTCACACACTCAAGGCTGAGAATCAAAAATGTGGTTATCAATGAGTAACTTAGTGGCATCCCTTAAAAACAAATAAACTAACACCAACTGAAGGGAGGAAAAATTCCAAGGGCAATCCAAACAACCCAAGAAAGAGCTGAATTTCTTAAGAGAACAACAGCCTAAGGCTGGCTGCAGGCTCTCAGCCCAAGTCAGACACATTTCTACACAAAGGTGTTTGTTAAAGATGACTCTTGTAATCCTCATCTCGAGAAGGCAACTCATCAAGCAGAACAAACCAGTCCCAGGGAATTCCCACATCAGAAGTGGCTGTAAGTAAGATTTCAAAGTGAATAATGTAGTCAGGCCAAAAAAAAAAGGCACCAGCCAAAAAACCTCAAGCAGTGAAAAAAGACACATCCCACATATTGTTGGAGAAAGCTGGATATCAGCTCATGCTGGAAAGCTTATGACAAAGGACACAAGGCTGGAAGCATTTCCCTGACAGAGCTTCCAAAGGAAACTGCTGCTCCTCCACTGCAGCTCTGGCTGTTAGTACAAATACCAGAGATCAAATGTTCAGTGTGATCACAGTAGGCAATCTGTGCCTGGGCACAGCTTCTGCGAGTCTTTGTGATGCTGCTTTCTTCTTTTGGTCCCACACAGGGAGAAAAATCACCTAGAGAGCTGTTTAATCAGCTTCTCAATGGTCACCAGTTGTCTTCTATAAGTTCACCAGTAATTCATAGCATGTACAAATTCCAAAAGTGAGAATGCTTTACAAAATTAGCATTAGACAGTTCCCTAACCCTTACAATATTTAAGTGGGCTAGCACAGAGGGAAGGGACAAACAGTAACAGGGATGACTGGGAGAAAAAGTACTGAAAAAGGTTTACTGCATGACGTGCAGATCATATCTATGGTGTAAATGGGAAATTACTCAGAAAATGGGGTCTGTCTTCACCCCACAGCCTTTAATGACTCACAGGGAAACTGAAATTGTGTCTGTGAGCCAGTAAAGCATGTGCTAACCCTTCAATTTGAAACATATGTTTAACTATGGTGCACAAACATGAGTTTAAAGGGATTAAACTGCATCAAAGATGTCTCAGAGCTTGTGAGGCAGAGGGATTCCCAGCAGGGAAAGAACTGCACAAGCCAGAAGGACCAGTTATGAAGAAAGCTCTTTTCCAAACCTGAGCCATGTTCCTTTCCCAATGACAGAAGGGGGACATGGGCAGCCCTTGGAATTCCATTTACCTGCTTTCAGATCTCCTTTGGGTCACCTTGCACCCAGCACACAAACCCAAACCCCAGAAGAGGCCATGCAGAATATCTTAAGGAACCAAGACATCCTCCTTGGAGTTCACTGGGAAATATTCCCCCATCACTACAGCTCCTGTGTGTAACAGACACTTCAGGCACCTAACTCCCCCCAGACAAACAAAACCCCCACGCAGAGTCTGCAGCAGATGCACAAAGGCAGCAATTCCTGTATCATTCTCTAGGTTTCATTTTAATCCACTTCAAGCCTAAGACCATCATTCAATAATATTTCACACTAGACTGATGTAGGATGTGATGAAGTACAAAAATCCTCCCATGTTGCCTAAAAAAAGAGCAGGCTTCCCAAAGTCCTCCTTGCATCCTTTTAAAAACCACTGCTATCCCTCCTACCCAAGGGGATGAGGAATTCTCATTACCAGACAAACAAAAAGTCAGTCTAATGAATTAGATGAAGCACATTTCAGGCTCTTATGAATGGAAATGATGTCATGTCTTTGGGGGCTGTTTTATTAGGGATCACGGGATTCTAATCATTTCCAGGATGTCTTTAGACTCCTCCAGAGTACATACCAATAGCAGGGAAGTTCTTTCTGTAGGTGAACCAAAGCCGAGAGGTCACATCCAACAGGATCTCTTCCTTCTCTGGAAAGTGTTCAGCATGGAAAGGCACACACATGAGGGGGGCACCAGGACAGCTAAACCCACCTCCCACTCACCCTCCCCAAGGAATTCTGCTCCTCACAGTCTGCAGGCCCAGAGAGGCACAGTCTGGCTGAGGAACAGGGCAGTGCTGCTGTGCACAAAGAACCTCCTTTCCCCCCCCCAAAATAGCTGCAATCAATCCAAAGACACTATGGCCACAGGCAAATTTTGAAGTAGCAAACCATCTCTCTACCCCTGGCCTCTACCATCCTCCCTAATGACACGTCCCAACAATTTCCATATGGTAACTTCCTGCACAAAAATATTCCAGAGTCCATGGAAATGGCCAGACAGAGAGAAGGCAGCTAAAACCCAAGTGCAACAGTAACAAAGTCCTCTGGAGCCTGAAAACATTGCACAGTGCACACAAAATACCTGTAAAAACACTGTACTTGCGGCCGAGGATCCAAACGGGTTCTTTGGTCTCAGGGAAGTCTTCATACTCAAACCTGAGGGTGTCGTAGGTAAGAGTAGCTGGAAAGAGAAAGAGGAAATCACAGACCTTTCACAGCTTTTCCTTTCGTTTCCAAAACCAGACAAAGCTACAGAATCAGAGCTGCTGTGGCCCAGTGCCTCCCACCCAGCCCCAAAGCCCCTGGGCTGGCAGGAAAAGGTCCCAGTGCCCTGCACCCATCAGCTCTGGGAGGCACAGGGGTGACCCAGCCCTGGCTGCTCCACAGGCAGAAAAGCAGCAGGATTTCCAGGTTAGGCCAGCTCCAGGTTCTGCCCAGGGCAGAAAACATCTAGAACTGCAGCTGGCAGCTACACCATTTCCCAGAACAGGCACCATCATGCACATCATCAGCCATGGCATTGATGTTGAGGGCCTCTTTTTGAGCAAAGTGGTTAAAATCCTCTTGCAGAGAACATGAATTTTGAGGGAAGAACACACAAAACACAGATCACGTTCAGGAGGGCACTAAACCTTGCTCAGTCCCTGCACAAGAGGCACCAAACCCAGCAGAAGCCTTTACAGGTGTCACCCCACAACGTGAGGAACACAGAGCTGTGCAGATGTGCTCATGCACAGGTGACAGGCAAACCTTTTGTCTTTTTTATTGGCTGCCTTCACGGCACAGCATCCATCAGTGCCCAAAAATCATCCATCCCCTTTCAGCACCACCACAGAACAACCCAGCAGCCCAGGCTGCCCTTGGATCAGGGCAGTTTAAGCTGTTGTTCACAGGGTTCAAAAACCAGGGAGGAAAAACCAGGGGAGTCGGATGAGCTGTGCTCCACCAGATCTGTGTTTGGAAACACAGGCTTTAAAGTAGCCTGGGAATTCTGGAAAAGACCCACATGATTTTACAGGCACCAATTCTGTAACAAACCACCTGTAAAATTTAAAGCAGAGCTAAGACAGACTGTTCTGCAACTGCTAAAGCAGCGATTGAAAATCTCTCTCACAGCAAATGCAGTAAAATCTGTGGTAATGGGATGTGAGTTTAAAGCAGCACAAAGAAGTACACGGCCACAAGCTCCTGTCAGCCCTGTCCTCTGCAAAAGCCACCCCTCTCCACGGGGCATACCTTGCTTTTGGCTTCTCCAGAGTAACCTGCTGCTACATAAGACACTTTGGCCTCCTGAAGTATCTCAGCCTTCTATTCCAGGCTCCCTGACCTGGAATCCCAATTCCAAATGTCCAAGAAAACACTCGAGCAGATAACACCACTAAGACCAACTACAGAGGAACCCCAGCAAGAGATGAAAACAGGCTCCTAAATCAAATTTTGAATCAGACTCTGCCTTAACTCCAGCCCACAAGACTTAAAGCACGTTCCTTGTGTGAATTGGTCCTTAAGATTGTTCCAGGCACCTTTAGGATTGCACAGGCCACACGTTCCCATTCCCACCCCATGATGTGACTCCTCACCAAGCTAAGCAAAACAATTCTGCTTGCACAGAAATGTCCCAGCAAATTACTGCAGTCTTCTCCTCTAACAAACTTCAGCAGGGAAATGAAGGATTTCTTTCCCATCTAGTAGCCAAACTTGCCAATTCCCAGATTTGATAACAGATATGATTTTAACATAAAAACTGAAGTTCTCAGAAAGGTTTTAAAGCTCCAGAGAATATTCTGTGGTTTATTTTGTCAGCTTCTAAGCCTGCCATGTATCCAACTCTCTGTCAGGAGTCTCAAATAGCTTAAAGAAAATGAGTGAAACAAGGGTGCCACACAGGAACATCAAGATCTCCACAATCCCTACTTCTCCTTCCCAGCCACCTTCCCTGACCTGCTCAAATATCACAACCTCTGCAGCCCCGCGGTTTGCAGGGCACCAGGTCTTTAGCAAAGACAGGATTTGCAACTGGACACTTCACAGCAAGGATCAGCAGCTGGAAAGGGGATGCTGGAGTCTTTCCCCTTCCACCAAAGCTCAGAGAGGACAGGGTCAGCAGGCAGAGGGGGATGTCCAGCTGGACAATTCAGGGAATGCAGCACTGCACGTTGGGGAGGAGAGTCCCAGGCTTGCAGCCCTTCAGCTGAATGCCCAACATCTGGCCCTGTACAAAGCCCTGTATGCCCAGCTGTGCATCCCAAAGGGATGGTCAGACATTCGTGTTGGGATTTGGGGAGAAAACAGTTGAAAATGCACAACTGCCAAATGCAGGAGTTCAGGTTCCCCACTCACAGGGAGGAAAATACAAGAGGTTGCTCCCAGTCAGTATCAAGGACGTTATAAACTCCCTACAAGGCTTGAGGTCACTGAGTGCTTCCTTTACAAACCTCCACCTTCACATGTTCCAGCACTTTTCCAAAGTCCATCTACTGTGCTAGTGCCCAGATGGGCTAAATACCACCCAGTGGAACCCAAACAATTCAGGCAGGGCACAAAGAACGTCACAGCCTGCACAGGAGCCTTTCTTTCCTTCTTATATCCAGAGATGAAGAAGAGAAATACATCTGGAAATTCACCAAGCAGAAATCCTGTTTGAAGCTGCTCCTCTCAGAGCTGCAGAAGCTGGGTGAGATCAGCACATTTCTCAGGCAGTGCTCCAAAACTTCACCTTCAGAAAGCCCTCGGTCTATTTTAATTACCGACCTCTGAGCATCCAGGACAGTGGAGCAGCAGCTTCCGCAGAGAGGGACGCGCGGTCTCTGCACATCAAAACACGGCAGCTCAACTTCACACGGATTGATAGGTAAAAAGCAGAGTGGCAGCCCTGCACAGCTCACCCTGGGAAAGGCAGCCTCGCTCTCCAGGAGCCTTGGCCACGCTGGGAATGAGGGGAGGCTGGCTGGATTGCTGGCCCACCTTCCCTGGGCTCTGCAGGACACCTCAGCCCAGAAAGCCGCAGCAGAAAAGGCAAAGCTTCGTACATGAATTCTGTACTCGACAGAATCCCAGAATGGTTTGGGCTGGAAGGAACCTTAAGGCTCATCTCATTCCACCTCCTGCCATGGGCCACCTTCCACTGTCCCAGGGTGCTCCAAGCCTTGTTCAACCTGGCCTTGGACACTTCCAGGGATGGGGCAGCCACAGCTTCTCTGGGCAGCCTGTGCCAGGGCCTCCCCACCCTCCCATGGAAAATTCCTTCCCAATATCCCATCCATCCCTGCTCTCTGGCAGTGGGAAGCCATTCCCTCTTGTGGTGGCACCCCAGGCCCTTGTCCCAAGTCCCTCTCCAGCTCTCCTGGAGCCCCTTTAGGCATGGGAAGGGGCTCTCAGGTCTCCCCACAGCCTTCTCTTTTCCAGGCTGAACACCCCCAGCTCTCCCAGCCTTTCCTCATAGGAGACTGCTCCATCATCTCAACACAAGAACAACTCCATGAATACACAGAATTACAGCAAAAGGTGACATTTTCACTCCCTTAATGAGCACAATGAAACACTCGAGATAAGAACATTATCCCAGCTTGTAACAAACACAGCCAGAGGCACAGCTGGGTGCTGGGGGCAGCCCTCCAGTGCTGCTGTCACTTTGCAAAACGTGCTGGAGGCCAGACCTGCAACAGCCCGGGACAGATGCCAACTTCATCTCCCATGCCACAACCAAAGCCATTTGTTTCCCCATCAGCTCTGGGAAACAAGTAACAACAAGTGAAGGCTTGGGTGACTCAAACAGAAAGCGGCAGGTGATTTTCCCAGCCACCAACCACCTCAGTCAGCCTGCCTGCTGAAGAACTTCTCACACAAAATACTTAAGCCGAGCTTGGGAGCGTGGCACTGAAGGAAAGCCAGGCTTTGCCATCCCTCTCTTCCCAAACTGGTCCTGGGGCTTCTCCATTCTCTGAAAAGACCTCTCATGCCTCCCCAAATCCTTCAGCCTCCAGCTAAGGCCACCACAAAAGGATCAGAAATGAGGTGGATGATCTCTCCTTTAGCTCCCCTCAAGCAAGGGAAAGGAGGAATGCAATTGGATGTGGAACGTTCCAAAGAGAGCCAAGAAGAGATAGAAAATCCACCACTTTAGGAAAACACATTGCTGGAAAACACCAAACAGCTCAAACCCTTACTTCTGCCCTTTGCAGAAGAAAGATCAAATCTTTTCTTTCCCCTAAGCTCTTTCAAACAAGACAAACCCTGATTGTCTGAGCACCAACGAGGAGTTAAGAGACAGACAGTGAGCAAAGTCAGGCTGCTGGAGTGTGGTGCTTTCTTGAAGGCCTGGAGCAAACAGCTCCCAGTTTTGCTGACAGCTCCCTGATGATCTCGGGAGTAAGGCTGGACACGATGGGGCTTGAGCCCAGAGCTTCCCCTCCTCATCTCACGGAGGAGATCCAGCTCCACCGTCCACCAGAGCCAATTTTCCTTCCCTTGCACGGCTCCCACCAAGGGAAAGCAAACAAATCTCCCGGATCAGGGGCTGAGTGGAGCTGTCTCCGGCGCCCAGGTGTGACCCTGGATCCGAGGACGCTCTCAGCCGGAGCACGCTGCCAACAGCAGCGGCACGGAGGCCAAGACAAGCCAGGACAGCCCCCAGGAGGGACGGGAGGCACGGCTGGAGCCCCGTGCCCGGCGATGCGGAGGAGGAGCCCGCGGGGAAGCGTTTGTTATTATGGAACAACACTTATCTCTGCCGAGGGGGTGGGAGCTGCCACTACGCTAAGGCCGGAGGGAAGCGGGTCCCCAGACAAGTGCCAAACACTCGTTTTGACTCTTCCCCGCACGAAGCCAAAATCTCTACCACAAACAGCTCTGCCAGAGCCCTCAGTGAGGGTGATGAGTGCCTGAGTCGCCTTCTTGCCCCGCGACGACACTTTCTCACCCCTCGAAAATCACCTTCTTACCCCCAAGCTGCCTTCTCGCCCCTCGGGCCCTCATGGGGAGCGGGGCCCAGCGACAGCGGCCCTGTCAGCCTCCCCGCCCCGCTTCCTCCCCGGGAGCGCAGAGCCCCGAGCTTTCGAGGAACCACGGCAGCAGGGACTCCCCGCCCGGCTCCAGCCTGTGCTGGCCCCCCCCCCCGGCGGCCACGCAGCCACCGCCTTCCCCTTCGCCCCGCCGAGGGGGCGGCCGGGCCCCGGAGGCCCGCGGATCTCAGGGCCGTGCCCAGGGCGGAAAGAGGCGCCTTCCCCGCCGCCCGTCGGGGAGGCCGCGCCGGAGAGCCGCGGGCGTCGAGCGGCCGCTGGGCCGAGCCGGGCCGGGGCGGGGAGTGCTGAGGGGAAGCCCCAAGGGGAAGCGCGGCCGCCGCGGCGCGGGCAGGGCCCGCCCGGGACCCACCTGCGTCCATGGCGGCCCCGCCGAGGCTGCGGCCGCCGCCGACACTCACGCCCGGCGCGGCCCTGCGCGGCTGCTGGCGCGACGCGCCGCTCCCGGCCAATGCGAGCGCCGCTCGCCGCCGGCCTCCGTGCCGATTGGCTGTCGGTGGTGGTCGTCACAGCTCGGCGCGACGCGCCGCTGTCTCCGGGTGTGGAGGCTGCCATGTTGCCGTACGGAGAGGCGACGCGGAGCGCGGGGCGGCTGCCGGCTGGCGGCACGGCTGGGACTGGGGCCAGAGGGCGGCGCGGAGTGTGAGGGCTCCTCTTCGTGCGCAGAGCGCCGGTGGGCGCGTCCTGTGACGCGTATACCTAGGAAAGGTGTGAGAAACGGGCGCCGCCATAGTGTTGTACGGAGCGGCCGAGCCCCGCCCCTCGCGCCCCGTGAGAGTAACCCCCTCCACCATGCCCGCCCCACTCGGAGACGTCTTTCACGGCTCGACTGCCACGGACTGA